>OX376187.1:19915703-20515703 GCA_947363905.1 Lithophane semibrunnea
TAATTTGCCTTAATTTAAATACGGGTATTTATTTAAATGGTCCTTTTAAAAAGACGGACAATTAATATGCTAAGTCTACTTTACAGCCAATTTATGCGTTATTGGGAAGAACCACGAATGTTTGCCCTGCAGTCGATTAACGAAATTATATTTGAATACAAAATGTGAAAATCCATTAATACTATATTACAAAATGAGATTTACCTAATACTTACACAGAATTTTGCTAACGTGAGTTCGGGAATTAGGAAACATAACAAGAAGAAGTGAAACTTTTACACATGTGATTTACTCGTAAGTCATACCTACCTACTATGAGGAAAAACTTATTCATTTGTATATATTTGTAGGTTACTGACCTCACAAGTCTTGAGTTATTGTAAATTTCCAGCTAATACTTACCAACCTGAAAGAAGAACATAAACAAATAAATAAAAGGTACAATTTAATTAAGTGGAAAGCGGTGTATGATGCTTAGCACGCCAATGAGTCAACAATTAAAGAAATAGCCGCTTGTGAAAATAGGCTACCTCGAAAAGTAGACGAGAAAATATCATAAGTACCATGAGATTTTAGTCCGTGCAACTTGGGCACTGTCATCAACTTGTGATCTCCAATGGTTATCATTCTTACAGATTTCGCCAACGAAAAAATTAAGGCTTGTGAAAATGGTTAGACGGCCTGCTATATGTCAAACCAGGATTCAGCAGTGCTGCTTACCGGTAAAAAAGATTGGGTGATAGCACTTACCCAGAATTACTCTTTCAGTAGGCGCTCTATTGCCAAAAGATAATTTTGCTCTCAATTTGGAGTTTTGAACTAACACGACAAAACCGAGACGTTGAGAAGTTGCGGTGGCTTCGTTCCAAGCCAAATTGTGGGACAACGAACGCAATATTATTTTATGAGAAGAATCTAAACATTTTTACCTACACACTACGGCTTGCCATATTTCATTCAAAATATTAAGTTGCGACTTCAAAGGGTTGTGAGATTTTAAGTTGCTACTATACATAATATTGTGTCCCCGCCTATGAAATTGGCGTTTTTTTCTCACAAATAGAGAACCTCGTCACTTCTATGATTTAAAATATTCATCAATTGCTTGGTATATTATCGAATAATGAGCATCATAGACAACTACCAATAGTAAAAAAAACCTTATTATTTATAGTTTTCAAAACTTAAAAAATACCTAAAAAATGACTCCTCATTTTGTTAGCAGACGTAGATGACCACAATTTTTTTTTAACTTAGCCAATACTTATTTTTGTCGCTTAATCTAAGTGGCATACGTTATCTTGGTTTTTAAACATTAGTGCATAAAAGTTTTAAAACATTAGTGTTCATGGTTTTATATAAATTATGAAAATGTTAGTATGAAAAATGCAACTTCTTTAAAATTCCCCATAAAACACTGATTTCAAAGGTGGGGACCTAATATTACAGTATCGTTTATACGAAACTTCTGGCCCTATTAACATAAATCAGTCTCAAGTATTTCTCTGTATTCTGTAAACCGACATTAAAAATAAAATCACAGGTCAACTATGTAGTATTGGATGCACATTGCTTTTGATGAGTTCATAATTAATAAAATTGGTCCTTTTGATAGAAAATTTAAATAACATAGCAATCATACGCTATTTCTTATCACGCATACACATTCGGCAAGCTTTTACACAAATAATTTAAAGCACAAAATGAACAGTGATAAATTGTTATCAATTTATTGTAACAATATAAAAATATCAAATCAGCAAGTTGCACGCATCGGCCATATTATTATTATTATCAATGTGCGCAAGAGCAACTTTATTATACGGAAAATTATTATTTATTTATATTTTTTATCATTTTTTCTGACCGCAGCAATAACCGAGACTATTGTTCATAGATGAATCAGAGAGTAAAAGTGTACACACATAGTGTTATTTACTTATTATTGTAGGTAGTATTCATTTCATTCAATATTTATGTAAATAGTTGAATATGTAATAGGTATAAGGATTACGTAGGTACCTATAATGATGGGTGACATGTTTATTTATCCACAATTATATATTTATATTAATAGGGGAAAGGGAGTGTCCCTGAAACCAAAAAAATGTTTTGTTCTCCAAGACTAGTGTAGAAATAATGCCCATATATTGAATCTACATACTCTTCTTTGATATGAACAGAGTACCTATAGTGTGTCACTACTTGTGATTTCTTGGAAGACACTTATAAACGTCTCCTTCCAGGGTTGTAAAAGCCTCAAAGCCTAAAATACCGTACACCCACCCAATAACCTTAGTCTTGTACCAGGCTACGAACGTTCCTTAAATAATTCGCTATCGCTTTGTAACTTATATGAAATCATACACCTACTTGGTCACTTTATGAAATTCCATTAGTCAGGATTCTTCCTGCGAAATGTAATAAGCATATTCCAGGATGCAAATTTATTTTTCAATATCCAGGGAAAATCTACGTAAAACAATATGATTTTAAAGTTATCAAGGAAAAAATCGATGTATAGGTATGTAACATTATATGTTATGTGTCATTGTGCTGACCCGTTGGTCTGGTGGTCGCAAGCGCGTCTGATGAGCTTGGGGTCCTGGGTTCGATTCCTGAGTCGGACAAAGTGTTATTGGGGAAGTTGGCGGTGTGATACCCCCGTGCCTCGGATAGCACGTTAAGCCGTTGGTCCTGCGCCTGATCTCTCTCCGGTCGTGTCGGATTGCCGTCCCATTGGACTATGGGAGTGAGGGAAGAGCCTGGCTCATCGGCGTAATGTTGCTTGCCTGTCGGTCTTCTACAGACTGTACTTCGGAGAGTGTGCGCAAGAGCTCCACGACCTGATCCCACCATCTCCCTTTCACTATCGGACCACCAGACGTACAGCGGGGTACCATCCGCACTTGGTCGATATACCGTCTATTTGTACTAAGCGCTTCTCTTCCACATTTATTATGCGCACGGCCAAAGTGTGGAACTCTCTGCCAGCATCTGTGTTCCCTTCCACGTATAACCCGTCAGACTTCGAAACAAGAGTGAACAGGCATCTTCTGGGGTTGCTCGTTCCATCATAGACCTCATCTATCGCTTTCCATCAGGCGAGATCGAGGTCAAGAGCAGTCCAATAACACAATAAAAAATAAAAAAACAAAGAGAGCGCATCTGCGTCTGCGCACACATTTGTGCACTATAATATCTCCTGCACCGAAGGCTAGTCTCGGAGGAGCTCGTGGCTAAGTAATAACAGCCGCACGGGTTGATCCATCAGGATAAGCTCCGCTTGCCGGGGTTGGTTCGTGGATGGGTTACCATCTTTACATATTGAGACTCCTCCGTGCCTCGGAAAGCACGTTAAGCCGTTGGTCCCGGCTGTCATTTGTGGATCTTTGACAGTCGTTACGGGTCGTCAGAAGCTGGAAAGTGTGACAACCAGTCTTACCAAGGGGTATCGTAGGTATTACCTAGTTACTGGGTTGTGGAGGTCAGATAGGCAGTCGCTCCATGTAAAATACTGGTATTCAGCTGCATCCGGTTAGACTGGAAGCCGAACCCAACATAGTTGGGAAAAGGCTCGGCAGATGATGACCGAAGGCTAGTCTCCGTTAGGATTGGCCGCGGTGACCGAAATTTTCCGCGATTGCCATGTTGTTCCCAAGGGGAAAGTTGTTCAGTTTGAAAACCTGTACCTCACCCATAAATATGACCACACATTTCTGATACCCGCTGTATAAACACCTATATAATACTCCAGCAGCCTTGAAGTACACGGTAGTCCCTAGGGTCATGTGAACTGGGTCAAGGAGCGGTGTCCCCCACTGACCCTTGATACCTTAGTCTGTAACTTATCCGCCATAAAGAAAATTCTTTAGCCCACGCGTTAATTTTAATTAAAGTTTTTATTGAGGTTTTTCCAAGGTGAGATGGATGAAGGAAACGCAATATACTTTTTTTTTTTTTTTTTTTTTAATTTTCAACGTTTATTGATGACACCGCAAATCCCTAAATACGTATAGCGCTGAACGATTAACAATCTTTATGTTCCTGTCAATCTTTTAAAGATGATAGAATCTACATTATGTTTAGCGTTAAACGCATTTCGCGATTTGTGTTGACTTACACCACTTTCTTTAAAGAAACTAGGACTGTGGTTAAATTGGTGACCAGTTGTAGAGCAATTTTAAAATAGCCCACTTCCAGCACTTGTACAATTAGTTGAATGCTACCTTCGTTTTGTTGCGGAGCTTGAGTCAGAACTTCGCTTGTTCGATTTTTATTTTTTAATTCAAAATCTTTTAAGCTTTGTCTTGTAAAGTAGTAAATTATTTCCACAACGAACTCTACGTTTTGGCCGAGAGGTCAGTGTCCTAATAATGGGGGACGGATCGCCATTTTTCACAAGGTACTCGAATCTGGCGGCACGCTTGATCTACGATCTAAAGCGTTTTACCTTACCCTGAGACAAAATCGACCCATTACAAGATATTTCGAGAAGGAAAGGAGCTGAAATTGCGAGTTGAAATTAAAAATGCGCTATTAACTCCCTTTGATTTACAACGCCACCTTTCTGGGCAATAACCTTCATGTCGACCGGTCCAACAATTTGACATCCAATAGGTTTTACCAAACTCTTTTATTATCAAAAGATTTTAGTTTACTCTTTAAAATGGTCTCTGTCCTTCTTGATATTTTTTTTATTTACATTGTATTGGTAACCCTATTCTTAGCAGACGTTGAAGACCATTACAATAAATAAACCAAGCCTTATTACTTATTAATAGTTTCATAGAATCAAGTACGCTAGAGTTACATCTTTCCTCTTTGCTAGCACAAGTGAATGAAGGAAATACCCATACAGTACTGCCATGGGTCATCTGCTCATACGTCATGTAAGCACAAACGTGATCCTTACAAACCACCAGTTTCCTGTCAGTGTGGCTTGGTCGACGCAAGTGGGCATGACTTATGAATGAAATGGGAATCTACGAGTGCTATGCTATTGTATTGTTTTGGTATTAAATAGAATCACCAATTATTCATTGTTTTGGATCTGTTATTATGAGTTATGACTACTTATAAGTAATGCTACGGACTTGGTAAACCTAGCCTAGCCAAAATTGGGGATTATAGATCCGTCCGACACCCAATGTACTTGCTAGAATCTCCCAGGTGTCCATAAACCTGCACACTTGAGGATCTAATGAAAGCCACTGATGCTTCTATTATCGTGGCCACTGGGAACAACTAATCTGAACAGGACTCGAAAAGAAGAAGAAGAAACGGGATCATCTAGTAGACATTGACTATGCCCCTTGGGTTTGTGGGTGTCTGTGCAAGGAATACCCAGATCTCGGTGGAAACAGGATCAGTGTGAGTTTTTATTCAATTAGGAGTAAAGCAAAACCACTACGTTTTCCACAGAATACGTGAATAAATGAGTGATTTACGGCAAAAGAAAATAGGTTTTTCACCATCTAGTTTACATTGATCCAAAATCCGCATATAAATGTAACTTAACTAGTAGGTACGTAGTTACATAGGTGTGACCGATGATAATTAGAATAAAATACTCTTTATTATGTACACCATACGAATAATAATAGAACATTACAAATTAATCGACCCTAGTAGCCAATCCCTCATTAATTTGACATGTTCTGCCCTCCCGCCGGGAACTACTACCGTCATCAACAGTCTTTGTGCGACACTACCCACCACCACTCCGAGCAGCTCACCTGGGACCCTAGGTATGACGGCCATGTTGTTCAATAATTAGTTTCAAAATAAGACTTGGCTTTGCCGAGGATTTGCTTGCTAATTTATTAACTAACAAGTACAGTGTGTGTATATTGGCTTCATTTTCTTTTTCTTTTCTGGGACATGAAAAACAATGTTGCATACTTTCTAATATGAGATGAAATGCGGAGACGTTGTGCTAGGGAGTTTACTTTTTCTTAGATAGAACAAATTAGCATGGCTGAATAGAGTTCATTAATAGGGAAACCTTTTTATTTCAGAAAAAGATAATCCACTAAGTAAGTGCATATAGTCGGCGGATGCATAATAATTGGCAAACATAGGATAGGTCGCCACGCTTAGTGGTGCAAACTCAAAGCATTTATTTCAATTTAACCATTTACAGGCACTTTTGAATTGTCAAAGAGTCGGTCAGTTAGTCAAAAAGTTGAAGCTAGTTGCCCATTCCAAATCGTAGATCTCTATGGAGAAGAACGGGCAAGAAACTTTTAAAAATGTATAAAGATATTACAAAATCCTTGTTACAGTATTCTTGGTGCTACGATCTTCTCAGGGTGTCTCGTAACTGCTGGACAAAAGAAGTCGAACCCACAATGTTCCTAAACATTATGGCTTAATTTAATTATGTTTAACGATATTAAATTAGCAACATGCTTAAACAACCTGTTTAATACAACCTCATCTACTCGGCGATTCTAAAACCCAGTCCAACCGTAAAACATTTATTATTAGCCAGGATTAATTTTACCTCGGCTCCTAACGAGTAGATTATAAAAAAGGCACTTTCAGAAGAAGAGTATTCAGTCGCCGGCGAGGACCTGCAGGTACCATGAATACTGATGTTGTTGACGACGTCTGAGAGGCCATTGTGAATGCTAAACAATGAGTGTTAGCGACCAGCAACCGGAGGAATGAATACACTTGTACGGAGTTGGCCGGATTAAATATGGAACTACGGTAGCGTTTTGCTCCATTTTGTCTTGGTTGGTAAATTATTGCTACATTTTATTTGGTCTATGTTGATACTGAACTGACCCTAAAGTCTAAAATTTTTTTTATATATGTAAGAGAAATACTGCGACTGGCACTACACTTAATTGTCCTGCCGGTAGACATTAGGTGAAGAATTTAGGAAATCTTGACTTTTAAACCGTACTTATAACTATATAATCTGATTTTAAGTGTAAGCTTTTGTTTAGCACTTAATTGCGATAAGTTCCGCGCAAATGTGTTCAGTTCCTTAGATGGCTAGAAAATGAGGTACAAGATTATGTAGAATAATTCTCCCATTAACCAAGTACTGCCGTCTAATGATCTAGTTTTTAATAATGAGGGATTATTATGTGTCGCTCTGTCGCTCATTAACCTAACGTAAAATGTCATTCACAAGGCGCAGATTATAATAATAGTCATCATATATAAGCATTAAAAGTTGGGCGTATTTCAAATAACTGTTAGAAATTACGTATAAGCTATTTAAGGGCACTGCTGATTGATACATATTTATATTATATCCCTCTATTAAGGGCGTGTACACAAAACTGCATTGCGAAGTCGCATCGCAAAAATCAGCGACGGCGACGGTACCCTAAGATTTTCTTAAAAATGCTTCAGCGTTGCGAATTCGCATCGCGTCGATTCGCAGTCTTGAAGGTCTAAGCTGGATAGATTCAATAGTCAACAACTCAGCCTTTCATACCGCAATGAAATATCAATATAGACAACCCTTCGTAACACCTGCCTTCAGCGATCTCAAAATCAACAATACTGTTGCACGCTCCAGCTGCTTCCCTCAGGTCGCCGGCCAATTATAAAATTGGTTGAATCTTCTAATACCTTTACTGATGTCTACTTTAACTCCATGACGTGCAAAATGTTAATCAACAAGTCAACAAATTCCTAACCTCGAAATAATAACATTGTCTTCACTCACGTCTCACGGAATCCCAGCAAATATTATCTTAAATGCGGAAGATATAAAACTTGATGAGACGACAACGAATTGAGAGGAAATCTCTTGTAATTATTGTAGATTGCAGGTGAGCTCTCGTCTTCCTTGTCAAACGTCACAGAAGACCTTTGATAAGTTGATGTTAATAAAAAATGTACGTCATAGAAAAGTCATATCGGCATGTAACCTTCTTCTTTTTCTTTTAGGAAATTAAAAATAATAATTAGTTTTTGGTCATGACGTATTTAGCAGTATTGCCGTAGACAGAGTAGTCTACGAGTATTGCAGTATTTAGCATTTGCATGCAAAGAGGTGTCCGCACTTTTCAAGGAAACGGGTAACCCGTGGCCCAAGACTTTTTTATTTAGGAATGCTTATGGACTACCACGTGTCTGCGGGGACTTCGGACCTTCAAACCCAAGCTGCTTCACGATTAGAGGCTTCATAGAAAACCAACATATTTACAAGAACGCGAGTAGATTGAAACGTAGGAAAATATGATGAAAAAAACTTGCACTACCTGCTGTAGTTCTGCCAGACTTGATGCTGCTATGAAAATGAAACCAAAAAAATGGTCGTATTGAAACTTAAAAAAAAACATTTTGAAGCTTCGAATTTTCAGATTTTGTGGCAAAATATTTTTAGGAGCTCCGGTTCTCTTGCAGTCCTAACAGATAGCATGAAAAATAATATTGCAAATCAGCGCTTTTTTTTGGTCCACGGGCTTGATTTTGAGGATATGGCAGCTGGGGGTCGACTGAAACCAGGAAAATTTTGATAGTTTGGGAACCTATGAATTTTAAACCATAATAAGGATTACGAGATTACGACCAAAACTAAATGAAAGAGACACGAGCATTCTACTTGTAAAAGCAAACTTAAATGTTGTCCCAAGCATTCACATGAAAATTAGAAAGTAGGACAGATAGCCGTCTGAACAGGTTAGCTTTAATTAAAAATGCCGCGATAAGATTAGAAGTGTTGGCACAATATGAAGGTGTACCCACTGTTGATTATAAATGCAAATAATTACTTGACTTACGTAATTCGTTCATTGTTGACGTCACCGAATAATTAATAGAGATGTATGTTAGTGTTACTAGATATAGGTATCTGCTAAACTCGGTCACCATTGCAACGTGCTTTCTACATTGTTCTCAACAATATTTTGATTTAAAAGAGTGTCCGTGGAGTTTCTTAGGTACCTACGTATGGAGAAGAACGGGCAAGAAACTACGCTTTGGAATGGGCAACTAGCTTCATATTTCTGACTGCCGGACTCCTTGACAATTCAAAAGTGCCTGTAAATGGTTTAATTGAAATAAATGCTTTGAGTTTGAGCTTGCACAAATACGCAAATCCTCCAGTGAGGGTAGCATTTGCCAAGGCTATACATAAATCTACATACATATATGCTATGAATACTTTTGTCTAGTTTTTCATTATTGTCGATTTTTTTAAGCACAGTGCCTGCTTGTTGCACAAATTCATTTTTAGAATGTCTGGGAGGCCCAATCCCAGTAGTAAGCAAATGGTTGATTGCTAACTTTACAGGGTAATGTCAGGGGGGCCTACCACCACCGCTTACAGCAGTATTATTTTAATCTTATTTCGTGGGGGAAAGAGATGGAGCTATACGTCCTGTAGAGCTTCATCTCTTTCCTACACTGAAGTAATATTAAAATTATACTGCGGTAAGCGGTGGTGGTAGGCCCCCAGATGTGCCTGTAATTATGTGCGGTTATTTTATATACCTCCCCGGCTCGGAGGTATATAAAATAACCGCCACACAACCTTTATAATTATGTCAATTGACATAGCAGTTCTGCTTGGAGGCAAAAGGACTTATGCTAGTATTTCCCTAGACGAGTTCCTTCGCAGGACTTTCACTTTACACTATTAAGTAACTATTAGCCTTAAGTACTAACAAGACGCTTCCAACGATACCCCATTTGTTAAATTATGATAAGTAGTTTAGAAGTTATGAGGGAACAGATGAACATACATACATACTGGTCAAAATCATAACCCTTTTGTTTCGTCGTAGTCGGGTAAAAAAGCTGAAACATTTTCACCACAAAAGCTTTCACCTGTTAGTCATATCATATGAATCGTATTGACATAACAGCTGTAAATCGGTCAAGGCGAGCGCACGGGTCATGTCGGTCTGTTATTATTATGGACGAACGTAGATAACATCACGTAAGATAGGCTGATAGGGAAATGGAATCTTGCCCATTGCTTTGTTTCAGAAGCCCTATCACGACTGCGCAACATAAACGTAGAATAAATTCGAACGATTTTTTAATCGAAAATACAACTAGGTACCTTTCTATTAGCATTCTGGTTTAAACTTTTACGACAAGTATAATTAGTATCGCCTACAAATATTAATAACGTCTTAAAACAAAGTTATTATAATGTGCGAAACAAGTATTTTCAATTTGTTCGCGTTTACGTGCGTTCGTGCTAGGCCGAATGAATTCAGTTTCAACCGCGTCAACGGCAGACATTTTGGAAAAAAAAGGAATGAAGTATGATTGTGTTGCATATTCATGTCTAATGGACTTGACAATGGCTGAACTGAATTAAATAGGTCAATAGCAATAGCGCAATCTATACTCTCTAATTCCTATCACGAACAACTATAGTCAAAAAAGTTTTCATATGAAGTTTTCTTCGGACTGCGGGCTCTTTTCATGTCACCCAGAGATATTGTGTGATTACATTGATGAGTAATCAATGTGATCACACGAGCTATTAAAATTATAATTAATATGAATCGATTCTGAAACAGTTTCAAGTTGCATTTTGAATTGATTGAATACTGTAAAATTATATACTCTAAGGTTGAATAAGAAGTTGAAACGCCTCCTTGCCGTATCAAAACAAGATTGAAAAATCAACCCTTTCTATTCTCACAACAATCTCTTGAAAACCTCCAATTTATTAGAACAAAGGTCGCATCAATAGTTAATGAAGCCTCCACGCCGTCGCCGATACGTCACGTCCAAGGTTCACTCCCGACTCGCTAATTACCGTACGTGTACGATAGCCTATCTAGGTCATCAGATTCTTTACCTGGGACAAAGAATAAAAATGCATGGAAATAAAAGGCTAACCTAAATAAATTAATAATAAATTAACTCCCGCTCCAAAAGGATTATTTAGTTGGAAAACACTGTCTCTATAATGAAGAAGATGTTTGAACTACTATATAGCACATAACTAGCTGCGCCCTACGGTTTCACCCTCATAAGTTAAAATGCTGTGGGAATATCGGGTTAAAAATTATCCCTTGTATACCCTGATCATGGTCTTCCCATGTCCCTTTTATCCAAATCCGTTCAGCCGTTTTAGCTTGAAAACGTAATAAACAAACAAACTCACTTTCGCATTTATAATATTAGTTAGGATTTTAATATTTTTTCTTCTTTTCACCTGTACATAGATTTTTTTATTCTAAGGCTATCTATTGATAGGATGTTCAGTGAACGTGGGTCAGATAGAGGTTGGACTCTAAATTATTTGGGTGACTGGTTATCGGGCAGATAATTAAAGATTCTTCTCGTTTAAACTTGTAGTAAAGCTTTAATTACGTGCTGAATTAATTTAAAAACTTTTTAATTAAGTATAGAGATTGAATAAGGGTGCATATTTGTTGTAGTTATTCCTTTTTTGTTTTTAATTAAAGTTGTATTTGCAATTTTAAGTATAAATTAAGGTCAGTAGTCAATGTTAATCACTAACGTGGTAACCCAAGAAAATAATGAATTACACGCAAAATAAGCTATCGTAGAAGAGTTTTTATATCTATTGTATTTCTATAAGAACAACCATTATTTTCGTTTGTACCTGATACATGTTTATGAATATTTGTGCTATATTGTTCCCACTGCTGGGACACAAACCTCCTCTCGGTGAGAGGGAGTGGGCCGTAATCCACCACCCAGATCTAGTGCGAGTCACATGTCTTCGAATTTTTTGTTCTTTGATGACTTAGAAAAGATTTGAGAAAGAATAATTTAAGTACCTGTCTGGTTCGAACCTACGATTTACAACTCGGTCACCACTGCTACCTGGATTTATTGCTGACAAGCTTCGTTAGAAGGACAATAATCGCCATCGTTATATTATTTTACGTCACGTTTATTCGTAGGTACACAGCATAGAAATTGACACAAAAATATACAATCATCATTTTATGCGAAGATTTATTATAAATTGTTTAAATTTTTGTGTTGCAATTATAACTAAATTTTCAACTTAATAATTTAAAAAAACTGAAATGTTAATCGACTTTTGCCGCTTACTGTACCAGCAAAAAAGCTAAAAATGGAATTAAAAAAAATAAAAGAAAAAGTCGATCGAAACTCGAAAGTCGATCTGAATGTTATCATTCAGATAGACTTTCGACTTTCGATTGAAAGCTTCACTAAAACCCCGATTAAAAAAAATGGGTCACAAAAGTCCATTGTAAGTATTTATTGGGCTAATCATACTTTAATAGTTTTATTGATATTGACTGAACTGCCAATTCTTGTGACCTACTCCAGAAAACGTTCATTATAAATACCGTTTATTTGTTCCTTTTGAACCTTGAGATCGATCTATTGTGAAAAGTTTTTCATTTGACCTGAATTTATTCGAAGTAAACAAATAAACCAATAAACAATAATTTTCATAAGGAGCATCCATAAATTACGACACAAGTTAAGGGAGGAAGAAGTCGTTTCGTGACGCCACATGTATAAACAAACTTCAACTCTAATGTAAACTTTAAAATACTATTACCATCAGCTCCATCAATATTATTATCAGGTTTAATTTACAATTGCAAAATATGTGACGTCACACCAAGGTCCACACAAATATACGACGGGGGGAGGTGGCTACCAAAAATCATGAAATTCGCGTGACGTAATTTATGGATGGCCTCTAACTAAAATGAATACAACTCGTTGAAGAGTGGCGTAGCGGCGTAGAGGAGCTACGCGCTACGTCACTGCTACGAAACATTTGATTACAATTGTTATCAATATGACGTAATGATGATAAATGATTTATGGAGTCATTGATTTTATTTGAGATAACTTTGTGATTGGTGATTATAATGCCAGCTTGTGATTTTTCCTAGGCCTCTTCAGACACAGAGTAATAAAGCATTTTGGATTACGTTTTCCAGGCAAGGTAAGGATATTAACATTATAAGGATATAAGTACGTACACATATTGAAAAAGCCTTCTTTTTGCATGTTGTGACTGAGTTTTGTCACGAAGAATAAAGCTTACAAGTAGGTAGAATTACATACAATTAAATAAATTATAACAATGGTTAAATGGCAAATGAAAGGGCAAAAGTTCAAATTAAAATGCAGTGGAATACTTGAACTGAAATGTAACATTCACCTTTAACAAGGTAATACCGTAATTATACAAAGGTGCTATTCCTACAAGCTATCGCGCTCTAGGAAAATGTTTTACAGGTAATGTATGGAAGTAGTTTTAGTTTAAATGTTTGCGGAGACAGTACAGTGCGTCCATTATAACTTGACCCGAAACGCGATTGGTAACACTGAATTCTGCAGTCATTACACACCCTCAAAAAAAAAGGTATTACTGTTCTGCTGTCAGTCGCCATTTTGAACTCTAAAGTCTTTTCTGTTTTTAATCTCGTAGACTAATTTGACAGGTGCAAATGTCAAGCTCCTTATTGGAAAACAAACAACAATCACTTGAAATGTCAAATTAGTCATCGAGATTTTCAAGTTACACTGAACGCATTGTACTTACCTTTAATTATTTGTTAGCGTTTTGGATCATATTTTGTGCGAGTCCCATTATATACTTTTTCTTTATATCAAACTAGTAGCGCTGCGCCGTGTCACCTACATAAGTACCGATCTCGTTGGAATATATCGGGATAAAAAGCACCCTATGTGTTAATCCAGGTTATAAAGTCAGACCCATTGTACACGGTACGTTTTCTTTACGGTAAAAATCATGTGAGCTTATACGGTGATACGGCGATATCCATACGGCGATGGCGCCGTGCCGTAGTGCCGCCGTGCCGATCAACGAGCTTCCATCGTGAATTCGTGATCCATACAACACTAACGACCGTGGCTACACGGCGAATTACCATATAAGTTATTCACGGCAAAACCGTAGCTTTTCACGGCATGAAAAATATGTGTATACAACGGGCGTATTCAGCCGTTTTTGCGTGATTGAGTAACAAACATCCAAACATACAAACTTATTATGTGAATTGCTACCTAATTTGCGATTATTAAAGTAGAATTTTCCTCTCATTTGCGCAAGTATCCGGAGCTAAGTAGTACTTACTGCATAGTTACATAAACTCACGCCTTTTTTCATTAGGGTAGGCAGAAACTACAGAACATACTAATTCCAAGGAAATACCTTCTAAAACAAAACAGATGACAACCATTTTTGGTATGTTAAGGAATGATATTCGTATAGGTATTTTACTGCACTACAAACAAACATTTGACCAATTTCTAAGTTCCCTTTTCCAACCCTATACAAAACTTCAAGTTAAGCAAGCAAGCAACCCTCTACAATACGAGTGGATGACTGTTTAAGATGTACATAGGACTGTAACCGGACCGCACCAGGACGGCGTCCGGCGCACGTGACGGCTCTTAGAAGAAACGTAGGACAAGAGACAAATAAGCACGCTGCCGGCCCCGTGGACCACTCGGACAACACGGATTAAGATAACGCGGAAGGGATTAAGAAAGGATATTAATTAGTTATATCCGCAAAAAATGAAGCTCACTTTCGCTTCATTTCCCACGGAGATGTACTTACTTATTAATAAACCAGAGGAACAACACGATCTGTATCAAAAGATAATTTGCTACTGCTGATTTGTTGCAACCGGCGGTATATAAACATAATGTCATGGGGTAGGTACACTGAAGCAACAATTAAACTGTTTGCTTGGGCCATTACGTTTTATGATTTTAAAAGATAAAAATATATAACATCAGATCACTCATTCTCAAAAATCAGGGTCACCCAAGGTCTCTAATACAAAATATTTGCTATTCATAGATATAAACAAACAATAACTGAAGTAAGCCTAGTTTCTTATCAGTCGTTATCAGGCCTCATCTAGTGTTCTATTTAAGCGAAATTTTTCCATAAGGTTGTGGGCACAGACGTCTTTTCACAGCGAGGGACAATGTAACCGGGTCACTCAGATACAGGACTGCAGCGGAGATAATAGGGTTAAACAGTAAGGTAAGATGCAAGCAAACGGAAATTTAAATAACAATAAAAATATTGAAAAAAATAAGTATCTTGATTTGGCACTCTGGGCCTATAGGTTGTCAATAGATTTTGGAATGTCAGCGATCATTGTGACGATAGTATCGATTTGGCAGATGTTCAAGATTAGCCAAGATCCTTGACCATCACCTAAAGGCTTTAGTTTGACTGTCGATTCTTGAGACGCAAAATGCGGTACTCCTGTACAAGGAGCATATACAACTGACGAAATGTAGGTGTAGTAGGTACTATCGCGGTCTAAAAATGTTTATCAGTTTTCAAACTAGCTTCTTTACCACACTGTGTGCAGTAAAGTCTAAAATGCTATATCTGCTTCTTATTACTTTTATTTCATAATTTTAAAGTTGACATTTTACCATAATGACATAAAATGCTATACCTCCTTCGTATTACTTTTATTTCTTAATTTTAAAGTTGACACCTGTTGACATATTATCGTAACCATAATGACATTTTAACAAAGAAAATAGGTTTGAATTTTAGTAAATATAGATTGATAGAAATACAATGGCTAGTATAACCCCGCAACAAAGGGCTGAAATATTATTTCTCCACGAAGATGGCTTGAATATTAGTGCGATATCACGAGAGCTCAATATATCTCGATTCACCGTGAGATTTTGGATTCGGCGTCATGGCGAAGAAGGGCAAATAACAGATCATAGAAGCAATTCAGGACGACGGGCGATACTAACCACCGCGCAAATAACTGATATGGTTCGACATTACGAAGAGCGCGGCTTCACACCAACTAGTCGTTTTGCTGCTTTGTATGATGTGGGTCCTCGGACGATTCGACGAGCTTTGCACGGAGCAGGGCTACACTACAGACGTCATGCTATAAAAGTGGAACTCAAAGCTCACCACAAAACTGCCCGACTTAATTTTGCGCGACAATATCTTGATTTTGATTGGTCGAATGTTGCCGACGAAAAAACTTTTAAATCGAGTCAAATTGGAAGATTGACTTTATGGCGTTATAATCGCACTCGGTATGATGAAGCTCATATCGTGCCTCAAAATGAATCTGGTCGCATAACAGTCAACTTATGGGGGTGGATGAGCCACGATGACGTCGGAGAACTGACGTCGTTAGAAAAAAGGGCTACTGCGAATAATTATGTGTCACTTTTGGAAGAGGTGATGCTGCCTACTGTGCGCGTTGTGTATCCTGCAGCAGAATTCCCACAAATTGATTACGTTCAAGATAAGGCACCGATACACAAGGCCCGGGCTACTATGGCGTGGTTCAACATGCACCGTGACATTCGTCTCATTCAATGGCCTGCTCGTTCAGCAGATATGAACCCGATTGACAATCTGTGGGGCATAATGGTTCAACGCTGGGACTGTCAGAACGAAAGAAACCCTGAAGCTCTTAGATCACATTGTGCACGGGTATGGGATGATGTCAGGGGGACAGATTTATGCGCGCGGCTTGTCTCATCTATGAGAGATAGACTACGTGCCGTCATAGCTGCTGATGGAGGCTATACTAGTTATTAAAACTATAAATTATTGATAATTTCCATAAAAAAATAAAAATGTTTACTATAAAATTGTCTATTTTTGCATTTTTAGTAAGAAGTTCAACCTCGCTTGGTTAAAAAAGATTTGTTTGAGAAAAAATATTAAATGATTTATTTCTGTAAGTAGGTTTGTACAAACACTTTTAAAACGTCAATCACATTTTTAAAACTAAATGAGGTCGGCGTTTAATATCTGACTACTCTGAGAAGAAAGGCCGAAATCACTATTATTGTCATCGACCTTGTGACATAGATGTGTGCATGCAATTCTAAACCTTAAGGTGGTAAACATTCTCAGACCGCGACCGTACACCTCCGCCGAACCCATCAGGAAAAGCAGGCGTGATGTTTTGTAATTTATTTCTCATTCGCCTTGAATAGAATAAGTTCCATGTTCTGCCATGCACACACGGCTGTGCCTATAGCTAGCCAGAGCTTAGCTAGAGTCAGTGGCCAACTTAATAACAAACCCCTTACCCCGAGGTCAGAGGAGAAAGGACAAAGGTCAGTTCATTAGCGAACGCAACTGCGCAACATGTATCGGAATAATGTTGCAGCGTTACATAACTGAACTAATGGCCATTAAAATAAATTGCTTACATGAAATGATATGCTTGCATTGTTAAAACACGCTCCATGCAAAGTTGTTATTAAAACATACAGTAAAAAGATTGTTTTTTTTTTTAGTAGAAGAGGTGCACAGTATACAATTGTATTGTTCCCAAACCGCCACCACCTGCACCATACCAGGGAGCCAAGCTTTTGACAGATATGCCATACAAAATCTGTCAAAAAGTGATCATTGTTAGACCACTAACACGTTTGTAAAATAATAGACTTGGCCCCCAGCTCTTCAGCTCGACCTTTGGATACTGGCTGCAAATTATGTACTTATGTATAATGTAAAATGACCCAATTGGACCATTTTTCACTTGCATCACAAACTATTTGAATACTTTCTGAACGATTTCGATTGCCTTTCGATTGCCTTCCTTACCCAATCGCTTCTTAAAAAGTCAAAATTAACTGTTAGACTAATCTAATTTAGCATCATAGCCACAAACGGCAATTTCATGGATCACCCATGTTTCCTCGTGAATCATTACGTAGTAATCCTTCAGTTGCCTAGAAAACGTGAAATAAAACATGCTTTAAAATAGAAATGTAAATGAACGTCATTTCTTTCATTCATGAAGGAAAACACGTGGTAAGACACTGGGTTTGTAAAAATAAACCGTCTCAGCCGGCTGTATTATTGAATGGACGGGAAAGAGACAATAGATGCTTGAAGACCACTTTTAACTAATATAAAAAGAAATAATTTGTATAATATAGTAATACACACATTTGACTTTTTCCTATGTCCTAAATCCGATCATTTACTTACCAATCGTTCCCTTGCTACCGAATTGAAGTGCGCCATACTTCTCTTATGAAAACGTCAAGCCTTTGCAGATTGAGCGCGAGAGAATTCAGAATGTATTTTATAATCAACCCAGATCAATGGAACAGGAATCTTGATTTTAAAAATATAACCTTATTTAACTTTCTCTAAGTACCTAACGGCTGATAAATAATATAATACAGCACATAAATACGGAACACTTTCTCTAAAACCTTTATATTATATACTGCTTGTGAGTTTAACAATCTCCATGAAAAACTTTCCTTTCATTTTTTCCTAGATGGCCCAAAAACAATGGATAACAAACAAAACATCTGGCTCACGTTATCACAACAAGTCGTCAATCATATTGACCTGAACGTTCCAGATCTACCTATAATATAGGTCTAGAACGGACACAAAAACTATAACAATAATCATATGTACACACAAACATAAACTCACGCTTTTTTCTAATGGTAGAAACTATAGAACACCCACCTGCTATGCCATCCTGCTTGCTTCGTTTACGATACGCGCACGCCTGTTGCGACTACGACTACCCACCGAACCTACTGACCTCTCTGAAGAACATCGCCAATAAGCATCCTATACTCTTAGGCTGAGGCTACATTAAGCCGCAATGCGACCTGCGACACATGAGCGATAAAAAAAAAATGAATGCTCACGTATACATATAGCTACCGATATCAAGCCACCAAATGAGAAGCGTGCAGAACCGATGTTTTCTATTGTGTAATGTACCAGATGTTTAGATTTACACTTGCCAACCCAAACGCCTCAATAAGTAGTCACCTATTAAATATTGGAGGTATTTGAAAAGGAAAGAAGTCATTGTAGAGTCACTCATAAATTATTTACGTAAAGAAATGTTCAATACAAAGGAACCTCTTATTCCATGTCAGCATGGTGATCTAATTTAATGATACGCCGATATAATTTATTTTATAATTAAGTATATGATATACTTTAATGGTACGCCGTTATTTATCAAGTCGGCCTTCACACTTTATTTCTAACACATGAAGTTATATATCAAGCTAGGTGACCTTATGACCAAACTCCAATCGGAATCCAGCGAAACCTATCGTAATAGGATTGTGACCCACTATAGCTGTACCAATTACTCCAGTTGGTTGCAGCGTTAGCGCACAGCCAAATTGGATTCCATACTATCCTCATCTTTTCCCCCATTCACAGGGAACGAAATTGGATTACCTAGATTTCCAGAACTCTAAATTGAGTCTGACAGTTGTCTGAAATTGTAATTTTCTGGAGAACTTTGGATGTGAAGCCAATTTAATTTATCTCCTTCACAGAAATAAGAATAAGTAGGTATTTAATTGGTTTTTGAGACCCTGATTTCGACGTCAAAGCAATACATTTATAAACATATAAGGGCTTCTGTCTCACACCGATATTTCTTTTAGAAATAATAAAGTACCTAAAAGACTTATACATAATATTTTTCTTGTGTGACCGTCGACATTAAAATAAAAAGCTCTTGCTCAAATAGACTTGTTGTGATGATAATCTTTTATCGACATTTGGAAAGACTGCTTATTAAAAAGCTTTTAAAATTGATGAGTACGGGGGTGAAACCACTCGATGACGAATGAATAGGTAATTAACAAAATAATTATTTTTCAATTACCAAGTGGAGACGTTCTATAAATAAGATTTTGATTAAGGCTCTTTTATCAACTTTGTAAATAGAAATTGGAAGGGATATTTATCACAAATGCTTATCTCATACATTATATGCGAATGCGAATACATGATTTCTATTACTATTTCTAGATCTGTCTAACTTTCAGCCCGAATAACGCAAAGAGTTATCCCAGTCCTGTGGTCAGCACCCCTCTTGTGTAATAGCTGCAACCAAAACCAGTGAAAAGCTGTATTTAAAAGTCATTATAAAAAAGCATTTCAGTTTTTAATATGAAGCCTCTACCAATCGTCACTGATGGTCCATCAATGAATTAAAATATAACTCGGTAAAGTTAATGTATTAAGATAAAAGGTCACGCTATCATCGAAGCTATGATAGATGACCTGACCATGGTTAATAATAGGCTACCTATCCCATCACTTAAGTAGGTTATATAACATACTCAGCATGACAAACAACTAGGATTATTATAGATACGAACATATAATATTTCCTGCGTCTTCGTCCGCAAACGAGCCCGACTCAGCTCCCCTTTCGCTAAGCAGTTGAGTTTGGAAAAATGCTTCCTGTTGCCTGCCAGGAATCGCTGATTACGATAAAACGGCCCTTTTTTTGTATTGTTTTTCATTTTGTCTCCATACATATTAAGTTCCGTATCTTTGTTTTACATTTTTTTCTTCAGTTGTTTAATCCATCCGTTGTCTATCTAGCGGTCACTGAATTTTTTTATAAATATAGATTTCTTTCGATATTCCGTCATGTCATTGTACCAACAAATCGTTACTTCCCCATCGTATCTATTTTATGATCCGCAAACTTTTCCTTGAACTTTGACATACATACTTTATCGTTTATATAAATGTGTTGGGTCCGAGAGTATTTCGAAAATTTGGCAACACTATCCGCTGATCCTACCAGCCGTGAAATTAAAAACAACATGTTTGTAGGTAGGTTTGATATTGTTTTGGCAAAATATTGAAAGGAAGGTTATGAATTCGGGAAACTATGGAGGTAGGTACCTACATGAAATAAGTTTCCGTTTTTATTTTTGATGTACCTAGCTACATTATTAAGTTTTCTACTGTTAAAATAAATAATAATTTGATAGTCAAATGACTCTTATTGTACTTACATCAAGTTGAAAGTTTTCAAATTCTATTTTCATTTTAATAATAGTTGAGACATGTTTTTATAATTTTATCAATAATAATAATTTATTTTTTCCCAAAGAGCAATGGAGCGCAGCATTCTGGGCGTAAACCGAAATGACAGAATACGAAACACCACGTTGCGCTCCAAAACGGGGATCCTAGACGTAGGCAAAAAGGCTGCCAAGCTAAAATGGGATTGGGCGGGTCATGTCAGCCACATGCATAACGACCGCTGGGCAACAGTCGCCACACGGTGGGTGCCTGAGGATGGACGGCGCCGCCGAGGCCGGCCCAAGAAGAGATGGAGGGACGATCTAGACGCGTACCACAAGGGTTGGATCGAGGTGGCCCTAGAAAAGGATGTTTGGAAGGATTTGGGGGAGGCCTTTGCTCAGCAGTGGGACAGTATAGGCTAACATAAAAAAAAAAAACAATACTAGGTTCTTTGTTTTTACACTTGGCTGCGGCAGCTAAATAATAGGCTTGTTTTTCTTCTGTAGGGACTTACAAGACAAGAACATACAATGAAATCACTTCGCAAACTTACAATACGAAGTTACGAAACCATAGTCCTTCAACCAATATTCAAATCATTATTTAGGCATAAACAGGTACAGCTACCTTGACGTGAACCACACAAACACAGAAAACTTTCCCTCATTATTTCTGTTTTCGTCAACAACATCTATTTAGGTACTCGTGACGTAGGTACATAGATAGGTAGCTATCTTGAAGCTTATTTCCTTAGAAAGCTTCCAGGAAGCCTTTACCCGCTTTGCGAAGACAAAAAGTGACACCGAAAGGCTTTGAGCCAAAGACTAAAGACACTGTTCTGACCAAGCGCTGCGACACGACATGAGCTTACATTTCAGAGAGTAAGTGAGAATCTAACATGTAAAATCCAAAAAAAAATTCCCATCAAATGTAAATTTGATGGGAATTTTGTTTTGGATTTTACATTAACCGAATTAAAAAAAGGAGGTTCCTAATTCGTCCGAAACTTTTTGGAATTGAAAAATTGTTCTTGAATGTTAACTCAGGCCCTAAAAACAACAACTGTTTCACACTGTTTTTCCTGTTCCGTGGTTTCACAGTTTCTGATCATTTAGTTAAGAGTTTTTTGGCCTGTTCATATTACAAATTGACTTGGCTATCCATTAAGGAGGAAGAAACATTGTTTGCTTCAGGCATAGTTTCCATCCGCGAAACCTTTAAGAGAAGTATTTCTTGCGACAACCGCAAAACACCGGTCGCTCCTTACACTTTAAAGCCCAATAAAACGTCCTCTAATTTACTTTACAAGTGCGTAATTCATAGGTATGGGTTCATACAAAATATGTCTATATCACCAATCATTGCGGATCGATACACATTCGCCGCGTAGGCGTAGAGGTGAGCCACAATAGAGACACAACCCTGTCTGTCACGTGGACACAATTGTTTTTATAGAGGGGGAACAATAAACACATTTTGCCGAATGGATTTTTACTAGTGACGGGTTTTATGAAATAGTTCGTCACCGTTTAGAGAGTATAGGTAGCACTAATGAAAATATAAAAAAAGGAATACGAAATTCTTATGAAAAAAAAAAAAAAACAAGGATTACGAAATGCTATGTTAGTGTAATGACGATTTAGTGTAAACAATCGTTATTATGTGGAAAGGTCTAAATGTTCTAACCGGTTTTCCACCATGAACTACTATTTGGATTTATGAAACTTATAGGTACCTACAGGACCATTGAAAAGTGTCTATTTATTTATTTCCCAACATATCCAGCATGAACCATTATATCCAGTCACCATGAAATTCACATTAAATTCAACGGATGAATCGCAGTTACGTACGCAGTACCGCCAGGAGTTAACAAATACTGCGGGCCACGGATAACGGACCACCCCAGCCGAGCACACATACAGCTTTCATAAGGGTGATCCCTCTGTGTATGCTTGTATAATGTGTTGTGTGGAAGCCGGATGTGGAATTATGGAAGCTTCTAACATTAGTAGTTATGATACTACTAGATAAAAAAATGATGTAACTTCAGAACGGATAATTAAATTTTAAGCAAAGGACAAACTGTCATTAGATCATTTAAAAAGCAAAAAATAAGCTTAAAAAATGCTTTGCATTAATCTGGCATTGCAAAGTGGAGTCGCTTATACATTTCCGATACTGTAGGGAAGCTCTACTTTATTTCCTTTCTAAGGTTCCCATGTCATACCAACATACCTACATCCTTAAAGAACATCCTACTAGTTAAAAGCGATAATAGTTTCAAAGTTTCGTATCGTAATCGTGTCGTAGCGTACGAAACTATAAAAGCACTATATCTGTCTTTTTGTACTGTGTCTGACCTACTGACACTTCGACAATAATTGGAAACACGAAACAGTGATCAGATTCAGACAGATTAGCATAATTAATTGTATAACACAGCCGATACAGTTAGTATCTATCTCAATAATTAAATTATGCTTTTTGGGTCAAGTTTTATTGAAGGGCTATATTCAATGGCCTTGTCCTGGATTTATTGAATCCATTTCAGATTCATGAGGTGAAAATGGCGATTTCTGTGGATTTTTTTTACTTGTGTCATTATTTATTTTGTTGTGTTGTGGCACGGATTTATCAGATAGAGCTTTCAGAAAACTCAAATTCAATACCTATGTTCGATTTCATTGTTCGCTCAACTGTCGATTGGCCTTTAGAAGGGGGATAACAATTAAAATTCTATTGTGTCTCGTTAATGACAGTTGGAGGTTTATTGAACCTGGACGTTATTAAGTACTCATACGAAAATTCCAAGTCTTTTCTTTTTAATTGGTTTTTTGTTTTCGGTGGAAGATTCTACTAAGGGACGGTTCTCGGGAGTAGGCCGTGGAAATAGCAACCTGCAAACATAATACATATTGAGTTCCCTCAATCAAAACCACAAAATAATCCGCTCCTTTGTAGAACATACAATAAAAGTCCATTTGACAATATTTACACTAGCACGGGGGGAAAATGTCAATTTTCCCCGCAATGACGTCAATGACGTGGGAACGAGCGCGCGCGCCGATCCCACGGGGGGTGGCGCGTGCGGCACACGTAATCACTATACTACGAGAATTATTCAACCCCATGTTATTAAAAGCATTGATTGACAAAATTCAACCTTATCTGTACACATTAGAGTGTCATATTCAATGGGGGATGTTTAGTAATCTTGTTGTTGGAAAATGAATTTTGTGTTAGATAGGTTAAGGTGAGGTTTTCAGTGGGGTTGAAAATGGATATTAAAAATCAAAATCTTATCGATGACTGATTAAATGATTGGGATGATATGTATGACAATAGGTGATATGTATTTATGGTGGCTGTAGTTTATGTGTTCGCAATAAAATTATGTAGATTAATTTATTACAGTCTATTGGTGATCCAAATTGCTACTAGACGTGAATATGGCCAAGTTTTGTATGATATTAGTGCAAAAAAACTACGAAACTTCATTTACCTATTATTGGGTTCTCAAGTTATTTTACAAAAAGACAGACATGACTCCTCATTAAATTAGCATTATGTACTAGACTTCTCAAATAGGCTGGCAAGACCCTTTTGGATTCGATTTATACCGGGTAGCATGGTTCGATTTTAGTTGAACTGCTAAGTCTAAATAGATTTGAACCGTCTGAACAGACTTTCAGTCAAGTTGAATTTCAAATAAAATTGAACCGTGTGAACACGGTATAGCATTAATATAAATGCTATGGAATGAATGGAAGAAAGATAGAGTTTTCTCTCCGCGATGTCAACAACACTACGTCACGTCACGATTTACAGTATTATTGAAATTATGCAACCTTAGTGTCTCTGACGTAACGTTGAGATATGCAAGTGAATTGAATTACCTGTTACAGGCACGGAATACCGCACTGTACCTACCTGTTGTTATGGCGAACATTTTACTGCTCTGGAATTTCCACTTTTATGCAATGCTGCTATAATAAAATAGTAACCTTTATGTTTGATTTTAAGGGCCCATTCCCATGGCGGGTATAGCCACCACCAACAAAATCAATCCAGTAAGGAAATAACATTTTGTGAAAAACTAACATTAATAATACAATAGCACTACCTTCTAGTATTCTATGTTGTGTAACTAAAAATAAAGTCACAATTTGTTACTACATTTAATTAGCACCCTTTTTTTCCAGTGTCACATTGGTTAACATATGCGCGCTGCAATAAAGACCTCTAAAGAGGTTGCATGCTTATGACACGACCTCTGTGCCCGTGAGAACATCTAATTATATTATATTATATTAACAGTAATTTTAAGAACGGCGCTCGAAAGATATTTAAAATACAAATACATGCGTGGGTCACTCTTAGACCATTTATAGGGGTGACTGTGTTTATCGATAAATAATATTTCATTTAGATTATGTAAAAGTCTTGACGGTTTGCCTAATAATTGTTAAGGACGTGGTAATAAGTACATAGATAAACCTGTTCACTGAATACAAATAACCATTCATAATATCTTGGTAAACTAATCTCAAAGAGTTTATTAGTTTGCACCACAAAACACAGCCGATTTTTCTTAATGGAAAATTATAATCAGATTGAGCCGTGGGCCACGGTAACACCAATTATTGACATCCTCAATTCCTGAAATTAATGTCAAGATTTTTATTTTTCTTTTAATGAAAGCCTCTTGTTGTCGCCAATTTTCTGTAAACAAGTTTAGTTTCGGGTACTAAAGTCTAAAAAGGCATCGAAAATACAAGATCCATGATTAGTAAGCGTTTGAAAAATCAAATAACTCCAAAAGAACATAATATTTCGTGATTATTGTTCTAATAAATCAAAGAAAATGTAAAGGCGGTTCGACATGCTAGCTCTAGCAATTTCCCAGTTAAATTGTTTTCGCTACTCTTGTTACCTATAGTTAGAAATTAAACAAACTCCATATCTGAATAACTGAACTATACCTTAAAATAATAACGATGGTGGAAAGGTAAAATGGCTAAAGCGCCAAAACGTGAAATCTCAGGAATGAATTTTAAAGTTTTTTTTGCGAAATAAATTCGTAGAAAATTTTCTAATGGAAATATTTCCGAGTTACTTATATTTTCATGAATCATATTTTTTTTCCTGTAATATGTATTATAAATGGTTTCTATAAAACCTTTATTTTAGGAGATAGGTGTCGCTTTAGCAAAAAAAAATCGAAATTAAAAAAGTTCCAGTAAGCAAAAATTGCTAATATCCAAAAAAATTGCGTATAACATATAATTAATTACGCTTACTGTCAGAATTACAATTATTTAGCAATCTGAAATTTGCTAATGCACTTAATAATATCATAGAGAGAAAAAAAATAATTCTAACGAGCTGTTCATTTGAAATAAAGTTGCTAACGTTGAACTAAAACTAGCTGAAGAATAGCGAATAAATTGATGGATGTATCATGGGAATGAGGCGTAACTTCTAAAACTCGTCTTTTTCTTTTATTTTCATTTAAAATATTGATTATTGCTAGTGTACAGTTTTTGTCAATAGATTATTCAGATTATGAGGCGTTAGCATCAATCTGTAACCTCAATCAATGTGTACTACCTACTATTAGGTCCGGAATATTAGCGGGAAGACTAATTAATTAATATTTAGCAAAAAATAAAGGAAATTATTTTATTATCCAACTGGAATCAAGTAAAATAACGTAGGTAATTAGATAGGTTAAGTAGAGTTACTAATTATCTACTACAATCAAAGAACCATTGTTTATCATGGTTAGTACCACTAAATATTCAATGTAAGTAATTAGTTATAAGTTTAAACAAATAAATCAACATTTAATAGTTAATAACTGATCATTTTTAACCCCCGACGGGCTAAGAGGGGTGTTATTGGCACTAAGATTCTGGAACTCAAAATAATTCTGTGCTTATTGTGCCATCTTCTTGCCATCTTCTCACACACAACAACATCGTGTTACAATTTAACAAAATAGTCCTTAGAACACATACACATTTGAAGGATGATGCCAGGAAATGTATGGAAGCTGGTACCCGCTACAATAAGAATAAATGATACATCATTAGAAAGATATTAATATTGAATAATTCAGTTCAAGAATTTCAATGGCCTTTGTCCGATCGTAGTAATACAGGGTAGAAGTTGTGACGCCGTGTTGTAGCTATAGAAATACGGTCTTAGGAGACTGTCCTTAACATCTAGAGTACTTGCTAACTGTTTTAATAGATATTGGAAAAGTGGCACATTCAGCTAAAAAATCGTTAATTCTTACACCTTATTTTTATGATGGCAACCGATGCAGTTTCGAACAAGGATTCAAAGACTCTTTTCGACCAACTGAGGTAAGAGTACATAGAAATGTCACAAATCACTTTTCCCATAATATAATTTCACATAACATAATATAATAAGTAAGTACCTACTTTTCATAGTGATCGATCATCTTACCCCCGATCTTTTACGACGTTTACTATTAATTATTTTAAATAAGGCGTTCATCATCTATATAGTCTTTTCCCAACTACGTAAGAATTATCCTTGAATCAAACTGGATGCAGTTGAATACCAGTATTTTACATGGAGCGATTTACTATGTGACCTCTACAATACAGGCACTGGGATACTCCTTGATAAGCTGGACGTTCGACTGTCGGGCTTCTGACTACTCGATACGACTGTCAAAGATCTACTGTGACAAATGTTAGTATGTGCCCAAATACATATAACTTATCACTCGGGAAATCCAACTCAAACCTCAAACCTAAAAGCTCTTCTACTATTCAAACGAAACAGGTAACGATAACAAACCCCATAAGAGATAGCCGGAGTCAACAAGAAAGACTGAACTATCCTAACCTAACCTGACCGAAGGCGGAGTCCAGAATGCGAATAGCTAAACAGTTGCATAACAGTAAGAAACAAAGTAAAAAGAGCTATCATGGCTATTGGAGGGGTACCAAAATGGGCATCATCTTTTAAATGGGCATTATCTTTTAAATAACAGAATTTTAACTGCTTTATACTCTTAGTACTCATATACGCGAGCAGCAAAAGTGCTGCTCGCGTATATGAGTTGCCTCGGCTGCAGTTGCCTCTGTTGCAACTGCAGCCGTCTGCCCCGTTGACGTTGCTAGAAATCACTAATATTCTATAAGTTACACACAAGAACAAAGACTTACGATTAGATTTGCAATGCTAACAAAATTTATTTACGAAGTTAACTTACTTTACGAGTAAATTAAGTAAGTTTTTAGTTCTAAAATCAATACCTTCTTACATTAAAGCATGTACTACTGACTAATATACAATTTTAAATAATATTTGGAATCTAAAACAACTCTAAACTATCGTTCTATACGAAAATATTTACGAGCACTATTGCTAAAGCGCCAAAGCGCTAAATAAAACAGAAACGACTTTTGCTAAACTGCCACACAAGTAATAATGTAGTTCAGGTAAAACTACTGATAAGGTATTTATACATGAAATAGAGAAACGCAAAAATGCTTAAACATTGTCAAACATGAATGTACAGTGAGCACAATCACTAAAGCGACATAAACTTCAGAATCATCAAAAAAACGTCGCTTTAAACCATGACTACATGAAACAAGCAACAAAATTTGTACTGCTAAAGCGCCAAAAAAGTGCTCAAATCGACGCGAAAGGTAGACCAATCGACGCAGAAAAAAAAATCCAGTTCAGTGATATATATAACTCAATATCGACCAAAATGGCGCTTTAGCCATTTTACCTTTCCACCGTCGATAATAATAATAATAAATTTATTCAAGAAATAAAAATTGGTAAATAAAAAACAGTGTAAAGCTTAGAAATAATGTAGGTATTACAAAGTATGATGCCTGTACTACGATAAACCTGTATCACAGGCGGCATTAGTTCTTATGATTACTATTAGGACAACTGATTTCTTAACAATATTTAACGTAAGTTTTAAGAATAATATGATAGCTAGTTATTTATTATTTTATAATTTACTTAAACACTAATAATTAAGGTAAATAGTTGCTTGCACTTGTATTGTTTACTTAATTTAATAAAACACTTGTTGCTGTGAATATCCTTAATTTAATTATAATCCTCTTGAATCAGCTCTTACATCACTCGCCTGTTCTCCTGTGACGTATGTCTGCTAGGTTGACAGTTGGTAACGTTCCGTTACTACCACAGACTACATTATGTATGTTACTACATCATCCCCTTTTATTTTTAATTTTCTTCTTACATTTTCTTCTTTCATTTTGTAAACAAATTATCATTGTTAATACTAAATTACTTATATAATCTAAATCCTTATTACAATATTTTATCATAATAATACACCACACTTTCACGCACATTATAATGTTACTACATCATCCCCTTTTATTTTTAATTCTCTTCTTTCCTTTTGTAAACAAATTATCATTGTTACTTAATACTAACTTAACTAAAATCCTTATTACAATATTTTACTTAATATCATAATAATGCACCACAGTTACACATTCAACCAGTGAGCACCTGCATCTGGTGAACAACAAAGTCTATGCTGGTCGAATGTAGAAAGAGGTTCTAGTATAATTAACATTATTTATGTCTCTTAGGTTATAAGATCTGTTTCCATTAATACCTACAATTCTACCTTCTAACCACACATTCTTTTGTACATCTTTCTTAAACCATATTTTTTGGTCTATTACAAATTCTGTTTTTATTCTACTTGTCTTATTATAATTTTTAATATTTCTATCTACCTGTTTACTTAATTGATACTGCATATTATTATTTAACTTTGGTTTTAAAAAAGTTTGTGAAGTTATTAATTTTGTTTTTATATTTCTATTCATTAATAATTCACTGGGAGAATAACTTGTTCCCGCTACTGGTGAAACTCTATACTTTAATAAAGCTGCTCTAAAATCTGTGTTGTCTTCATTGCATTTATACATTATTTTCTTAGCAATCTGAACTCCTCTCTCAGCCATTCCATTTGACTGTGGATATCTAGGACTAGTATAAGTATATTTAAATCCCCATTCCTGTGCAAATTGTTTACATTCACGAGAATCAAATGGTACATGATCTGAAACAATCTCACTAGGAACTCCAAAGTTACTAAATAAATCTAATAAACTATTATTAATTGCATTTGCACTTTTGTTGTTAAGTAGCTTAATATCTAACCACTTTGAGTAGTAATCATAGATCACTAAATAATTTTTCCTCCTATACTCCATTATATCAATACCTAACTTTGAAAATGGTAAATTAGGAACTGAATGTGTGATCAGTGGTTCTTTAATATTATTATTCTGATATGTTTGACAGGGGTAACACTTTTTCACATATTCTTCTATATGACTGTCTATGTGTGGCCAATAATATAATTTTCGTGCTAATTGTTTCATTTTAGACATTCCAATGTGTCCTTCATGTAATACTTTTATAATAGACATTCTTAAAGCCTTTGGGACTATTAATCTGTCTTTATAAAATACTAATTTCTCATCAACTGACAAATCATTCTTTAACTTATGATAACTATGTAAATAATCTGGAATACTATTACCATTAGGCCAACCTTTCTTAGTATATTCTATTACTTCAATCAATTCAGTATCCTTCGAGCTTTCATTAATAAGTTGTGTTTTTTGTTCATCTGTACATTCTAAATTCTGAGCCATGCCTACACAATGTATAACTTCATACATATATGATTCATCAACATCATTACATTCTTGGTATGATCTTGATAATAAGTCTGCTATAAACATTAATCTACCCTGTTGGTATTTAAATTCGATATTATATTTTAATAATTTTAGTTTTAATCTTTGCAGTCTTGGTGATGGTATCTCATGTAGATGTTTCTTTAATAAAGATTCCAATGGCTTGTGATCATTAATAATTGTTATTTGATGTCCATAAATGTAATAATGGAATTTTTTGGTGGCCCACACAACACTTAACAATTCTTTCTCTATTTGAGAAAAATTTCGCTCTGACTGTGTTAAACTACGAGATGCAAAGCAAACTGGCTTATTATTTTGTAATAAGCAACAACCAATGCCATCCTTGGATGCATCACATTGTACTACAATTGGTAATTTACTATTGAAATTCTGTAATATTGGTGCTTCCGTTATTTTTCTCTTAATGTTATTATAAATATTTTCATGAACTTCAGTCCAAATCCACTCTACATCTTTTTTTAACAATAAATGTAGTTGTGCTGCAATATTAGCCATATTTGGAATAAATTTTCTTAGATAACTTACCATTCCGAGGAAAATTTGAAGTTGTTTTTTATTAATCGGACTTTTCATTTTTGATATGGCATTTACCCTATCTGGGTCTATTTTCATGCCCTTTTCCGAAAATATATGACCAAAATACTTTACTTCCTTAAGTTTATATTGAAATTTATTTTTATTAAATCTTACATTATGTTCTAAAGCTCGTTGAAACACTGTTTTTAATATTGCATCATGCTCCCGTTCAGTGTTTCCACATATTAATAAATCATCGCAATAAACAATGACACCTGGTATGTCTCCAAAAGCAATTTCACTATATCTTTGGAATATTTCTGGAGCCACTGACAAACCAAAAGGCATTCTTAAAAATTTAAAACAACCATAAGGGCTGTTGAAAGTACATAAGTCATTGGAATCATCACTTAGTTTAATATTATAAAAGCCATCTGTTAAATCTATTACTGAGAAACACCTCTTATTACACAATTTAGAGACTATTTCATCTATAGTTGGTATCAAATGATGCTCCCTAACTAATACCTTATTGAGATCTTTTGGATCTAAGCAAATTCTTAATGAACCATCTTTCTTTTCAATAATTACCAAATTGCTTACAAAACTTTTTGGATGCTCAACTCTCGCAATGACTCTGCTCTTCACCAGTGCTTCCAGCTTATCGGCTAGTCGCTTCATAAGTGCATTAGGGACTCTCCGTGGCGGTCTCACTACAGGCTCCGCACCAGGTTGAATGCGCAGCTGGAGTGGACTCTTAAATTCTCCAACACCCTGAAACAGTTTGTTATTCTGGTTAATAATTATTTCTTTCTCCTTAATATTATTGTGACTGACACTATGCACACTGTTAATATTTATATTATTAATTAACTTTAACTTTATTAATGTGTCCAAACCCAAAATTGGTTTAACATCTTGTTTAATTATTATGAACTCAGTCATTATTATTTCCCCTTCATGTATTAATGTTAATGTTATTTTGCCTATTGGCTTAATTTTCTCACCCCCAAATGCCTCTAAAATGATATTAGTCTCAGACCACTGAGGATTTTCATCATCGACTATTCTTCTTAATTCCCCCAGTGATATGACATTCACCTGCGACCCTGTGTCACACTTAAAATTCACCTTGTTGTTCGCAACTTTTAATATTAATAACCACTCCTTATTATTTATTTTATTATTATTCCCTATGGAATGACACACTTTACTCAGTCATAATTCCTTACCCTCATTATTTTCAACATTATTTTCTTCTTGTTCTAATTTCTCAATCTCATGGACTTTTTTATTTTTACATCCTGATGCAAAATGATTTAATTTTAAACAATTTGCACAAGTTTTCCCATAAGCTGGGCATTGTCTAGGACCATGGTCTCTACTACACTTTAAGCAATGATAAAAAATTTTACTGAATTTTTTGTTTGATTGTGAATTTTTAGCATACTTATCCTTAATGTTGGATCCTTGGCCATTTTCACTGGTTATTTTGTCCACGGTTAAGGTGAGCGCCCCTTGCTTCTGGATGTTCTTCATGTGCTCCCTAGACAATTCCGTAGCCCTGCAAATTTTTACTGCATTATCCAGGGAGAGGTCACTGACCTCTAATAGTTTTTGCTGCAACTTTTTATCACATAAGCCCATGACTATTCTATCCCGCAGCATTCTGTCTTCCATTTCTTTGTAATTACAGTTCTTTACTAATTTTTTGATGTTTGTGTAGAAATTGTCAAAGCTTTCGCCTTCTTCTTGTTTTCTATTATTGAAAATGAATGCATTGATCACTTCATTTTGTTTTGGAGTGAAGTAATCGTCAAACGCCTTAAGTACTTTTTCATATTTTTGATCTTCTTCATCTTTATTTAGTATGTTAAAATACAGTTCCTGTGCTTCTGCTCCCACGCTGTTTAATAATATGGCCGCCTTCCTGGTCTCCGACAACCTCTCAAAACCAGCCGCCGTAAGAAAAATTTGAAATTGTTGCCTAAATTTCTTCCACCTGGGTAGCAAATCCTCCACTGTATCCAGCGATAACGCCTGTGGCATCTTGTATTCAATGTTGGCCATTTCTTTATATAATATCTGTTCGTCTTTAGCCATGCGTTTTCATTGCCAGTAGATAATCTACTCCGATCTTCTTAATCGTCACTCCCTTTGTCGTAACCTCGTTAGGGTATGTTCTTAAACCGGCTGCGCCATGTATTGTTTACTTAATTTAATAAAACACTTGTTGCTGTGAATATCCTTAATTTAATTATAATCCTCTTGAATCAGCTCTTACATCACTCGCCTGTTCTCCTGTGACGTATGTCTGCTAGGTTGACAGTTGGTAACGTTCCGTTACTACCACAGACTACATTATGTATGTTACTACAGCACTTAGTTACACGATTACGTTTGCAGTATCATTAACTGGGTTAAAACAAATATTGCATAAATCAACTTCAAGGCTACATTAGGTTTTTGAAGCAGTCGGCTAATGTGCTTAGACAGCAACAAATCGCAATGTAAGTAGGACAGCGCAGTGGCCAGGTATACATATATGTTGAGTCAGCAACAAGAGTTACGGAAGTCAGGCCTTGAGTATGACGCACTAGGCGCCCTCATAATCGATGGAGTTAATGTATCTGAATTCTGCAATTTTCCTAGCAGGGCATTCAGCGTCTCCTGTTTTGTGACCACTAGGCTTTTTAAAGCGTGAGCAAGTTGCACATTTTGGAATGTCGGCTTTCTTCGCGCATTCGGACAACGATTGGCCTGCGTCACCGCAGTGACCACACGTAGGAACGATCTCTCTGCAAGTTTTTGCTGCATGGCCATATTGTTGGCATTTATAACACCTTGTTACCAATGTAAAGTCCCTGACAGGACGTCCAATTTATAAAAAGCCTTGATTGAGGGATTAGGGCTTTCCGTATATCGGCTGAAACTTCAACAACGTAATTACAGGTCGTAGCATCTCTCTTCCCCGATTTGTGGCTTAATTTTATGCAGGTCAAGAAGGATTCCAAGGACATCTCTGGTAACTTGTCGGCTACATTTTGTTCGAAAATGCATCTGAACACCTCATTTTCAGCCAAGGAAGTCGGCACTCCTACAACCACGATCCTAGGTTTGCGCTTGTTGGGCTCGGCGGTGGTAAGCCCCATAGAGAGAGGTGGACTGCTTGCTTCAGTTTATCAGTGTCATCTTTCGTCTCGGTACTGATAATTACGCCTCCATTTTTTGTATTCCGGACACCTCGAACGTTGGAGCTTCATTTGCTCGGGCCGTATGATTGTTTGCACGAGTTCTTTTGTTTGGACACTTGTTTTTAATTTGTCACTGGGATAAATGGCAATAGAGCTTAGGTTATTGGGTCGAACGAAATTATTTGCTCCCTTCTTCACCATATCGGCTAACGAACCATTTCTAGCAGAACCAGAATCCTTAATCGTCTGCTTGAGTTCCGAAATCTGTTCCATCAGGTCGCGTTTTTCTTGAAGGGCTTCAACCGCGTTATACGCCTGAATGGCTTTTTGCTTGAGAGACTGGTATAGGACTGCCATTTGTGAGGTGCCAGATCCTACTTTACGGCATAGGGTAGAAATTTTCATTTTCTGCTCCGAGTTGAGTTTGCCTTCCGCGGCAATAGCGCAAACTTCATTCAAGTTCTGTTCGATGGCTGACATCCATTTCTGAATCTCAGGCGTTGAAATAACTTCAACCGTCTCCGACTCAAGGGCTGGGTTTTGCGTCGTCGTCTTCGACGGCGAGGCGGAGGGGTGCATTGCCCCCCTTGGATTAAAGGGGCTGTTATCCATTTTGTATTTTAACAATTTCACTATTTTGCGTCCATTATTCGCTGAAACTACACACTTAGCAAAATTACAATTTGCATCACATTAGTAATGCACTAAAGGGGGTCACTATTTTTTCAGTAGGTAATTATTAAATATTGCTTTCGAGCACGTCTGTACACTGCGAAATGCGGATGAAAAAAAAAAAAAAAAAATAGATTATTATTGTTTACATTTACCCTGACTTTACCTATAAGTACATAGATTTAGGTACTCCTACGCTATCATTTAAACCCAGGTATATTGAAAGAAATAAACCTGTGTGTGCCCGACAATTATGTATTGCGAAGGCGACGGCCACGTCTATTGGCGGTGCCCAGTAGTAGGACCAATCTACTGAGTAAAGCCCCTATAACGCGTACCTTGCGTGTACTTAATGACGTAGCAGACAGCATAGATCTTTTTACTTGTTCTCTGAGTGAGTTCTCAAAAACCGCGCTGTACATTATATGTTATGGTGAATAATAAAGCTGTAATTATGGCCACGCTATTGAATTAGGAAATTCCTGTAATGATAGTGATGATGAGTTAATAAATAAATAAAACAGAATATCTAAACAGCAGAACTTTTTTTAAATTAGGGATGAAAAGAGCTTTCAGCATATACCTAGAAATAAGTCAATAATTATTAGCTATTGCGTCTAATAAAAAGTTGTAAATTGATATTGTTTTAAAATTAAAAGAAGAGAAATTAAATTTTCCAGCAGTTTTAGTTTTCTCGTTTGATCTCGTACCCGAAGAAAACTGGCGCTAGGTAGGGTTCGTAAACCTCATAAATATAGGTTTAATCCTTGCTTAATAAAACAGCATAACAAGCATTGCACGCATACAAACTCAGCTTAGTATATCAACCGGCAAACAATCTGGAAACGAAATAGCATGGCATTGTCTACAGTTAACTGTTTCTGCTCCTACGCAGTTTGTAAAAGTCAAGATGTAAGGTGTTTCAAACACCAAGGGCGGTGCGGCCGCGGCGCGGTTAGCATACCTCAGAATTTTCCTTTGTAGGAAACCATGCAGAAAAATGAAAAGCATTAGAAATAGGAAAGGCCTTTCTCTCCTATTTCTAATGCCAATGTTTTCATTTTTTTACAATGTTCGTTTTCTATTTCTAACGCCAAAAAGCAACGCTAAGAGCGTAGTTTTTGGCGTCGAGGGGCACCTATAGACCCCTTGTGTCAACATTATCTGGCTAGCCTTTTCCTAAATATCTTGGGGTCAGCTTTCATTCTAACCGGATGCAGCGGAATACCTGTTTATTACATGGAGAAACTGCCTATATGACCCCCACCACTACCCAGTTACTGGGTTTTGTAATGTTGTGTGTAATGAACGTTATGTACATTATACATAGATGTTATATATATTTGCACATCTTCTTCAAATGACTAATGAATTCAAAGTTAGGTAGGTACCTACTGTAAAACGCTTTTGTCAAATAAAACTAAATAGCTATAAATCTGATTTATTTTCATAAGTTATGTCGATTTGTAACAGGTAACATTAGGTTTTTATACATTGTTACAATATAAATTCAATAAGCTGGTAACATTTATGAAGATTTCTATTTAGTATCGTATTGTGTTGTAAATAGAAAAAAGACAATATTATGTATAATTAATTCAGCTGGTAAAATTGATGTAGATTTGTATTTATTTTGTTTATGAAATCGTAACTTGAAAAGAAAAGATTTTGTAATTCAGTTGTAATTCAGTAACATTTTTGTTAAAAGAGGTCAATTTTTAGTCAACCTATGAAAAGAAGATTATTTCGTTTATGACTTTAGTTTCTTAAGTGATTTTCATTTGTTTTTTTTTTTGATATATCGAGTCGGAAATAACGAGGAAGCTTGTTCGCGAACTTTATCGTTATTAGTTTTATGGTTGAACATTTTCTATGTAATTACTGTGAAGTAAACCAATTACCTGACAATATTGTACTTATTTAAACCAGTGATCTAACAAATCAGAAGTGGGATCGCTGCGCGCCGTTCTCGGTCACATATAAATATTCAGGTTTGAATTTAATTTTCGCGGTTTCCTACTGGTAAGTGGTTTTAATAAACTCAATGGAACGTGATAGACTATTAAGGTCAAGAACGCGACGTACGTCGCGTTCTCATAGTACTTCTGTGTCACCTGTGCGATTACGAAGAGATTCCCGAGTTCGACACCACAGAAGACCTATACGTATTGAAAAAGGGAAAACACGTTCTGGGTCACGCAAGTCTCGTTCTCGCATTCGACGCAAGGATCGACAGCGTCATGGTTCATCACGTAAACGTACATCGCGACTGCAATCTTCTCGAAGTTCATCACGTAGTTTGAATAATTCGATCCGAAGCTGCTCTCGAGGCGGAGATGTTAGCAAAACCCGATGTTACAAACGTAAAACGTGTGCTGATACTGGTGCACGTCTGATTGGTAAATCGCGTTATGTGAAGGGTCATTCGACGAAGGATGGGGACAACACCAGGCCTGTACAAGAATCCTACACGCCGCCGCCAACTAAAGCCACTGAAGTATGCACACTGAAGGACAACAGTTCCCAGAATATTAGTGTTGATTTTTTAGAGACTCTTAATAAAACTTTACAAGCTATAGCAACCGTAAATCCTCAGGTGAAAAATAATTACCCATCTATTAATGTAGTGCCCGAATTTGACCCTAAAGTTAAGAATCAAACAATTCTAACTTGGCTGAACAAAGTTAACGAATGTGCTGATATTTACGGTTGGGATAGTAAACAAACTGCTCATTACGCTCTTCCAAAACTTGTGAATACTGCTAAACGTTGGTATGAGGGTCAGTCCTCTGTTATTCACTCGTGGGACATATGGCAGGAAAAACTTAAGGCTGCTTTTCCTACCACTGAAAATTATGCTCATCTACTAACTGAAATGCTTAACTTGAAAGCTAAATTTGGAGACGATTTAGAAGAATATTACTATGAAAAGTTGATAGCTTTGAATCGTTGTCGTATATCAGGAAAAGATGCTATAGACTGCATAGTGTATGGCATAGAAGATAGGTCGGTCCGGTATGGCGCAGAGGCTGTAGGGTTTGATAATGTTGATAAGTTGTTAGGATTTTTAAGAAATGTTAAGCACGATCGTATTGACCGAAATGCTAACAAAAAAATAGTAAAACCATTATCAGATTTGTCGCGACGTGGATCCAAAGGCGAAATTAGTAGGGTTTTGAGATGTTTTAACTGTCACGAAGTCGGACACATGGTTTCTAACTGTCAAAAACCAATTGTTAAATGTCAAAAATGCATGAGATTAGGTCATGATGATCCAAACTGTACAAGGGAGTTAAGAAAAGATAGGACTGAGATTAAAACTTTGTGACTAAATGAAAATAAAAAAATGAACACAGATGAAAAATTTAAAAAACCTGTTACGATCAACGGCAAAACTTTTACGGGCTACATTGATTTTGGAAGTCAGTGTTGTCTGATACGCGAATCTGTTGCACGGACATTAGTAAATTCTACTAAATGGTTACGTAATGATTTACCCATATTACGAGGGTTTGGTAATTCAATCATAAATCCAATAGGTATTTGTAAGTTGCAGTTGTCTGTGGATGGAGTTCTAGTTACGGTTGATTTAATCATAATATCAGATATTTTTTTGAGTTACGATGTTTTACTAGGACAGACAGCTACAGAACAATCTCACGTAGAAGTCCGTAAAACAAGCAATGAGTTAGTTTTCACATCTAAAAATAATAGTGCTAAAAGGCGTGACACATTTAATCTGAAATGTTTCAAATCGATACAATTATACGGTAGTGGGTCGATTAAATGTTACACAAATAATTGTTTTTCGGGAGAACTTATTATAGAAAATGGTTATCGTAAATCATACAGCATAGAAGTTGGAAAATACAATTTTTTGAACAGCCTAGGGTATGTTACTTTAGTTAACAAAATAAATCAACCTTTGTCGTTCACTAAAGATGAACTTATTTGTCGTGGATATATATTTAATAATAACGAAATAAAAAAGAAATGTCTCGAAATGTTAAAAATTGATAAACAACTTACACACATTACTTTTGATGATTTAAATATTGGACCCATAAATGAAAGTCAAAAAGCAAGGTTGAAACAACTAATTGATGAATATCGGGATTGTTTTGCGATGAATTTGTCGGAATTGGGTCACACTACCGTAACAACTATGGATATTCAATTAAACGATAATAACCCAGTAGTTTATCGCCCCTATCGGCTTAGTCATACAGAACGCAATGAGGTGAGACTTATGGTAGATGACTTATTGAAACATAATATTATTAGGGAATCAACGTCACCTTATGCTTCACCCATAATAGTAGTGAAGAAGAAAACCGGGGACAAACGATTATGCGTGGACTATCGGGCTTTGAATAGGAAAACTTCCAAACAACATTATCCTATTCCACGAATAGAGGACCAAATTGACAGGCTAGCAGGGAACAAATATTTTTGTGCGTTAGATTTGTTTTCAGGCTACTACCAAATTGGATTAACGGAAGAGGCAAAAACCAAAACAGCGTTTGTTACACCAGATGGGCAGTTTGAATTTAATCGCATGCCGTTTGGTCTAGCAAATGCCCCGGCCGTATTTCAGCGTGCTGTCAATTTGGTTCTTGGGAACGCTCGATTCAGCACGGCCTTAGCTTATATGGATGACATATTGGTTCCCTCTGACAGTTTTGAGCAGGGTATCGATAGACTAAAAATAGTATTCGAAAAACTACGACAAGCAAATTTGACCTTAAAACCTCAAAAATGCCATTTCTTCCAAGAGCGTGTAGACTATTTAGGGTTTGAGGTATCGAGTGAAGGAATCCGACCAGGTTCTCGTAAAATTGAATCTGTTTCCAATTTTCCACACCCTCGTGACGCTCATAACGTAAGGCAATTTATAGGATTAGCCAGTTTTTTTAGACGCTTTGTCAGAGGTTTTGCTGAAATTGCCCGCCCTTTGACAAAACTATTAAAAAAAGACGTCACGTGGGTTTGGGGTAACGAACAAGAGACTGCATTCGTTAAACTTAAAAACGCTCTAACTTCACGGCCTCTCCTATCGTTATACGACCCAAGGTTAGAGACACAAATCCATACGGATGCAAGTAAACATGGGGTGGGTGCGATACTATTGCAGAAACAGGTTGATGGTTTTTTAAAACCTATTGCATTTTATAGCAGACAGACATCTCCTGAAGAATCTCATTTCTCATCCTATGAGCTAGAAGCACTTGCAGTGATATGTGCATTAGTTCGGTTCAGGCCGTACGTTCTTGGATTACACTTTACCATTGTCACCGACTGTAATTCTTTGCGTGCAACTTTTCTAAAAAGGGATATGGTACCAAGGGTGGCTAGATGGTGGAGTTTAATTCAGGAATTTGACTGCGATGTCGTGTATAGGTCTGGTCAGATTATGTTGCATGTTGATGCGCTTAGTAGAAACCCAACAGCATCGCAAGAAGTAGGTGTAGTCAAAGAAATTGAGACTTATGACGTTCTAAATATTAGTGATGACTGGCTCGCAACTGTACAATTAGGTGATTCTGAAATAAAACGGATTAAGGATATCCTTTCAAACACGGACTATAATGACATTGTAGAGATTCGCAAAAACTTTGTATTAAAGAAGGATAGGATTTATCGTATTACAGAAAACGGGTTGAGGTGGGTTGTACCAAAAGGATGTAGATGGCAGATTCTACAAAAGAATCATGACGAAATAGGGCACTTTGGTTTTGAGAAGACGCTCGAGCGAATCAAAGATCACTATTGGTTTCCGCGTATGCGTAGATTCATAAAAAAGTATGTGACGGCATGCTTAGAGTGTGCACACAATAAAATTCCATCGGGTAAGAAACAAGGTTATCTACACCCTATTCCAAAGATCTCAAAGCCTTTTCATACAGTCCACATCGACCACGTCGGACCGTTTGTTACAAGTAAAAGGAAGAATTCGTATATCCTTGTGATTATAGACGCGTACTCAAAGTTTATTGTTTTAAAAGCCGTCAAAAATACAAAGTCAAATACATCTATCGCGGTTTTAAGAGATTATTTTGGTATGTTTGGTGTACCAACGCGATTAATTAGTGATCGGGGTACATCATTTACTAGCATTAAATTTAAAGCTTTTATGAGCGAAGTTGGTACAAAACATATTTTAAACGCTGTTGCTTCTCCACGGGCTAATGGTCAAGTGGAGAGGTACAACAGAACAATTTTAGATTCTCTTGCCGCTCAAAACCACGGTCAGGATGAACGTTTGTGGGATGACCGTTTGCTTCAAGTTCAATGGGGTTTGAATAACACCGTCAATAAAGGTACGGGAAAGTCTCCATCTGAAATATTGTTTGGTCTTAAACTCACTAGTACCAATGAAGGTCATATCATACCCGAGATAGAATCAGACGTGGAAGATAATACAAATAAAAATAGTGGTCAGGATAGTATAACTAAAATAAGAGAAGAAGTAGAACAGTATGTTGAGGAGTCGCAAATTAAACAAAAGAAGTTTTTCGATAAGAGAAGGAAGGAAGCGCAAAAGTTCAAAGTAGGGGAACTTGTTCGGGTAGCAAGAGAGACTCATAGTGTAGGTAAAAGTAAGAAACTGTTGCCGAAGTTGTCAGGCCCATATCGAATTACAAAAGTATTTGACAATGATAGGTATGAAGTTGTTGACACTCCGTTAACTAAGAAAGGTTCGAACCTTTATAAAGGCGTATACGCAGTGGATAAAATTTATCCGTGGTTGTGTTTTAGACCGGATCTGACTGACGAATCGTCAGACTATGAAGTGAGTGAAAATGAGCCGTTAAACGAAATGGAGGCAGATGCTAGTAAGTCTGATAATGAATTAAAAGATAATGTGAGTGAATAATAGATAACGCAAGTTGCGCTTAGGAGATAAGATCTGTTGTACATTTTTATGTTGTATTTGTTAGGTAATTTTGTATACATAACAAATATTGCAAAGAATAGGCAATGCGCAAGGTGCGCAAATAATTGTGAATAGGATGCACAAGGTGTGCTATGTGTAGTGCACAAGGTGTGCGATGCGATGCGCAAGGTGCGCAACCCATTATGATTAGGACGCACAAGGTGTGCTATATGTAATGCACAAGGTGTGCGATGCAATGCGCAAGGTGCGTAAAGCATAATAACGAGTATGCACTAGGTGTGCAACGCGTAGTGCACAAGGTGTGCGATGCAACGCGCAAGGTGCGCAATGCATATGGTCAAGTTGCACAAGTTGTGCGATGCGGAGTGCGCAAGGTGCGCGATGCGGAGTGCGCAAAGTGCGCGATGTGGAGTGCACAAAGTGCGCGATGCGGAGTGCACAAGGTGCGCGATGCGGAGTGCACAAGGTGCGCGATGCGGAGTGCACAAGGTGCGCGATGCGGAGTGCACAAGGTGCGCGATGCGGAGTGCACAAGGTGCGCGATGCGGAGTGCACAAGGTGCGCGATGCGGAGTGCACAAGGTGCGCGATGCGGAGTGCACAATGTGCGCGATGCGGTGTCAAGTTATACGATACATAATTAGTGCAAAGGACAAGTGTGTGATGTGTTGTCTATGCAAAACGTTTGCGTGGTGTTAAGCACACGGTGCTCAATGTGTTGTGAAAAACGGTTGTATTGTGTGAAGCACGAGATGTGCAGTGGGGCTGTTAAGCAAAAGCCTACATACTAGGTTAGCCTTCTTATTTGTTACACAAGATGTGTTTTAATTTTATGCTATGTAATAGTATACATGTTTTATTAATCAATAGTTATATCGCTAGTTATACAATCATTAATATGTTAATTCTAATAATTTAATTTTATATAATGTACACGAGGACGTGTACGGTTATCAGGATGGACGAGTTGTAAAACGCTTTTGTCAAATAAAACTAAATAGCTATAAATCTGATTTATTTTCATAAGTTATGTCGATTTGTAACAGGTAACATTAGGTTTTTATACATTGTTACAATATAAATTCAATAAGCTGGTAACATTTATGAAGATTTCTATTTAGTATCGTATTGTGTTGTAAATAGAAAAAAGACAATATTATGTATAATTAATTCAGCTGGTAAAATTGATGTAGATTTGTATTTATTTTGTTTATGAAATCGTAACTTGAAAAGAAAAGATTTTGTAATTCAGTTGTAATTCAGTAACATTTTTGTTAAAAGAGGTCAATTTTTAGTCAACCTATGAAAAGAAGATTATTTCGTTTATGACTTTAGTTTCTTAAGTGATTTTCATTTGTTTTTTTTTTTGATATATCGAGTCGGAAATAACGAGGAAGCTTGTTCGCGAACTTTATCGTTATTAGTTTTATGGTTGAACATTTTCTATGTAATTACTGTGAAGTAAACCAATTACCTGACAATATTGTACTTATTTAAACCAGTGATCTAACACTACCTACTGGTACATAAAAGGTTGGCAGTCGGTAGAACAGCTTGGAGTGATGCCAATAAGTATTATTCCGGAGTTCAGTTCATCTCGTTCGGGAAATCGAATTGGTGGCTATGTCAAATCATTGAAATCTGATAGTCAAATCATTGAAGCGTCGTGTTTTTATATCACTGTCACTGATTGATTTATTTTAAATGTCTTAAGAAATATAGACGAACAAGTTAAAACAACAACATTTATTTTAAATGTCTTAAGAAATATAGACGAACAAGTTAAAACAACAACAAAAAAATCGGCAATGCCAAATAAGAACTTAATTTGATTGCCAACCTGCCACAAACAGTGCCTGTAGCCAAAACCAAAAAGTTCATGGTCAAAACCAACCACAGAGCGAAACTAACGACCAATAAAAAAACGCTCTCATTACACGGAAACATAAACTTTTCCTATAGAATCCCCATAGGAATGAATTTGTACTTAGTTATAACTATTTCATATTTCTCAAATTGCTATAATGAGAGAGTTTGAGCAATATATGCGCACTGACAGCACAGGACAGCATCAATGACAAGCACTCTAGGAGATTACGAGTTTCAGGGCACAATGGCTTCAAAGAGCAATTAAATATTTTTACTCATTAAAAACAAAAAATAAATAAGCGCGCGCGCGTGGTCGCGTGCCAAGCGCGTAGCACGTGCGCGACGCGCGACCGGCGTGTGCAGCGAAGATAAATCATACCTACAGCTACATGCATTTATGGATTATAGATTTTATTTTTAAATGGAATTTGTATAAACCTACTTAAGTGGAACTTGTTAAAGGAAAAGTTGAAATTATTTTTTTATTAGGCAGAAAAATAAGTGGTTTTTTTTGAAGTTGTAACAAGACTAGATTGGTATTCTGCTACGGCGAAAAGGTTCAAACGAAAGTTTAAATAAAATGCCAAAAGAACAGGTTCCACCGAGATTTGAACTCGGATCGCTGGATTCAGAGTCCAGAGTGCTAACCATTACACCATGGAACCGTTGAGTCTGCTCGATGAAATTATGAATCTAGTTCTAGATACGATTGTTTAAAATTTTGACTTTTATACAAATACGATTTTCGCAGAAAATACAATATTGATACTAAGAAAGTTTCGATTTTTATACAGTTTGATACAAATACGATTTTAGCAGGAAATAAAATATTAATAACGTTATGTTCATAACACCGGGATCAAAAGACGGATTTTCCTTTTGCATCGGTCTAAATTATAATTCGGTTTGCTAAGTTTTATTCTCCAAAATCCACCCTATAAAAATAAAATTAAGACAAAATAAAAACTTAAAATTACTACATGACCGATGAGATGATATTGGATTATGCCAATCAAATCGATTATGGCAATCGGTTACCATCGATCATCGGATGTGACAGACAATCGAATAGGAAGAGTTAAACATGTGCCAGTAATTTTATTTCATTTCTACCCTCAAGTGTTATTGGAATAAAATTCAATTGTTAGGACCTACGTTACTAGACTAGATATGCTTTGGTATACCTAATACTAAGAACCTAAGTAATGCCTATTTATGCATATTTCCTACGTAGGTATCTAGTTACCTACCTACCCAAATCTAAAAAAAAATCGCGCATAGTAATGTAGGTACCAACAAGTAATTTTATACCTAAAGTAATTTTTAAAATACGCAATAATTTTGTAGATATCCAATTGTTTATCAAATATTATTGACCTTTGTGGTCCTATCCTCACGCCACATTGACCGTATGAATTATGTGAGCAAACATTACGAACCCTACACAAACTGGGAGCTTTAATATTATAATATTATTCATCTATTATTGACATATCTATGTATGAATAATAAAGACCGACCGAATCAGCTTGATATTAGAAATATTATAATAGTCCTGTCATTTGCATAGGTACGTCGCGAGATTATAACTTTTGGTTGTAGACTTGTAGTACTTACCTAGATTTGACAGGTTTGTGTTTGAGAAAAGATTGGGCCTTTTATTAGGGTTCCGTACCCAAACGGTAAAACGGGACCCTTTAAAAGACTCCGCTGTCTGTCTGTCTGTCACCAGGCTATAATCTCATGAACCGTGATAGTTAGACAGTTGAAATTTTCACAGAAGATATACCTATTTCTGTTGCCGCTATAACAACAAATACTAAAAAACAGAATAAAATAAATATTGAAGGGGGCTCAAACGTAGTTTTTTTGCCGTTTTTATAGATAATGGTACGGAACCCTTCGCCTTCGTGCGCGAGTCCGACTCGCACTTGGCCGGTTTTTGATTTTCTACGAATACTATATTAACAGGTTCTACATATCATAATTATAATTTAAGTACTTACCTACATAATTTAGTAGGATTTATAAATGCTGAATATTATTTTAAAAAACTACAATAATTAGATTAGTCACAAAAACAAACCACCGAAACACAATTAAAATCAAACCCAAAACCAAAACTACTCGAACCTGTTACAATGTAGCAATCATTATTATTTAATAAAGTAGATTGCATCAAACGTTCCCCTGTCATGTGATAGGTACACAGACACACTCCCGACTCCGACTGACCATACCGTTTTATTGCTCGACAATTAGCTACCGGGATGGGGCGCAAGCCCTATTGTCACATCTGAAACTACATGACCCTTATTACAAACATAATAAAGTCCAGTTTAAATCAATTGATGCACTACATTTGGGTGACAGCCGACAAAAGAATTGACCACACGCTGACCTCTCACTTAGACAAGTGGTCAGTGAAAACAATGAGGATACAGTTTATAGGTAACCATCAAAGTGCTTTACATTGTTTGAGCAATATAGGTACACTTGAACAAATTTAATTAAACAGAGGCAATTTCAGTGGTCAGCCTTAAACAAATATTAATCAAAAAGAGGATTTGGGACTTATTATTTTAACATGAAGCTTACAATTAAATTAGATGGGTACAAGTTATGAAACGGAAAAGGAAAAATATTTTAAGAACACTTCATTCGTATTCCTAGTAAATTGAAAAACTTTGTAAACAATTAATGAAAAATGCATTATCATAACTGTAATCGTAAATATACCAGTTGGTAACCAAATAATAAATCAGAAACGTAATAAAAATATGCAATAGTGGAATCAACGAAATTTATAACAGCCAACAAGTCGTAACTTTATAATCAGATTAATAATTGGAATAGAATCGGCATTAATCGAATCGGACGGCTATTCGATGAATGGGAACTAATGATTGAGCGTGGGTCGTGCGTGCATTATACGAAACGCCCCATCACTAAAAGCGCGGTTCTAATTTCAAACTGTAATTTTCTTCACCCTGTTTTGAAGTTTTCATTTTGAATGCTTTTTAATTTTTATTTTATTAATTGGTTGGATCTATAGCGTGAACGTACATAGCACTCCGTAAATAAGTAAATATCTGTATCTACTTACTAAGTTTTAGTATATAAGTAGGTAAATAATAAAATAAAATTAAGAACGTTGGCAATACGTTATGAAGTTTATGAAAAACATCTTGCAGAAGTAGACTAACTCATTAATATTCATTTGTTGCCTAAACAATTAAATAAAAAGTTACCCCATGCAAATGGGTCCTTCATAGGCGTCATACGATTGTTGACAGCCGTAGAAAAGCTTACAAATGATTTTAATTGCTTTTACACTTTGATTGTGACGAGTGCTGACATCTATGAAGAATTGGGATATATTATACTGTTTTATTGTGACGTTCATTACTGTTATTCAGTGGTCGAGTGGCTAAAATCCTCTTCCTCGAGTCGCTACATTATCAAAACATCCCCTCAATCAATCTGCCTAGACTATTCCCAAGAACTATGTTGGGGTCGACTTCCAGTCTAACCGGATGCAGCTGAATATCAGTATTTTACAAGGAGCGACTGCCTATGTGGCGTCGACAACCAAGTTACTGACGATACCCCTTGATAAGACTGTTTGTCAGACTTTCGGGCTTCTGGCAACCCGTAACGACTGCCAAAGATCTACGTATGGCAACCGGGACAAACGGCCAACGGCTTACCTATTGTGCTTTCAGAGGCACGGAGGGGCTCGTAGTGTAGGTAATGGATGGTCAATAATGGTCATCTAGGATCCGACCGTATTCGATAGACCCGTGCGGCTGCTATCATTTAACCACGAGACAAATGACAAAATTTTAATTATAACACATTGTGGCAAGCATGATAAGCAGAGTCGGAGGGTAGGTAGGTACTCGAAACATTTAACAAAACATGCCATTACATCGCATAAGCGCTAGGCAGAGGTAGGTACCTATAGCAAGTACACCCAGATTTCGCTGCCTACCTATTATTTTGAATGATGTCTATCAGCTTTTGCGACAGTGAACTCAGTCTTTCTTCTAACTGATTTTGGCTTCTTTCAATAGTTCCAACTCTTCCAAGTTAGTTCACCCACCATGCAGAAAAGCTCCATTGCTATCACTAGCGTCATCTATCATAACATTTCAAAACAAGAAGTCCAGTCAGAAAACATGAAAAGCATAGATGGCAGTGTATAACTTGTCAGAACGTTTATTTTATAAGTATTTGTACTGGACATTGTAACATTATACCATAGTTTGTATTATTCATATTACATATTTTTCTATTAGTTATATAAAATCTAAACTAAACATGTAAAATGTTACTATTGTACAAAGTCTAATTTTTTGTCAAAGTGACGTTAGGTAGTAGGCCTGACTTTGTTTTGACAGTCAACTGTCATTATTTTCGTATTTTTCATTGATAAATTGATCGGGTTGCAGGCAAGGAATATCGAGCGCGTAAATACGGACAACTCAAATTAAATTATTGATTTTCGGCAAAATAACGCATTTATTGTAATAATCAATGCAGTGAGAGTAATTGGGAGTAAGTGTAGTTTCGTGTCTCGATGTCAACACAGTCTAAAACGATGCCGATGTTAGACCTTAAAATGTATGTGAGAGTTGTCGCTGCTGTGTTTTCTGTAAGTAAATATTGTTTTATATTTCTCAAAGTACACTTATATATTCTATTCTGAAACCGCCTTCTAAAAACTATGTCAATTAAGAATATCACTAGCATCAAATTGGAGTTTGAGGCTCATAAAATCTGATTAATACCCTCATGTTTAATTGTATTAAAAATCCTTCTTATAAGACGTTAGATGCAAGGTGATTACAGAAAGTAATTTATTGTATCATATCTAGAGCACAAATAAACATAATACAGGATTCATTATTAAGTGTGTAAAATAGTATCTTATTCCATGTCTTTATGACTATTTGTTCATAATCTTTGTACTTACCTAATTGTAATGAGACTGTGGCTTCTTTATTTACTTATCATCTTCCAGTGTTCACAGTAAGTATCATTAGTTTATTAAGTAGTTGTTATTGTAACAATGATTGTTAAACCATTTGTTGATTAGATAATGAAATTATTCCTTATTCCACCGTTCTTAAAAGTACGACACAATTTAAATTTCAACTGCTAAAATTACTTTTACAGCAGTAGGTAAAAATAATAAAATAGTTCCAAATATTATATATCTTCCTTGAGACAAAGTTGACCTATTGTGGAGTCCACAAGTTCCTTACCAATTTTTTTTTCTTTTGTGACAATAGTTTATTTTATTATTTTTTTAGGAAAAAATGCTTTATTTGGTTTATAAACGATTTATTTTAGTCATTAACAATGAAAAATAAGGAGCAGTAAACCAAGGCGAAACTACAGCAGAGTGATAGATAAAAAGAAAGTGAGGATTTCAAGATTGCAATGTATAAAGAGGTCAAGGAACTCTCAATATAGAGAGTTAGATGATGCTGCACTCACAACTGCAGAGAGAGAATAAATATAAAGACTTCTAGGTTTTACTGAGACAAACAACATTTCTTCAAAGGATTCCACAAAGTCCTGTCTTCAAAGAGTTAAGACAAAGTATAATTTTGTTGATAGTCTATTATAAGGTCACTGATCTGTATTTTACTTTTCAGATATCATCGGCAACAGCATTTGTGTTGGCACTAATCCGCCTCCTCAACCCTGATTTGTTTTACCTAGATCCTTTAGAAGGAAATGAAATAGGTAATGCGTTAGGTATACTATACTTCCGTATTTAGATTGCTGATGCATGCCATTCATCATTTCATCTAGATAAGTATTGTTGCAATGTTCATCTGGTTAAATCTTTGCCACACAGAGAAGTAACTATTTTTATATGAACCTGCATGAACCAGGTCCAATCAAAATAGATCAAGTAAAGAAAAGAATAATATTTCAAAATAATGCTATTTAGAACTAATTTGACACAATTTGAAAGGGCCTATGCCCAAATGTATTTAAATTACATTTGAATTCCAATCTGTGAACAACAGTAAACTGTCTGGATATATTCTATTTTGTTCTTTTGTGGCGAGAAGTTCCGGTGTCAATTGAAACTGTACCTTAGTTAAAACAGGTTTTATAAGTAAAACTGCTTGAATGCTTCGCACACTCTCTCATGCCTAAAATTCTTTTAAATAACATTTACTGCAAAAGCTGTTCCCTCCACAGGTATCCACTACTTCATATCAGGTCTAATGATAGTGACGAGTGGCATAGGGTTTCTGAACAGCTGCGTGGTGATGAACCGCAGTGCCAGCCACAATACAGGGCGGAATATAACCACGTGGTTACTCTTGGACTCGCTGTTTGAAACCACACGTGTTGTTTACGTGTTTGTATGTGAAATACTGCTGAAAGGGAAGGGGCCGATGCAGTTGTATGAGCTGTTGATCAGTGCTGCGCAGTACCGTGAGTATTCTAATTTTTTTATCATCCTCCTGCAGCATGTCTTCTTCCGTACATAATATGTCATTATCAGCCGTCATCTCAGTATTCACTCCCTTTCTTGCTGTTTTGCGCAATCCAGCCATTGGCAACTGAAGAAAACAATGAAAATACTTGCATACTCCGTATTTTATGTCTTGTTTCCTGTATCATGCGCACATTACCCGCCGTTTCGCCCGGTAATCGAAGCCGCGGCGGCATACGTACAACATAACTCATAAAGTCATAAGCCAATTGCTCGATAACTGAGCGAATAAAGTCCTCCATGTTTGGCCAATCAACAGGCGCGAAAGGAGGGGCTTGCCCAGTGGCTGCAAAATGCTGAGGAGATTGATTGTTGACCTAAAATTACGTATTGAAAAGGATTTCTATTTATAGCGCCCCCGGACAGTTCGGCGTTAATATTGTTGCCAGAAATATTCCATGTTCCATGGGAAACAATGTTGAGCAACTATGGCCCAATTTCTGTTTTCCATGAATAGGTACGCGGTCAGGCTTAGTCGTCTTCAAGCTGGATCCAGCGACAGCGACCCAGACTACTTTTCATTCCTTTCGTGAGTTCTCTGATGACTAGCAAAGCAAATTTTGGTCTTGAAAACCCGTTACATCATGTACAAAGGAGCTGATCAGCGTCTTTGTATGTGTGGGTATATGAAGGCTTTGGGCGAGTTTTGCGTATTTGGTGCTTCTTGTCCAGGTTTTCAAGACGATTTTTTTCGAAGAATTCAATTGCTTTGTGAAATGAAGTGCGCCACCTTTCTCGGTTTCGAGCAAGCTCCTGTCACCGATCAACGGGTATGCCAGGAGTCGTAAAGTGACGTTTAAGGACGTTTTTGTAGCGCAGGTATTGCCCGCCCCGTCCACGTTTTCCTTGGGCAAACTCTGATTCTTTGACTAGAAAGCGGTGTTAGGTAGTCTACTGGTGTCTATGCGCTATACATGACCAAACCATATCAGTTTGATCTTTATCAAAATTATTTAATAAAGGATATAATTCTTATATTACAATGCGCGGAGCACGACCTCAGAGCAACGGCACCTCATGATCTTTATTTCATCATCATAAATTAGAGAAAAATACCACAAATTGAGAGGTTTAAGACCCTCTGCTGTTCCGTCCGCCCATTTGCGCTGAACTTCACGCATTTTACGGTCCCTACTCCCTACGCAAAAGTACTATTCATAGTTTATGTAACTTTTCTATTTACTCGGCGCCCTGCTGAAGAGTTCGCGCTCTTTATGGCACAAAAGATTACTAGCCGTGAATGTCACACCATTAGCAAGTAGGTCAAGGTTTATGTGCTACACACAGCACACACCTCTGAGGGCTGAAAACATTTGGATATTACACATTCAACAAAGATGATGTATAAGGACTTTTAAACTATTTTTGTGTTCTGTTTTGGCTGGCAGAACTTTTAGTAGTTTTTTTTTTAAGAAATTGGTTGCCCACATTGGTTCTAATAGCGTATATGCCTAGGCATAGCTTCATAAAGTCAATGACAGACTCACTTCCTCCTCATTCATTAAGGATATTAAAAACAGTTGCCTACAGTGTTTATACAAATGTCTTTAAGTAATTGAATGTAGAAACTTGAGCTTTGGAAAATATACAATGCGGTCCCTACTCCCTACATCCCTAGTTTTTCAAATAATAAATTAGTAACTGTGTGGCCTTTATTAATGCAATATTCCTATTTTATTTTTTCAGTGCTGGACAGCTTTCTCTACTGTCAAATGATACTCCGACACTAGTATTGGGTGAACATGTGTAATTTAGGCGTTATTATAGTGGCCATCCATAGGATGCACTCGTCCGCCATAGAGGCTGATCTGCGATTTTACAAGAACTTATAGCAATCTTGTAAAAAGGTTCAATGCATTTAAAAGGAGAAGGAGTCTTCTCCTTGTGTTTGAAAAACGATAGGTTTGGTTGATATAATCGGCATTGCTTGGTTTTGCCTACGCTGTTCAAAAATGTAGGGCTTTTGACTTTCAAGGTACCAGCAATTCTTTTTTTGTAAATAGTCTAGTTCTTACACTACCTATTTGCACTGTAATAGCTTCCAAGCAATGCTGATGTAGAGGACATTGTCCAAACATGTATTATAAAATATAAAAGATCATTCCATTGTAGCTGTGATCGTCAAATATAACGAATTGAATCGATATTAATCAGTTTTGATTGAATCTGAGGTTTGATTATTGTCTGAGGTTCAGCCTGCTGCAAGGATCTTTCGGCGCTCGATTGACGTTAACAGGGGGGCGCTGTTGGTAAACATTTCCGCAATATTGTTTTGTCAAATGTATTCAAAAACAAGATGGCCGCTTTAGTTCTGGTTTTGGCCACGCGCCAAAAGGACCTTGTAGCGCTATGAGATCTTACTAAGGTATTCTTGACCGGAGTTTATCCATCCGACAGTGTTATGTTTCGCTATCAAGTGACACATTGTGATGCTGAACACTTCTCACAAAAACTTTATCGAATCAATACCAATAGCTATTGCGAGGCGAGAAGCCGAGGAACTCAGAAACGGGGCAGTGCAGCTATGACTATGCTTTAAAAACTCAATTCCCAAATTATTAAAGCCATTCGTTTGATCTCACTGTCGCTTTTAAATTTTCCACGCTATATGAACTCGGCGAGTTTTTATATCGGAGACAATAAACTGTAATTCACACTGTATGATAGCTTTACCAGAAGATTCTGTATCACATAAGTCTTGCCTTGCCCATGTTGTGTACATTCCTTTACTTTTTCCTAGGACTAGATGTAAGGTAGTAGTAGACTAGTATTATCTAGTTGTAAGTGTTAGATACATTATGTAGATAGTCAGGCGCGGATCCAAATAAAAACACATTATTTTCAACTCTCAAGATATTTCGACTAGTTTCGGACTCGGCCGAACGCCACAAGATTCCGCGGCGCCGTGGCGTCTGCGTGCTCTGTGGTTTCTAGCAATAGCTTTCTAAAGATAGTAAATTCTCGTAGTTATAAGGAAAAGCAACCAGGAAGGTTGTTGATCCGCGTCTGGCTGCAATATTATCTTCCCACCGAATATTAAGTATTCATACTCCTGCACTGAAATCCTCACAAGTATTATTTTTAACAATTTTACCAATTTATTCTATTTACTTATTTAAGTTTGTGAATCTTTTTATCTGTGATTTTTCGGTTGTTTTATTGTTTTGATTTTATGCCAAAAATGCTTCAAAAAAAGTTTTTATCAAGGTTTTTAAGGATTGATTTATAAGAATCTAAAATACTAGTCAGAGTAAAGAGATTGTAAAAGTAAATAAATTGTTAATTTGTTTTGAGGTTTAAATACTAAACGTTAATGAATTTTCATTGGCTAAGTAGTCATGTTTGTAAAGATGTGTATAATTGTATTGATAGATGCAGTCTTGACCGATTTGTAACTTCGTTGAACGAGAAATAAAATAAAGTTTTTATAATGAATTAATCTTTTTATTTCAGTGAGTTGTCTGTCCAAAAATATAATGCGTACGCAGCTATTCAACACTCGTCAACAAGCTACAGAATTACAAAGTGCACTTCCATCGTACTCTAACAAACTATAATACAAGGCAGTAGGCCGGCCGCACACCGAGCGATACACACACCAGCAGATAATGTATACACAGATCGTTATTCAATTGAGCTAATTGACGTTGAGCTATTTTAAAGAATAACACAGTTCCAGTGGTTTTAATATAAATGTCTTGTTTTCAGTAAACATAACCCAGTTTACATTTCATTCAAATATTCGACAGAGCTTTATATAAAAAATTGTCAGTCTCAAAGAAATTGTATGTATAACATAGAAAACATACGCTGGTAAACCTAAACATTCCATGTTCAATAACTTATACTTTTCTTGGTTCAAATCTAGCTTTTTAGACGGCACCGGCGACGTATGTACGTTCCCTAATCCCTTTATTATCCATGCTATCTCATACAAAAAACTTGGAGAGGGGGTTGAAAACTGGTTCAATATGTCGTTGTATCGCTTGGTGTGCAGCCAGTATCACAAAACACACGCTGTATACTCAAAGCAGCGTCGTACTTCCAACAACAAACTTACTAGAACGAACGCTCAACGAAACACTCGACAACAACACTATACTGTTTTGTTCGATAATCAACCTTGTTGCAAATGTTCTAACGTCCAATAATGCTTATTAATTTAAGGAAAAGGGTACAAAAATACTTTGGAGCTACTGCTTAAATATAAAAGTAGAATTGCTCATAACATTTTCAGATAATTCCTACTCAATTTGCATTGTAAAACATTCCCAACAAGGTATCATTTACATCCAAATGTCAATAATAGCACATTGTATCAACAACACTCGTAGTTAGGTATTGCTATTTTGTCATCCATATTCAGCCTATTTTATCCTAGATTTGTAGTTACAGTACTTAAAAATTAAATATATATATAACTTCTTCAAAAATTAGATTGATTACAATATTAATTTCCCAAAATTTGAGTAAAAATCGAATGAATAAGTTCATAAATGTCGAACTGAATGTACGCAGCATCTGACAACAAGCGAGTTTCGTAGTAATTAAGTATTAATTATAATGTTACCCTGTACATTTTACACAGACGAATGATTTTTTCCAATTATTTGATTAGACGCCGGTTGAATTGAGTCAACAGGTTTTTGAAAACAGTTCAAATTCATCAAGAATCACCACTCAAAACAGTTGCTTTATTTATTTTATTATTCAGTATTGAAGTCACAAAAAAATAAATAAGTGATTCAGTTTTGTCATTCTTGTGTTACCTCCTGACTCGCATTTCTTTTAATTACCTGCAAATTATTAGCATTTGATAAACTATGCCGTTTCAAAAAACGAAAGGACGTTATTAGCACAAAATATGCTGAAGCAATTGATTGATAAATTTTACAAAAGTAATACTGGTAATAATATAATAATTTTGTTCGAATATTTAGTCTATAAAATGTCACAAAAAGCTTGCCTGCTCCCAGATTTGTGGCGAACCTTTATTCTATAACAATATTGCGTTAAAAGTAGAATAAAAGAGCCCTTTACCTGAAAGCAGTGCAGCAGCACACTAGTTTATTATCTATCCCCTTTACCCAACACTGCGGAATTCTTTCAACTTGAATGGCACAAAAATATATCGCCGATCTTTTATAATTCATTGACAAAAGATATAGATTTCTAATATACAACTATTGCTTGTAGTACGAAAATACTATGTTATTATTTATATTTAATGGCACTTCTAAAACTTTTGTATTATTTAATTTCAAATCGATGAAGTTGAACACTAATATTTGCAAAATACTCTATTTATGGCAGAAGAGAGTACAGACATTTTTACATGAAAACAGCTATCTATGTCCAGCTCAAATAATCACTCGTTAACGCTAGTATTTCATAATATTTGCTAATTATTTTACATTATTACAATGTAGAAATGCATAAAATCTTGATAGAATAGAGTAAATATCCTTAGAGGATAATATTGCTACGATCTGTACTACGAGAAACAGACGGCACGCGGGAAATATATGTGAGTGGAACCCGGAACGATCAATAATAGTATACCAGGTGTGAACAACTGAGTATGGGAAGGTATTAAATGCTTCAGGCGACATTGCACCAAACTCATAAGAACGTCACATGCGCCCGCGCAAACTACGTGCCCATACTCAACTACCGCCACCCACTTGAAAATCATTTGAATTCACATGTAACTTGCATTATAATTATTTTTCAATAAATTCATCTCACAACCCACTACAAAGTCGTAAACAATGTACAAATTGAGTGAATAATATAATCTAATTACAATATATACGTATATATAATACAATTTGCGAGATACATCTGAGATCTAAAACATAAGGAACTTAATAATAACTGTTCAAACGCAGTACACCAAACAAATTATTTGTTACATTATAGTATTATCTACAAATAATATTGTCATGAATTTAATACAGTATTCTACAAGGCGGATGTGAATTTTCTTTCCATTAGAATGTGAATGCAAGTGATTTCAGTCATTCTTGTTAATAGATCAATATTAATGTCATTGGAGACACCAAGACTCCATAATCTCAATATTCTTATCAGTCCATTGCTATGATATAAAAATCATAACTTCCCTAAACATTTTCACACAGCATCGTTCACTCTTGATTCTAAAAGACAGAAAATACACAAGGCAGGCCACATTTCACCTAGATGTATTGAACAGTCGACAGTGGCGCCACCTAGTCCGCGGGGATATGTTTCAGCAACCTTACGTGTCCTTACGTTAGTTAGGGCTACTTTACACTACGATAACGATCTATATAACAAGCTACGCTATACCTACGGGGCGCGCACATGCGGACCCCAACTTGTGAGACACGCATAGAGGACACGCAACATTGAAGTTAACTACTCCTGTCAGGCGCGCTTGAATCGCTTCGGTCGTTGTAAAAAGATGAGCCAGTCAGCGTCGGTTTGTAAGGAAGCTGATAAGCTCAGGTTGCGCTGCTATCTCTCAAACAACGCCTAATATTAGACAATCTAGTTGAAATAAATGATACTGAGGGTGAATGTGTCATATTTTGTTCATCAATATTTATTGATGTGTAAAAGTGTTTGTACAAACCTACTTACAGAAATAAAATCATTTATCTTGTAATTTTTCGTCACAATCAATAAGAAGTATTATCCTTTGGCAGTTAACGTTAGTCTTGATTGTTATTTTGGCGAAATCAATAGAAAATCCGCAATTTGCGAACTTCATGTAAATATTTGATTGTAGAATGAAACCGGGGAGTATATCAACTTCAATCTTGCGTCGAATGGTACAAGTAGTGAGCACACAGCGAACATTCCACACGAATGGCACGGTATTTGGCCAATAGCAAGAGACGAGATTTTTTTTCAAAAACATTAGGCCGAATCGTTTCTTATAAATGCGTCAAGAAATAAGTTAGGAACATACAGGCAGTCGTATCTTGAACTTTGGCACCTTCTAATGAAAAGCACCTACACTGCTACAAGGATCTTTTTGCGCTCGAATGACGTCGACAGGGGGCGCTGTTGAAACATTTAGTGGGATTGATTTTTGAAATATATTGAAAAACAAGATGGCGGGGTTAGTTCCGATTTTGGCCACGCGTCAAAAGAACCTTGTAGCGCTATAATTGAATGTCGACAAAATGAGCGCGTCTGAAAGATGATTATGAAACTAAGCTAACAATTTTGACTTGACGTACAATTTGTACATTTGAGAGATGGAACTAATTCCCTTACCTAAGTCCGTATTCAGTAGTCAAACCGCTGCGGTCAAGGTCCGCACACGTTCCGCGGGCCGTCGGTAGCGTGTCTGACGGCGTAGCGACGTAGTGGGCGCGCTACGGCGTAGCAGGCCGCTACAGCCTCGGCTCGGCTAGAAGTTCTGCTGGCGCTTGCGCTTGAGGTGTATGGCGTCGAGGATGGGCTGGCGCTTGCGGTTGTAGCGCGCGCGCAGCTGCTCGATCTCGGCCTCCATCTCCGCGTCCAGCGACGCCATGCGCGCCTCCAGCTCGTTCACCGACAGGTAGCCCAGCTGACGGGAAGGAAAACGAAAAACATTATGCGAACTAGGGAGGGATATAAATGTATGTTAGGCAGTAAAGAAGTTTAAGCTTATTTTACTAAGATGTGGAGGCACTATCGTCGTTTAGACCACCACCTTACATTTTAGAGCGGCATCGCTCCGCTCATGAATCTTGGACCAAACACGCAAATGAACCGATCCTTTGTACTGAGTAACCGCGCGCACACCTGTACTGCTATTCTGTAAAAATCCCACCATGAGCGAAGTGAGCTATCATTCCACCTGATGCTAGGGGCATGGGGTCCCAACTCGAACAAATTATAATTAGTCTTGAAAAAATAACATAGATGGCAGCATAATGTAACAATTATGAAATTAACAATTACTAAAAAGCGATAAACGGCAAATTTTGGCTATAGTAATATTAGTAAAAATCAAAACATCTTTGTTTAATGCTGATTTATGTATTTACACTCATAAATCTCGTATTTTCAACAAAAAACTTAAATTAAGCCTTTTACTTCAATTCGAATCCTTAGACTGATAAAGTAGCTATCTGTTAATCATTTGGTTGAAAGCTCTTTGCAATAGATGGCGTTTTACTAAAGTGATGACAGGTCACTTTAAACTTGAAACGTTTAGTCGTTTCATTAAGGAAAATCAAACAAAATTTTTTTTAATCAAGTACTTTACGTAGAAATATAAGAATTGAACACCTAGGAAGAAAAAAAACGTAAAAAAAGGAACAAAAAATCTAGGAGTCTTGCCTTGTACCTAGGCAAGACTGATCAAGACTCCTAGATGGCGTTTTAAAACTACGGTCTCTGGCAATTAGTGAGTCGATGATGCCGCCACCTGTTAAAAAAATGGGGAAGAAAAATAGCCAGCTCAATAGCCAGACTTAGGGTGGTGTCATTTCTTTGTATGGGATTGGGTATCTGTACGTAGTATTATAATATCTGTGCCAGGGGACAGAAAATGACAGCAAGCTTCACTTAGCTGGACAAAATCAAACTGGTTGCTAATCTAGTTGTAAAATTTATTATTTTTATATCATCGATTTTTTTACATTTTATGATAATTAATCTCACACACAGTCCTATTAGTATTACTTGCAAGTTTGTAGAAATATTGTGTTATCGTACGTATACTTTAATGTTTGTAAATATGTGAGCACCATGTACCTATCACATACTTAATTTATTTATTTTTCATTGCTCCATTTTTAATTTTTAATTCTTTTTACCTATTGTAATTGTATTCTCGGTGCATCGTCTTCACATGTAATTATATAATTGATGTACCTATACCAAATATTGTAAAACATTTTTTTTTAAAAGAGTAACGGTGGAGTTTCTTGCCCATTCTTCTCCATACGAAAACTACCTTTTGGAAGGGGCAACTAGAATCAGTTCTATTTCTATGTATTTGACGTTCAAAAGTGCCTTTAATGTGCCTAGTTGAAATAAATTATTTGACTTTGACTTTGACTTTGACTTAGGTTTTCACATTCAGATTGTTACAGAATAGACCAGCTGGCCTCGTAATTGTAATAAATACACTGCTACAAGGCTCTTGGGGCGCTCAGATGACAGGGTGGCGCTGTTGGTTAAAATTTAGTGCAATTGTTTTGTTAAATTTATTGAAAAAAACAAGATGGCAGCATTAGTTCCGATTTTGGACCACGCGCCAAAAGATCTTTGTACAGCTATAAATCTATTGCCTCACAAAGGCAAAAAATAAATAAATGAGAAACATTGGAATTATTTTTAGAATTTCGCAACAGTAAAGATTTTGCTTCACTCTCAATATCACTGTCATTCAATCAAAAGATGTCACCATCTGGGCATAGGACTTAAAATAAAGCGCACACAAAATGTTATCAATAAATTAATATTCAAAAGTTCTAGGCCAGGAAAGAATAGTTTTTATTTCTAATACCAGTACACACAGAAGTGAAGCGGTTAGTGACGCACACGTTTCGTTATTCGCTCGTATTAGTACATATCGACACCTCCAAACTAAAGCACGCGCTAACTACCAAAACTATAACAATTCTAATTAGTAAAATCGCATGTCTTAATAATTGATGATACATTAAAATATATCAGGAGCATCATTATCAATCAGTAACAAACCCATGTTATTTCACCACTAAAACAATACTTGCGTTTATTGCCTTATTTCCATGCAAGCGTACCCTCATCAGTCTACCGAGCCAGCGATTCCAATTCATCAGCGGAGTAATTGCGTAACACACTTACAATGGCAATGCCTTTGATATTGACAGTTTAACAAATCATTGCGTTATTTACGTTGTAGAGCAGACTTTTTAAACTTATGAACCAATATATTAGCAATTTTCGTCAAAATGTTTCGGATTGTGATTGAAATTGTGTAACGCATTTACGGTGCTAGTTGCCTAAATCTGCAGTCAACCCTTTACCTCTCCAAAACTCACTCGAAAAACCTCTAATTTTAGTCAAAAAAGGATTAGTAACAAATAGATAGTAATGGAGGTGTCGACACAGTGCGTGTGCGCACACGCTTACGTCTGGGCAGCGGCAGTATGGAGACCACGTGGAGCTGACTTACGAATTCGAAGTTGCCTTCCTCTACGAACGCTCGCTGGAACGCCAGCGCGGGGTTCGCTTCGGTTTCTGTATCGGCACCGACACTGGAATACAAATAGAACATGTTGAAATCTGGAGCCTGGCAATTTAATTAGTTAAGGATTACTTGCCTTCGACAAAGAGTAAAAAAAAAACTTCTTGATAATGTCATAATAAGTTATCGAATTACCATATGCTGATTGTCAAAACTATGACAATGTGAGGGAAGAACCAAAAGAAGATGTGAAACTCTCAAAGTATATTCACTAAAGTGTTTACATACGTCATACATGCACTTGACAATAATTCTGTTGAGGTGGTTGGGAATATGCATGTATTTTTTTAATATTTTTATTCGATAGTTTACATCGTCAAATAATAGTTTTAAAAAAATCGAAGGCAAAAAAGCAATTTAAAGTACTTAAACTTTTTTTTTTAATATCCAACCGATCCGGGCTATTTACACGCCCTCCATTTGGCGCGCTTGGTGTGGTGACGTCACAGTTCGTGAAAACAGACAAGCAACTGTCAAGTCAACGTCAAACACTCCTTTTTCTATGAGCGTTTGACATTGACTTGACACTTGTTGATTGACTTGACATTGACATTTTGATTGTTAGCCCGGATTGTTACGTCACATCCGCTCTTAGCCTTTTCAAGTATTTGAATTACCCACAGTTTTTTGGGACTTTTTAAAAATTAATTTCTCGCTCAAAAAGAAATTTTATTCAAAAATATTGATGGAGGCTTAATTCTGAAGTAACATAGTTTATAGAAAAAAATATTTGACCCATATTTGAATCACATGCATATTCCCTATTCTGAAGTAATATAGTTTATAAAAAAATTATTTGACCCATATTTGAATCACATGCATATTCCCTATTGACATGATATCCATGTCAAATTGTCTTAAACCCGACGGTATCGTTCAGTCAGGAACATATATTAAAGGACATACCTGACAGCATCGTCGCTGGCGAGTCGCGCGTGCGGCGTGAGGGTCCCGTTGGTGGGCGCGCCGATGTTGAGGTGGTTCACTTCCTTCTTGTCGAAGTGTTCCAGGAATAGAGGACGGTATTTAGGCCTGTTTGTGTCCATGGGGTCCGTGTCGTGACCTGAAGAGAAAAGGTATATTTTTGAGTTTATTATAAGGATGGCTTCATGTGATGGAAGTACAGCTATTTTACTGCGTGTAACAACACCAATCACATTTATCGACAACTACCTGACGGATGTTGTACTGACAAAAATTCAATATGGTCTTGAGTTCATACAAAAATCACAGACAAAAAAGTACTTTCAATTTTCAGGAATTTTCCAAAATCCAGGGCAAATTTAAAAAAAAATATTTCCATATTAACTTAATTCGAACTATTACGAACATGTTTAAACAAAAAATAGCCAAATCGGTCAAGCCGTTCTCAAGTGATGCGCTTGGCAACGAATAGCATTTCATTTTTATTCATATAGATAGATTATTGTTGAGAAACGACTTTTATTTTCGGTGTATTAATCGCTTTTTATGGCAGCGCGCAATGTAACGCACGCGAAACATTGTGCTTATGGGTACAGCCAACGGTATAGAAGTTGTAGGCGTAATTTAAACTTACAAGTAAAAAAAAGTTGGATTTTTGACTTTCAATATCCTTCCGGTTTTCCGTTAGCGGAAGGTTCCCAGATATGTCCAGTATCACAATGAAGGGGAGTGTAAGTGACTCTCTCGGCTTCGTTTTACACCCATTATAGGAGACTGCTTGTGATAGAAGCACAGCTTTAGGTACTAAAATACAGTTTTTCTATGCTCCAGTGAAATAACAATTGAACCATACTAACGTTTCATAGTGGCGAGGTCCGCATCCGGTTCGTTGATGACCATGGTGCCGAGGTCTGCCGCCAGGTCAGCTGTGGCGTCTCTCGTAGGTACTAATGTACCGTCTCCTCGCTGCTTCATCGTCGCTTCTTCGTAACCCTCGCCCTGGAATACAAAAAAGACAATTTTACCTGAAATTGTTCATATCAAATCATTTATTTGTGTGATTTTTGGTAATAGGCAGTACGGTCTTACCAAGGGTTATCGTATTACCCCGTAACTGAGTTGTGAAGGTCAGATAGTCCCTGCAGGTAAAATACTGGTATGCAGTTCCATCCGGTTAGACTGGAAGCCGACCTCATAGCATAGTTGGGTACGGTCTTATAAAATATTTACGTGTTTATAAATCTACCCCCATTGGGTACTCTACTATATCACATTCATTCATTCATTATTGTTTTAGAAATAATTTTATACAATTTAGTATAAATTACTGTCAGAGAAATTGTTTGGGAATTCGTTGTCATGGTTTGTACATGTGATGCGCAGGAATGAGAAAAATTGTCGTAAGTAAAGTTTTGATTATGAATATCGATGGTTATAAGAGTTGGGGAAGACCAAAGAAACGATGGATGGACTGAGTGAAAGTTGATACAGCTAGAAAGGAGGTGCTACGGAGATGACGGCTGATAGAGAAGTATGGAAGAAGACATGACACTGACCGCAAATAAATTGGGATAAAGGCAAGAGTACGATTTTGACAAACCAAATATAGTGTAAAAAAACAGTCATAATTATTTTTCATATTAATAAATAATGTCATTACAAAATTACCATGAAACACATAACATTTTAAGCGAAGTGCTCTGTCATTGTCGACTTGCGATAGATTTAAGTCTATGCAAGACAACTTCATAGAAAAAATTCTAACACAACAACAATAAAGTTACCTCGCAGAAGGTGTGAAAACTGGAGTATTCTGGTTGGGGATAAAGGTGTCTCCGTCTTGGGCGATCTTGAATCCCTCGCTGCACTCAGGAGCACTAGAATTCTACGTGACGCTCAGGATTCAATATAGCGCCCGTGACATAAGACACTGCTTTATCCCCTTATTTTTTATCGATCATATATTTTGAATACAAAGAGGGCCGAAAGACTTACCGCAGCAAAAGCCTTAGCATTATTGGTATGATGCTGCGCGTTCCGGAACACTTGACTCTCCCGTATCTCGCGCGCTTCGGCTATCATCGTGCTGAGGATGCTGGGGTGTTTCGTGTTACCAACGTCTGATGCTGGGGAGATAAAATTGTTCATTATATGAGTATTTTGAGTATTATATTAATATATTTGAGTATTGTTTATATTATACTAGCTTCTGCCCGCGGCTTCGCCCTCGTGGTATGTCGATAAAAAGTAGTGTAGTAGTGTCCTAAGTCGCCGGGATGCCATCTATCTCCTTGCCAGATTTTATCGAAATTCGTTCAGTGCTTTAGGCGTGAAAAGGTAACATACAGACAAACAGACAGAGTTACTTTCGAATTTATAATATTATATTATAATATTATTTAGTGTGGATGAGCATAAAAATCAAATTAAAGTAGGTTATAAGTGAGTACTAATAGGTTAACCAAATAAACATTAAAATTGATGAAAATGCTCGCCAATTGTCTAACAGGCAGTGTTGAACAATTCTATAGTTTCAGTACTAAACCAAACCCATTCAATTCGCAAGCATTTTTGCCCCGTCTGAGACGCTAACAGCAATTCTAATAAAATCTGAATATGAAGAGCTAGAACAATAAATTGTACTCTAAAGTGTTGACCGTGTAATCAGCATGGGCATGGCAATGGTAATATAAGTAAGAAGAAAGAAGTTTATCTGTGCCTAATATGACGCTAAGGTAAAATTTAAAACAAAAGGTACAGTCACGGACTTTAATTGACGAGCCACCTGGCAGTATTCGTATTTTAGCCGTGTAATGCAAATCGGGCTTATTCGGTTCCCGACACGCAAAGTCATATGTCTTCGTATTAGAAGAAGAAAATTATATTTCATATCTTTACCGGTTGGCTAACCTGCCTGAGAGCAGAACTACAAACTTGACAGCAGTGACTACTCAAAGTCAACCAATTGCAGGTCTAGCAACAGTAACCTAGCAACGATAAACAATTGTTGCTAGGTTACTGTTGCGATAGTAACGTTAGCGTACGGAGAAATTTTCTGACATCGATATTTCAACTGTCAGTTAAGTTTTCAGAATTATTGACTTAATGAGCTATGATTCAAAGGAGGTCAGTATCAAATAGATTGGATAAACTTAATGCAACATTGTATTTATTTTTATCATTAAGAACTTATTAGTCAACCTCTATGGATAAGACTATTTCCGATTAAAAGTAATTTATTTGTCATCTTGATATTTCAACTGTCACTGTCTTCAGTTATGTTTTCATAATTATCGAGTTAATGAGCTATGATTCAAAGGAGGTCGGTATCAAATAGATTGGATAAACTTAATGCAACATTGTATTTATTTTTATCATTGAGAACTTATTAGTCAACCTCTATGGATATTTCCGATTAAAAGTAATTTATTTGTCATCTCGATATTTCAACTGTCACTGTCTTCAGTTATGTTTTCATAATTATCGAGTTAATGAGCTATGATTCAAAGGAGGTCGGTATCAAATAGATTGGATAAACTTAATGCAACATTGTATTTATGTTTATCATTAAGAACTTATTAGTCAACCTCTATGGATAAGACTATTTCCGATTAAAAGTAATTTATTTGTCATCTTGATATTTCAACTGTCACTGTCTTCAGTTATGTTTTCATAATTATCGAGTTAATGAGCTATGATTCAAAGGAGGTCGGTATCAAATAGATTGGATAAAGTTAATGCAACATTGTATTTATTTTTATCATTGAGAACTTATTAGTCAACCTCTATAGATATTTCCGATTAAAAGTAATTTATTTGTCATCTTGTTTACGAGCTTGCGATTTGAGTTCGTGTTTAATCGTGTAATCTCGTGAATGTATGAAACTGCAAAATTGAAAAGTTTGAAGGTGGCTCATCAATTAAAGTCCGTGACTGTACCTACAAAAAATAAAAATAAAACAAATGGGGAAAATTTGCGTGACATCCGCGCAAAATAGCCATCGCAGCCACACAGAGCCACAGCGCTGGTTTTCAGTGACAGCCCAGGCCATACAGGATGATATAAACAATGTAATATTTACCTATAAACTCATGTGTTAACAGGTACTCAGCGGTGGCTCGCTCCTCGGGGTTCTTCACGAGACACTGACTCACGAAGTCTATGAACTCTGGGGACCATTGATCTGGCTCTCTAAATGAGAAATACATTCAGTTTATCAACTGATTAATACATACAATTAATCAAATTAGCAATACTAAGAAATATAGAATTACAGGGCGGAAAAAAAAACTCTTACTATCGTTTCACCTTGGATAAAAGTTCTCCCCTGAATATGGAAATCACTTTCTAAAGGAACATTGACAAAAGTCAAATCAGCCAATATGCGGTATCAAGAAACACAATGGCTACGTATTTATTTATTTATTTAGTATAAGGTAGCTTCACAGCTGACAGTAAGTACAACATTAATATTAATCAAAACATTCCGCCAATTACGAAGTACACAGAAAAATAGTAACTATAGAGAGTGACATATTCTTAATATCTATAGTGTGTGCGTGTGTGTATCTGTGCAGTGTAGGTGCTGTAGTGTGTGTGATGTATGTATGTTTATGTGTGTATGACTAAACTGGCACTACAGAGCACTACTGAGCTAGCTGAGTATCCGGTGTTTGATGGAGGATTTTTATTTTCTGGCTTAATGAGTAAAGACCTGTAAAAGCCTTAATCAGGACCATGATCTTCACGGTTATTTAAAATATCAGACACTTTTTTTAAATGCACCTATTGAAAGGTAATTTAGCTCGCTACCTGAACGACGGCGGCGGTTTGGTCGGGATCATGAAGATGGCGCGCATGGGGTGGATGTCGCCGTAGGGCGGCTTGCCCTCCGCCATCTCCAGCGCCGTGATGCCGAGCGACCAGATGTCGGCCACGCAGTCGTAGCCGATCTCTTGGATCACTTCAGGCGCCATCCAGAATGGAGTGCCTATCACTGTGTTACGTTTCGCCATTGTGTCCTGGAATTAAAGGCAACTGCTGATAAGTGATGGTAAGAGAGTGGTCTGGCATATGCCGCATAATCGCAGCTTTGCAATCGCAATTTTTCTTGTTTTTCAAACAAACGGATGAACTTTATACAGGGTTATTATTAGGAACCACCCAATATCTAGTTTATTTGGGAATCCGTCGATTCAAAACAACAATCAACTTTTTTCCCCCTATTGCTACATACAACCTGAAAGAGAGAAGGGAGGCTTGCACTGCAGTGGAACAGTACAGGCTCATAATAATAACAGTACTAATGTGGTAATAACAATGTGACGTCATAACGAAAGATTATTTCATTCATTGCAACAATTAAACAAGTTAAATTAAATTTAAAATTTAAAAAACCCCCGACAAAAACAAAGCATCTACTTAATAAACGCTTTTTTTTATAGCTAAGAACACTTGTTCAAGTCACCATTAAAAAAAAACAAAAAAATCAAAATCGGTTCAGCCGTTTGGCAGCTACGATGGCGCAGACAGATACCCGCGTTAAACTATAACACCCCTATTTTTCCGTCGGGGGTTAAAAATACAAGAAAATCCTCGGCAAAAAGCAATACAAACATTCATCTCACCGTCAACTGTCCCGCCACTCCGAAGTCCGCTAGCTTCGCGTGCCCCTCAGTGTTCAACAGTATATTCCCTGCCTTGATGTCTCGGTGTATCTTCCGCCGCCTGTGCAGGTACTCCAGTCCCTTCAGAGTGTCGCACAGGATTGTGGCTATCTCGTCCTCTGATAACGTCTTCTTGCGAAGCCGCATTATGTCTGATACTGACCCGGCCCCACAGTATTCCATTACGATCTGGAATGTAAATGGGATTATTTTTGAAATTTTGAGAATTGTTACATGACTTGTCTCGATATTAGACGCTTCACTCAAGTGAAGTCGAGTGAATGTTCATTTAATTCCACATTCACACGATACCGACAAAATTACTCAGGAATTAACGTTCATCTGCTCATTTCATTTAATTTTTTCTATCATTCAACATAGTTGGATCAGTTTACTAATGATTTCATTTTTCATTATCATCATATAAATGTTGTGTTAAGGTGTTTCTAAATGAACAAAACGTGAAAGGTCTTATACCTGTTTTACATTTACTTTATGATGGAAAGATGGGAAGCAAGCATGTCAAATTAAATTAATTGGCGAAACTTTACAGATGTCATGGACACTACCAGCGGCCGTTGACTTCGTAATCAGCTGATTTCAAACTTGAGTTTAGAAAGTATATATTTTTAACCGACTTCTTCAAAAAGGAGGAGGCCTGTAAGTTTTTTTTTTTTTCCGTATTTTTCCCACTTTGCTATGTAGACGATATAATTATTTCACTCCGTCACTGTTATTTACATAGCAGATAACGGTATACGAATTTGTGTGAAGTAGGTACCACAACTAAAAAGTGAAAAATAAAAACTTTTTACAAAAAAAAAAATCAACCGACTTCAAAAAATTAACACTAAAAAAGTGAAAAATAAATTTAAGTTGGGAAGTCGGTGGCAAAAAACGAAAATTGAAAAGCAAAGACACCGACTTCCGAAATTAAATTTATTTTTCACTTTTTTAGTGTTATTTTTTTGAAGTCGGTTGTTTTTTTTTTTGTAAAAAGTTTTTATTTGTTTTATATACATTTGAGATCGATACCCGCATCACATCTGTGAAGTTACGCGAGTTAATTGAATTGACCTCGTTTAAGCCCAAAACACACTCAGAGCGGGTGCGGGGCAGGAGCGGGTCGGGTCGTTTTCATCGCGTGAGTCGCGCGGTTCATCGTGTTCACACAGAGCGCGGGCGCGGGGCGGCAGCGGGTCTGGCGCGTGTCGGGCGCGGGACGGCAGCGGGTCGGGCGCGGTTGTACTTTGGCAGGCGGCAGCGGTTGCAGTGTGAAAATGTCGGGTGATTCTGACACGGACGAAGAATTATTATTTTTACTTATTTTAAAAAGAAGAACGCGAAAATGGAAAACGTTGTAGATTCATGACATTAATAAAAAAAGACATCAATATGGAGAATATCATCGATACGTGTATTGCAACGAATGTAACGACGACGCTGCACCCACATTGCTATTCTGTAACCATCTAACCTTCAAAACTTAGGTGAAGTGAGCGTGGAGTGAGTCATTGTCATCGATACCTACTGATGCTAAGGCAAGTGACAGTTCACTCCAAGCTCACTTTGATATTTTAATACACTTAGTTTTCACGGAGATATTTTTACAGAATAGCACAACCGCTCCCGACCCGCTCCCGTCCCGCACCTTTGTGTCGGCGGGCGCGGCACCCGCGCGGCTCCCGCTCCGCGCCCGACCCGCGCCCGCGTTCTGTTTGTTGACATCCATATAATTCCTTGAATTACAATTTATGTCACCCGCCGTACTCCCGCGCCCGACCCGCTCCCGTCCCGCGCTGTTGTGTCGGCGGGCGGCGGGCGCGGCTCCCGCGCGGGTTCCGCTCCGCTACTGTTTTAAATGACAATATTTTCCAAGACCATAAATAACATCATCATCATCATCATCAGCCTATAGCAGTCCACTGCTGGACATAGGCCTCTCCAATTGCACGCCATTCAGCTCGATTCTCGGCAGCTCTCATCCAGTTGCTACCAGCCACCCTGCGAAGATCGTCGCTCCACCTAGCCTGAGGGCGTCCTACCTTACGTTTTCCGATTCGCGGTCTCCACTCAAGAACACGTCTACCCCAGCGGTCATCGGTTCTACGGCTAATATGGCCGGCCCATTGCCACTTAAGCTTGCTTATTCTATGAGCTATGTCGACAACTTTGGTTCTCTGCCGGATTACCTCATTCCGGATTCTATCTCTCAGAGATACTCCAAGCATAGCACGTTCCATAGCTCGCTGAGCGACCTTGAATTTATGGACCAGCCGTACCGTGAGTGTCCACGTTTCGGCTCCATAGGTCATCACAGGCAGGACGCACTGATTGAAGACTTTAGTCTTTAGGCTCTGCGGGATACGCGACGAGAAGACTCGACGGAGCTTCCCAAAAGCTGCCCAGCCCAGCTGAATTCTTCTGTTAGCCTCCTTCTCAAAGTTGTTCTTACCAAACTGCAGAGTTTGACCGAGGTAAACGTATTCACGAACAACTTCGAGAGCATCGCCATTAACAGCAATCGGTCCCGGACTAAGGTGGTCGTTGACCATAACTTGGGTTTTGTCCAAGTTCATCCGGAGACCAATGCGTACAGAAGAATCAACTAGGCCGTCTAGCATCTGCTGCAAGTCATGCAGCGACTCAGCCATTATGACGATGTCATCTGCAAATCTCAAGTGTAAGATGTACTCGCCGTTGATGTTAATGCCGCGTCCTTCCCAGTTCAGCGTCTTAAACACATCCTCTAAAGCGTTAGAGAACAATTTCGGGGAAATAACGTCCCCTTGCCTCACACCTCGACGCAGGGGGATATGTTCAGTTTGCTGGTTCTGAGTTTGGACGGTCATTGTCGCGTTTTCATAAAGACATCTCAGCACTTGGATGTATCGCCAGTCAACTTGGCATCGCTGCATAGACTCCAAAACAGACCAGGTCTCGATAGAGTCAAAAGCCTTCTCATAGTCCACAAAAGCAAGACATAGGGGCCGATTATACTCTTCGGACTTCTGTATAATTTGCCGCACTGTGTGAATGTGGTCTATGGTGCTGTAACCTCCTCGAAACCCGGCCTGCTCCGGCGCCTGAAACTCGTCGAGTCTTCGCGCTAGACGATTCGTGACGACTCTTGAAAACAACTTAAATACGAGGCTTAGGAGCGAAATGGGTCTGTAATTCTTTAAAAGGGCCTTACCACCCTTTTTAAAGAAGAGAACGACCACGCTCTTTCGCCACGCTTCTGGAGTTCTCCCAGAGAACAGGACAGAGTTGAAGAGCTCCCGAAGCTCTTTCAGTACAGGACTTCCTCCCGCTTTCAGGAGCTCAGTCGTAATGCCGTCCTCACCAGGGGCTTTTCCATTTTTAAGCTGTTTAAGAGCCGCCTCGATTTCATCTTGGCTGACTTCTGGCAGGTCTTCCGTGAAATGGCGGGTTAAGGTGGCTCTGGAATCCTCATTTTCGGGATCAGGTCGTGATGCATGCGATGCGTACAATTGGCCGTAGAAGTTTTCGACTTCCGAAAGGATCTCCGGCTTCGAAACGACGGTATCCCCACTAGATTTGGTCAACTTCGTCAGGTGGCTCCTCCCGAGTGATTGGACGAACACTTTCGACCCCCGATTTTGCTCAATCGCTTTCTCTATTGAGCGTGTATTGGAGCGTCGGAGGTCACGTCGCGTCGTACCAATGTTCTAATATTTTTGTTGAGTGCCCGTTGTTCTGACGAAGTGATAGGTGGGTTTTCACGTCGTTCCGTCATAAGCTTCAGAGTCTCATCCGAAAGTTTCGACTTCTTGCCTTTACGCCGCATTTTGCAAAATCGCGTACCTTCCTCCCTGAGGACTTCCACCATTTGGTCGAGCGCCTGGTTGACGTCATCTGTGGATTCCACGGCAACAAATCGGTTCTCCAGGTCTGACTGGAACGCTTCAGATCCCAACATAGTTTGGAGCATATTTGGACGGAGCCCAGACTTCATCAAACGATTTCGCTCGAGCTTGAAGTTGATATTCAGAGAGCCTCGAACAAGTCTGTGATCACTGCCGGTATTGAACCTGTTGATCACCGAGACATCCCTGAATATATGTTTTTTATCCGTTATGATGAAGTCTATCTCATTTTTAGTCATAGTGTCGGGACTTCGCCACGTCCACTTTCTTTGGGGCTGTTTCTTAAAGAAGATTCATTAAGAAAAGCCCCTCCTTCTCAAGGAAGTTAACAAGCATTTGCCCCCTATGATTCTAGGCTCCTACTACCGATTCGCTGCAATTCTGTACTCCCACTTTAGCGTTAAAATCCCCCATGAGAACGTTGTAGTGGGCCTTAGTGGTGGAATGCAAGGCCTTGGAAATATCCTCAAACATTTCCTCAACTTTGTCATCCGAGTGTGCCGAGGTCGGTGCGTAAGCTTGAATAACCTTGAGGCTATACCTGTCGGTTAGCTTCAGTACGAGATATGCTACCCTGTTCGAGACACTGGAGACTTCCACAATGTTGTCACAAAGGGATTTGTTTACCAGGAACCCGACTCCGCCTTGGGATAGCTGGTCTCCCTCTCGATAATACAAAAGGTGGCCCGATTCAAGGGTTATTGTGTCCTCCCCCTGTCTTCGGACTTCACTCAGCCCAAGAATGTGCCACCTTATTTTTCCGAGCTCTTCTTCTAGCTGCACTAAGTGTTCGTCAAGCCGTAACGTGCGTCCATTATACGTCGCCAAGGTCAGTTGGGTTTGGCGGCCATTCGTAACCCGGAGATTCTTCGCACCCCCTACCTTGCCGTTACCGTGACCGCCGCCAAAATCAGGAATAGCAAAGCGGCCGGGAACTGGGGGCCGTGGTTGATTTTGGCTTGCCATTAGAGTATATGCCCATAATCGCCACGCTGGGCATGCGGGTTGGCGATCGCAGATCACAACTGCTCGCACTAGTGACGCTGCTGCCCGTCACTAGTCTGCGCCATTTAGTTGCGAAGTTTTATTTAGAAATGGTTATACCGCCATTTGTCGGTTGTCAGAGCCTCGTTTGTTGTTCAGCAGGGTGCACCACGAGCAGGTGAGGTTGACTTGGGGCACTGAGATGGTAAGTGTGCCCCCTTACACCCCACCCCACCATAAATAACAGCGATCATTCAATTTTGACCCCAGTTCAGAACTGGACGTTTACCTGACAACACGATAGACGGTAGAAATATAACCGCTCAAGATGAAATCCTACTACTGCGCTATTAGACTTTGCCTAGATTAGATCCTGCCAGGGTTGCGGGTTAGTCCGAAAGGGATACCGGAACCTTGGCAACAGGCAACTGAAGGAACACGGGTGGGTTTTAGTCAGTAAAAGTCTGACACGCCCTTCCGCTCCGCCTAGAGCGGGAGAAGTCATTGGATGATTTCCCACCACAAAAAAAAAAAGGCTTTGCCTAGATTCATAGATAGGACAGGACAATAATAAAAGCTTAGATAGGATAGCACAGCATAGATAGGACAACAATAAAAGCAATTCTACCACCTACGCCATCCAATGATTCAACTACGTCTAGATTCATAGGACACAAAAACTAACCCGAACGGCCGAACTGTGCAATTTAAAAATGTAGGTCAAGAGTAAACCCACTTTACAGTATACGTCTCTGGAAACGCTTGGGACCAAACCTATGTCTGGACAATTTATCGATCGTTTCTTAACCTTGAAGTTTTCCCAATTAAATTGTCCGTCTGTCGCCTGTCTGCCGCCCAATTAGCAGCGACACTTGATAGATAGTTTAAGATAATTGGTTTCCCTAAGTACTAGCATTTACTTACGGATCGGCGGCACATACGTTCAATTTACTGCTATATAGATACTTATTAGAACCCCCTGGAGTTGATAAAACGAGTTATCGTTCGGTTAACTTCTTGGAGTTATGACTAACATCTTGAACAGTTATGTTAGCGTTAGTCATCTTTCCGCTTATAAGAATGTCAGTGAAACATTGCACAGCTGTGGAGTCTATGAACTGGTAACCGTAATAAACATTGTAGGCTGTAAGTTTTCTATCTCGAATGATTTTCATAGATACAGAAGCATTCCCCAGGATGAATACTGACCTAATATGTACATCAATTTAGTTATGCAGTTCGGTAGACTGCAGAAGACTGACGATTCCACAAACTGACGTAAAAGAAAACCTTAATTATTTTCTCCTACTGCGCGCCACAACCATCAACGATTTCTACGACGAAACCATTGCATTTTAATCTTGTTGTCATTACAGTGTTAATCTTATAAACCACACTCAAATCGCTCTGTAGGGATTTAAATAAAATAAAATGCAAGCGAAACTACGGCAAATAAAAGTATATCTATTATGATCTATCGAATGTACAAAAAAATCCTAACTACTACAAACAGCCTCAATTACAACAAACATCCAAACATACTCTCACACAACGATTAGCAAGAAGATGAGCGTCCGTGTTATCCACTTACTAAACATATTGTGACCTCTGAATGCCTCACCCATAGGTCTGTGTTCTTGAAGTAACTGCCGTAGTACTTCACCACGTAGGGGCTGTCGCATTGCTGCATGATCGAGATCTCCTTGATGATCTCTTGCAGGTCGGTGTCGACGGGGACTTGCTTGATGGCCAGCACTTGGCCGCTTTCCTTGTGTAACGCCTGGAAGGAAAAGATTTGGTTTGAAAAGGGATTTCGTAACTTGGTTACATACATGGAAGACATATTAAGTCAAATCAAGATGATTTCTGGAATAGAGGGTCTAGGCGCTTAATTTATTGATGACAAGTAGCGCCCCGCGGTTTCACCCGAATATGTCTCGATCCCGTGGGAATATCAGGATAAAAAGTATCCTATGTGTTAATCCAGGTTATAAACTATCTGTGTGCCAAATTTCATCCAAATCGGTTCAGTAGTTTTTCCGTGACAGAGTAACAAACATCCATCCATCCATCCATCCATGATTAGATTAGATGTCCATCACAAGGGCGGATGCGTAGTGCTTGCTTTGGTGGAAGGAAAGGAGTTCAAAGAGTTTAAATGCACATATAGCTGGTTTCTGCCTACCCTTATGGTAAAAGGCGTGTGTTTTTGTATGTTCAGCTGCAACTCGTAACCGAACATAATTTAGTAAAGAGTCGAACAAAACTTGAGCAATCCACTAGGCCAATCTAGCAAACTTTACTCATTTTTAATTTACTCGCCTATTGGACTAGTGACTCGGCCAGCTCAGGAAATAATACTACAAAAACTTAAGTGTTCATTTACAACTGAATAGAATTTCGAGTCTTGTAACTAAGTGGATTGCGGCGTATCCCTAGCCGCTTACTGGTTACTAATGAGCGCTCTACTAATTGTATTACTTACATAAAGGAAGCCTTGAGAGGCTGGAAAGACGCTAAGATGAAATAGATTGGGATTTATTGACATTGCTTTGCTGTTTTCTGGTAATCAATGAAGGACTTCTACGTACTAACTTATCAGCGAGAAATGTATGAAAGGAAAAAAGGGCTCATTCCAGCAAAGATAAATCAATAAGCACGCATGTGCATGACTTCAAAATCAACGTTCCAAATGAACAACTGACTTATAGAAACTATTCTACATACCTTAGAGACTATGAAATTTTCCATTAGGACTACGAGATTTTCATAGTTTTAGTCTACATACAGAAAGCATTGTGGTCAATTTGGTTATTTTTCGTGACTCCGGGTATTGTTGCATTTTACATGAATTTGTAAGGTTTCTTAGTAATTGGATCAGTAGTAGGTATGATCTCCCTTGCGATAATGCAATGTTATATTAACTACTTATCTTCCATCCTAAAAGTGTAGGTAGCCCCAGTAGTATTGTGAGGTTATTGTGTGCCTTACCAGGGTCAAATAAATTTATTTTGTTTCTTTAGAATTGCTTAGTGGTTAATTAACTTGAAACAGTTTAACAGGAAGAAAACTGGCGTCTAATTAGCAATGTTCTTGAAGTCTTGCTTAACTTTGAGAAACTTTTATTAGTTAAGTTCGTGGACATCGTTCTTTACCAGATTTCCTAAACAGTATCTTTATTTCCTTTAATTCATCACTCATTAGTTTCATTAGAAAGACTTTTTAAATGTATTATTTACTAGCTGCTGCCCATGGCCCGCGTGAACCCTAAATATTTTTCTAAAATAAAAGTTACTCCTTATAACATCCGCTATCTGCCAGTGAAAGTCCCGTCAAAATCGGTCCAGGTTTTTCTGAGATTTATATATATAGCCACACTTCTTTTATCTCGATACATGTAAGTTCGAGACTCTTGTAAGTACTAGGTTGTGACAATAATAATTATGATCGCTAAAAGAAGAATAGTATCCTCACCTTATAAACGCTGCCATAGCTCCCCTCTCCGAGCTTGCAGATGATGTCGAACACCTCCTCAGGCTGTCGCGTCAGACTCTCCTCCGAGAGCTTCTTTAGCTCGCTGCAATAAACAAACATACGTTAGCAATTTACTCATGTATAATGTGTGTTTGGTAAGAAGTGATTAATATTTTATGAGCTCATTCATGTTCCAGTCGTATGAGGTTTGCTTTAAGGACAGTGTCTTGCATTTGCAAAAGTTGAGGTCCATGGTCCAGTAACAGAAGTCAAGATTAAAAAAAAAAAAAACCAACTCAAAAATATTTTATTACAACGACTTCCGATTCAAATCTAATAGCGTCAACCCACATTAATATATCTTTAACCATTTAAGTTCAAAGTTCAGCATATCAGCATTAATACATCTTCAACAATCTAAGTTCAAAGTTCAGCATATCAGAGACAGCATCGACAAATTATTGCCCGTTTGCTTACTCATATCTTTATTGAGTTACCCGCTTGTCAATAAACATGGCTGTAGTTCAGAAGTTAATAACTAAACAAAAACTATTGTACAACATCAACTATCGACGCGGTGTTAACGAACTTTTATCAAATATGGGTGTGACCCCCTCACACGCAGTTGATCAGTTGTTCGTAACGTAAAATAACTGTCGAGTTATTTTTTGTTTATGTTTCTAATGCCATGTTTGTCCCTATTTTATAGAACTTATCATGGACTTGAAGCAATTTAAACTTCCTGACGACAATAATTTCAATCTGATTGCACAGCTCATCATTAATTTCGAAAATTTGCGAATTAGGATGGAAAAAATTTGTGCCGTGAATAAATAACTCTTGTAAAACTAATGGAAAGGTCGAATAGGAGAAGGAACTATACCCGCTCAAATAACAGACACGACGTGACACACCGAAATGGAATGAACAGAAACCAGAATAAATAAAGGAAGGAAGGGAATTAATATCAAACATTATACTGAAAGCAAAGACCTATAAATAGAATGAGAATAATAAAGCAGCATTTTACATTTGATAGAAAAGATGAAACGCTGCTATACGAAGAATATCTAACGCAAAGAAGAAATAGCAAAGTAATCGAAAGATGGAAATAACTTGTTTATTTATTATTTAAAGGTCAATAGACCGTCTCAGTATTTTGCCCTGTAATACTCGTCCCAGAATAGGTTTCCTGAGAATTACGTTTCGCGTCCAAGCGGGCTCTAGGCAATACTACTGTCAGGACAGGACATTATGTTGTATTTTTATGGGTCAGACAATGAATTTCTATATTATTATTAAGGAGAATTCCATAAATTATTGGAACCAACCATCAATTAGTATGAACATTTACCTAGGTACTCCATTTAATTTAAATCAGTTCCCTCGTGCTATCGGAAACGTGACTGAATAAGCGGACATGTTACTGTGAATATTTACATTACATGACATCATGTTTATTAAAATGATCCTTCAGAAAATACAGCAAGAGTAACACTGCTGATTTTGAGAAGACGAGTAGAGGAGACTGATGATTTTGTGAAGATTTGGCATCAATTGAAAACCTATATTTTCGCGGCCTCAAAGTCTATCGAGGCTAAGCTAGACATAAAGACGATCATAAGCAACGTGTTCACCGCAAAACGTTCCTATTTTCAGCATTACATAGGATGAGACAGGCCCAACAATGAATTTGATGTTACACTTACAAGGACAGCAACTCAAATAATTAATTTCTGAGCAACCCGAAAATCACAAGCAGACTAGTAATTAAAACTAAAACAGGGTGCGGTATGCGACCCAAGCTAATTATAATGCACTGAGATGATTTACAGGCAATATTTATGACTGGCGATATTTATGGCGCCGCAGAATGTTGCCAACAGCTGGATCAACGGTATCAAATGGTGAATTGAACGTGTACCTGAACACTCGTATTCAGATGAGCTCGACTCAGACGACTGGCGACTTTATAATCTTCAGCATTTTCGAAATACACACATACACCTCACTTGCTTCTATTTAAAACTGGACTAATCATCATAGTAAGAATGTTGTCACGTCCAGTAGTACTGGATTCTGGACGAAAGGTGAAAGGTGGTGCAGGTTTATTTCTGTTTGGCGTCGCAAATAGTTTCAGGTGACTTTTCAGCGGCGGACTCGTGAACAGGACACATCAACGCTTGAAGACGTAGAGAAGATAACGTGTGCACAGACTTGGTTTCTGAGTTTTTGAAAATCTGTGTGTTCTATTAGTAGACCAGTTGCTAACATAAACCATAATTGCAATCGAAATAACAATACCAGTATCAATCAAGCACTTGGGAAAGACAATAAACACGGGAAGCTCTCACGACGTAACATGAATAAGTATTCCAAGCATTTACTACGATGAGTAACACGTGATTAACTATATCCGCCTACCCCATATATGAATACAATTGAGACTATTCCTTACTACAGGAAGACTATTTTGCATAGAGGTTACTCGGTGTAGCTGTGCCAAGAACAACTCTAGTAAGTATATATCTCTAAGAAGAAAACTTCTTTGAACTTATTTGGGCACAGTTATTTGAGGTTGTGGATCCTGGCGCTGACAGGAAATCTGAATTTGAAGGAGGAAGACTTTTCCACCTGATTTTTCCCGTTTCAACACAGGAGAGCTGGGTTAGCTCAAAAGGGCGAGCTGAAATCCTTTTTCAGCCTGTAATAATAAAACACCTTCACACTAAAAAATACTTCAGTTCTCAATAATATTTCCAGCTGTTAAACCGAACATTCATTGGAGTTTTAGCAAAGCTAATGTCCCGGCTGTAACTGGACAACACAGCAATTTAAACATGTTTTGTCATATTCAACCACTTGCTAACTACGATGCCTTATAGACGAAAATGTCCTACTTCAATAAAAATAAACGTGATAGCTAATTAAGATTCAGAATATGCTTGCACGAATGCCGATATTAGAATTCAGGGAAGTATTGAAGCTTATTATTACCGGCCAAAATACATAAGTTGGCCATGTGGACAAGTAGGTGCAAGGAGAGTAATTTTTTATCCTGCTACCATGTGGTCCAAATGGTTTCATTTTAGCATATTCCTACAAATATGTCAAGTATTTTCAAGTTCTTCACCAACAAACCTTTTGAGACTTTAATCTGATTGTCTGGAAGCTTTCCAAATTGACATTTGAGATTGATTTAGGTGTGACCGCAATCACAATTATCTGACCGTGAATCTTAAGTCTACAATCGATGAATTCAAGTTTTATTTTTAATTATATTAGTTTTTATTAGTTTAATTTTTTTTTTTGTTTGTAAGAATCTAGTGTTTTAGACACACATATATTCTTCTAAGCCTCTAAACCATCAACAAATGGTTTTCTAACAAAATATTGCAAATATCAACGCACTCTTTCTGTTATATTTATATTTCCTTAGTGAGGAGCATAGCAACCCTGTATGCATTGATTACACCATCTACATAAATAAACATCACTCAAGTGACGATTCACATTATTTATACAGATGTACAAATAATAAATGTAGATAAACTCATTGCTATGATTGATTACTATTTATAAGACCTAAATGGTTCAATCCCAGATAGAGGGATTGGATAGACGAAGGACCAAAAACAAACTCTCCTTAATTTCATTCAGTCAGATAAAAACGACCCTCTTGCAAAGGAGAAAGTCCAGAAACATTAATGATAAAGTTCATTTCTTTCCCTTATACATATAAAGTCCACACGTTACATACAACAATAAAAACTTAGTGCTTACATCAATACTGCGAACCACAAGGAATCGATTACGATCAACATTCATACTATGCTCCCTTAATGGCACGCAGTTTTCTTTAATCACCCCATTGGACGTAGAAATGCAAAAATACGTCATGCTGAGTTGGCATATGTTTGCATTATGGATGCAAAAAGGAAGTAGCTCTAAGCTGGGAAACCACTTCGTAAGTTTCTGCACTTTCTACGGAAGTGAGGGCAAGGTCGCTTTCTGTTCTAAAACGATAAACGATAAATGAAGTAAACCATACAATATTGCAACTCTTTGAGAAGAAGACGATATTTGGGTTTCAACTTTTTTCGAACGCTACGAGGTCCTCTTTCTCCCACTAGATGAATCATGCAATGCAATCGACATAAACCGATGGTTGAGGGAATCTACAACAGAGGATGTTTTATATCTGGCAATCATTATGGGAGTCATTCCAAATCTCATCTACCAGCTGAGCTGATTTATCGAATTCAAGGTCAAATGATACCTCACTTTACAATGTCAAAACAAAGGGAGATAAATCGACGATCAGTCTTTGTTCCATTGTTCTCAATTAACAATATTAAACCAATAATTAGTTAAAACATCCGTATCGTACGTGCGATATAAAAAATCGACTGCAGTCCGCTTAAGGAAAACAGGTTCCGAAGTCCGGACTCCGGACCTATTGCAGGGGAGCGGTGATTCATGCAAATATTATTTTCCCTTATAAGCAACAAGGCGAAAATAAGCACACAATGCTGAGAATTTGTTCAAAATAACGATCTATTTACGTACAAACACTGTGCAGACTTGGTAGGTAAGTAATCTCGCGGATTTAGGTTTTAAGCACGGAGAAACTGTGCGAGATCAAAGTCTGGTGTAAAGAAGCACTTTGCAAAGAGCGTTATTAAATAAGAAGCAGAAGTTATAAAAATATTTGTTTCTCCAAATTCTCTCGGAGAATAACTTAGAATGTTAAAAATCTCTATTCAGCCCTGAATCAGAAAGTCTTCTACTAGCAGATGACTGATTAAAGGCAAATATCGTGTAGACATAGTCATCAGTGCACCTGTCAAAGCTTCTTTATTACAGCATTATGGAATGTAGCGAACAATGGCAGAGTTCCATATTATACATACGGAAGGAATGTCTTCTGCATAAAACTTAAGCTTAAGCGCAGTGAATGCAGTTTTAAGCAACAAAACTTAGAAACTAAATCTGTACGAACTCGGGAGGCAAGTGAAGGAATGTTATTGTGTGGGGACGTAGAATACTTGCAATGTTTATTTTTGATTCCAATAATAAGCTTGACAGAAGCGAATCGTGCAGACTGTATGGTGCTAGCGGATTTGTTTGGTACACAATCAATTATTCGTACATGTGCTATGTGCTCAGCTACTGGGAATTCGCCCATAAGACCGTCCTTGTCAGGCAAAATCTATCAAGAGATGATCAAGAGCATAAACAATTTTGTTTGATGCATGTTCTCTATAGACAAAGATTTCGAACTTAGATGAAGCATCTCACCAGATATATCTATAACGTGAAAAATAGTTGGCATTCCTTAGTTTTCCTAATTTCGTATAGCTATATTTAGTCTACACGTCGTAATTAGCATGTTTCTAGACGCCAACCGGTATTTTTCCGGATGATCTAGTGCGTGACTGAAATGTGTAGATTTGTAACAACCTTCACGCAAGATAGCATTCATTCAATGCAACGTGAACATTTCACACTGCATTTATTACTTCGTTTTTCGTGTCCTAAGTTGGAGTAATACGATACTCACCCCTGGGGGCGTTGCGTTTCGTTGGCGCTCATTCTGTCGGCGCGTCGTTTCTTACAGGTGTTGCAGTTTAGAGTGGGGGCTCCGCCCTCCCATACACCGCTCTTCCAAAACACCAGTCTACCCTCACTATCCATGAGGGGCTTGCATTTTTACCATAATTGAAGCATCATTGGTAATGTCCCTTGATGTTTCTTTCAGTTCACCTTTTGTTCGCTATTAGACTTGCTAAACAACGTTTCCATAAATTTTAACGTATTTGTAATGTCACTGTGTTCACAGAATTCTGAGTTGCACACCACTCTTTCAGTAAAAACATCGATACACAAACAACACGACCGAAACTTTGTTTATCGTGTAAACAGTCACCACGTTTCTATCTATGAAACGGGGTTACGGCACATGTGGTGTACAGTGTACACTAGATAGAGTTATCTTTTGAAATTGATCGCTGTTTAGACTCGAAACATCGGGAGTATCTAAAACTTTAGTCCATTAAACTTGAGCTTTCATCAGTGAATGCGGAGCCAAGTACACACGCACTTCCTACAATTTACGTAACCAGCCAAGTCCACGGCAATCATCCAAAAGTAATGAACAAGACATAAGTCCCGAAATAAACACATACGTGTCCTTTCAGGGCTAAAACCGGCATGGAGGCGGGCGACAGCGCGTCTGTCCACTGCGACAGCTTTTACGTGACTGCTTGCTTTTGATGTTCGACAACAACCCAGCGTTCCAAGTTCAACTGATCTTGCTCCGAGCGGTCAGACAGGACTTTGTATAGTAATCTGGATTTTGCAGGAATTCAAGCGGCAACACTACAGTTAGCTGTCGAACAAAAGATTTTTCACTCAGGTTATTGAACACCGCGCACCGCCTTGTTTGTTCACTGCATATCTAATATCAAACGTTTCATTAGAAGTTTGTTACAATCGAGTTAACGAATTGGCCAAAAGACTTGCTAATTTGGAGTGGGCTATTCTCAGATTATTATAGCATGGCCTGCGAAAGTGATTCATCTGAATAACAAGAAAATGCCAAATAGGAGCATGGAATGTTCTTGAAATAAGTTGTTGTCTTCGATAAAATAACGAAAACACATAAATCACATCGCAACATAAAGTTTTTTAAGATGGTGGTGTATGTCGCGTTTGGTCGACGGGCCCGAGTCGGCCGGGTGGGCGGCTCTAGATAAATAAAACCGCGTGTTGGTCTGTCTATAAATAATACGCTATCCTGCTCGTTACATCGACACTGTGACCTTTTTATTGGTATACAGTTAACGTTCATTAGTCAGAATTACTGTAACATGCACTGTTGTTATTATTACTTACTGTAATTCTCTCATCCGTCTTCCTCCTTTATTTAGCTTTTTATGATGATAATATCCCACGTTTGTTTGTTGCTTTATAATGGACTGTATGTTTACAAAGATCTTGAGATTCCGTTTGTCCTTTTTTGATATTTCATGTTTTACTTCCTGTCATGACATCTGCTGGCGTCTGCGGTTGTCACTAGTTGGAGTATCCAAACTATTTAAAATACGATATTTATGATGATCCAAGAATTGGATCCCATAGTGAATGTCACTCAAACGCGTCTTTTGAGTGAACAAGGAAGTGAAACTTCTGAAAGGTGGAACCAAATATTTCGTACGCTCTAATTGGAATCTTCAGTATTCGTATGAAGAGTTTATATTTATTCTAAGATGTCACCGCATACCGCTTATGTTTGACTCATTTTAGCTTCCGTTTGTGATATTTTTGCGTCCGCAATTCATCGTGCAATGAACTTGGTGAAGACAGGCTGTCTACCGATACACAGCCTATTTATTACACACAATCGTGCAGCGGCCATGAGTTTTTATTAATTTAATTGTCATCGTCTTCGCGGTATGTAACTGCAATTGAAAACATAGCCGCAAAGACATGAAATGCCATGCAAAAAGAGCACTCACTTTCTCGTTGAAACGACACAGGTCAGCCAAGATCGACGACCCAGAAACTGAACAAATAAAGCCGTTCATAATCCCGCTTTTCGATATCCCCCACGCAATCCGCCAACTATTCGCACGTGAACCAGTTTTGCAAGCGAACCAATAAAATAAACGTTTTAATGCATTTGATGAATGGTTCAGTGTTCGGTACGGCTGAAAATAGATAAGTATTATTGCTGAAATATATACTTCTTCACTTTATAGATTAAGTTCTTTCTCCAATAAGTTGTGATGACAAGTTCTATGTATCCAGTCAAGCAGTAAGGAGTAAGTTTATAGTTTCCCTGAAAACATAATATTCTGCTCTTCTTCGCGGGTGTTATTAACCTTTTTAGGGTTCCGTACCTCAAAAGCAAAAAACGGAACCCTTATAGGATCACTCATGATTGTGTTAGTCTGTCAATCTGTTCGTCTGTCACAGCCAACTTGCACCGAATCCAATGGACTGATTATGTTGAAATTTGGTACACATAATGCATTTCTGTGACCCAAACACGGACGTGTAATAAAAAATAAATAAATTTTGAATAGGAGTCACTTTTGGGGGGCCAAATTAGATTTTTTTTAAAACTTTTGGAAACTGTACCGTGTCGCATACCAAATGAAAGGGCTTGTTGGGAGGATCTCAAATGATTTTTTTTACAATTTTAAAATAAACACTTTTCAATATATTTATGAAAATTGACCATTTTTTGACCAAAAAATCGGCTCTAGTTTCGTAGATCAGGGGGGGGGGCCTGATCTCCGAAACTAGAGCCGATTTTTTAATTTTATTGGAACGTATGAGAGAACATGTTTTTCAACTACAATGTTAAGTTTGTGCTTGGGATAAATTCATCCCAACTACAGAACCCTTCATTGTGCGTGGTCCGACACGCACTTGACCGGTTTTTTTTTCAGGACGTGTAATTTGTAAATAAATGTTGTTTATCATAACTTTTACAAAGTGCGTTTCGTTTCGTTCCACTTTTATTTTGATGGCGGATATTTTTATTATCACTCCAAAAATGAACTTGTGTGGGTTTCATGTGTTCAATTTTAGATCAAAATTCCTTCTTGATTATCTATCTATACTTACGCAAAATGGCGAAGGCATAGCAAGAATCGATCTTTATCAACAAAATAATTTATGATTCAAAAATTGTACTTAATCCTTCTTTTCTGAACATCTGACCCAAAAATACTAGTTTAATGACAAATAAGTAGAGTCAGCCCACGTAACAATGGGCAGTAATCTAGGCTATGGAGACACCGATGGTCACTGACTCACTGTATTCGACCGCCCTGCCCAATAAAACAATAAGCACCGTCATTAATAATGCAGAATACCTGTGCGTAGTTACTTGGACATGGAACAAACGTTTTAAATTATCCTCAACCGATTGTAAAAGTCCCGTCTTAACGTAATAAAGGTGTTGAAAAACTGCATGTTTGGCGCTTACGACAAGGGACTCTTTATCGCCGTTTACAAATAATTGTGATTATGAATTAACTTATCAGCTTGGAAGTTAATTCATCATTCAGGCAATCTTGCCTTGACATTGGAAATAAACGATATAGTTATTCTGGGAGAGCGAGTAGACCGAAAATATCCTCTTTCAGTAAAGCAGAGCGGAAAAATGGTCCATGATTGTCGAATTACCTACTAAGTTCTTGCTATGTTGACTAAAACAATTATTTAAATAAGAAGCGAATTTTAAATAAATCTGATCCAAATTATGGGTAGTCCATGAGCACAATGAACACAAAAACTAAGAACAATGGCCATGATACGCAGGTTTCCCGCGCACGGAAATTCTCAAGCATTATTCTGCAACATTAAAAAAATCCGTATTATTTATAGATAGTTATACAGCCAGTGGAGAATCCGAACTGTTCATCTCCTGACTCCTAGTTAGTTAAACTGATCTGCAAAGCTCACGGCAGCGTATAATATGATTATTTCAATTACCACTCGTTTACCTGATTTACGACCGTTTCAATTTGTTAACTTGATAAAAAGTTTTCGTGTTTCTGGTCTCGCAATACACTTAGGATTTAAATTAAAAGCCTTACCTACTTTATCTTTTGATTTATGGGAATATCTATGTACTACACGCATTCGATCCTGCATTAATTTGAATATTATTTTATGTTTAATTGTTTATTCTGTGATAAAACTATACAAAAAAAATGTTGCAAGCTCGTCACTCGTGGGAATATTAATACGGCAGAATAGTCCTGCAAGTAGGCGGTGGGTTGAGCGACCCCGTACCGAGCAAAATCGAAGCGATGACTTTCCGACTCATAAATTGGGCCAAATAAAAAGAAAACAAAGGACTCGCGTATAAAACTCCGTATTTATTGTTATTGCAAAAACTGGTCTCGAGTATAAGCAGAGAAAGTAACTAATTAACCGGTGCCTGCATAACTTGCGAATAGGTGCAGTTGCATTTCGCTTGGCTTCTTAATTTAATTTCGCTAAAATCTTTGTATAGAAATTTCGATCTTGCATGTTCTCAGACCGAGTTTGTCTAAAGAAGTACATGGAAATCTAAGCAGCCTAAATGCGAGGATATTTAGGCGCTGAGGTCTAATCGGCGTGATTGTGTCCTCTCCTTTTATAGCTGCTCGAGCGCATTCCGCCACTTACGACTCAATCGGTAATAGGCCAAGGGCGGGGCGAGGAGTCATACCGAATGTGAATAAAATTCTACAAAGACATCGGTATAAAAGTTGTATTTCCTTAATCAAACTGCCAAATGTATGGCATTTCTCGGCAAGGACTATCGCGGCGACTTTTTGTCCGAAAACCCCCAGTAGTACGCTTCATCATTAGGATCGCCTGTACCTAACTGTAAATGTACGACGGTATAATTCTGCCTGACACTTTAATATACAGGGCGACGACGTCGGTCATACAAAGGACTTCGCCATTCGGCCGTACCGACGGAAGTGCGTGTGTCGGTATGCGTAGATAAAAACCATGGCTCGTGTCCTTTTCCCCACTGGACCATCGTAAATTAATCACAATGTTTCCATAACCAGTTGTTTAGGTACTGTCAGATTTAAATTAAGGATAAATAATAAATGAGGATAATGTTTGGTAGTTGGGCTGTCAATTTGAATACATTTATAATAAGAAATCATATTTAATATATTTTTAAATAACTTCCCTATTGAACATGGTGAACCGACATGAACAAATTTCATCTACTGCCTCAGTTACACTAGCCCAGAATTGTTAGGAAATGATAAGTGATTTTTATAGATTACTGTCTAAAATGGTCTTTTAAAACACAGATTTGCATGGACCTGTCCAGTCAGTGAATACATTTGTCAGTACAAAGTAGGTAGGCTTGGACAAGTTGGACAAGTTGACTTGTGTCAGTTTTGAGATTTGGAGCTATTTTCTGGGGTAACTGTACTGAGAGGGAGAGAATATTCAAAGGTCAAAAACGGTGCATTAGATCAATGACTGGTCTTAATAATACCGACAGCTGTGAACCTGTGTTCAAGTCTCTAAAATTACTCACCTTTCCATCTTTGTATATACTTGAAGTTGCAATATTTGTTAGAACTAACAGACACCTATTTGCCCTAATGGAGGACATTCGTACACGGCCAGGATCTGTTAGATCGCAATATAAAAATCTAATGTTCACAGGTAGGCACAAAACAGCATTATTGAGAAAAAGTATTTTATCAATGGGGCCCGTCATATATAATAAAATACCTCATACGATTATAGATCAGTCATTAAATATATTTAAGAAGAGGCTAAAATCATTACTAATCAATAAATGCTATTATTCAGTACATGATTTTTTGACTGATAAGAGTTTATAATGTTATATTTATCTATTAATTTTGGTGCAAAACAATTATATACTTTGTTTATTACTATTTGTAGAATAAGACTATTATGTTTTACTTACCGTATTTATGCATGAATGCGGTTGATCCATCCATCCACTGTACTTTGTTTTTATACTTTTGTTTCTTTTTCTTTTTTTGTTCAACAGAGTGGATCTAGATACTTTTATACCTACTTTTGCATGCCGTAAGGTAGAGTGTGGAAGAACTATTTGTTAAAATGTGAACACCTTATTTTGTACCCACAGTCTTTGCAAAATAAATGATTTCTGATTTCTGATTTCTGACAAATACTGTAGATTTAACCCACCATAGGAATTAGCTATTCAAAATCATTGCAGAGCACCAAATAAGGCCCACTATAGACCATGGGCCACTACACCATTGTGTAACAATCTCTCAGAATATCAATGAATTTCAAAGTATGATGAAGTCATTGCTATTGATATGGCTCAACTGATACCAGGTAATGTAACTCCTAGAGTTACTTCACGGCTTATTAAATTACATTGGGTAATAATGGATGAAGTATTATTGATGTACAATACTGTAATTTAGTTTGCTTTATTGAAATGCAATCCAACCTTTTTGTTACTTACCAAAAAGTTTTTAAGACTTTTTTTATTTGGTAACAATGTGTTTGACACAATAGTTGTTGATAATTTAATGTCACCCAGACTGTAATTTTGTAACAATTTAACATGATAGATTTACATTATTATAATCATTTATTATAGTGTTAGCTAAATAACTACACAATCCTAGTATGTGCTGTGAGATTAAGGTTTGATTACTTAATTTCAAGTGCAGAAGAACTATTATTAACTTATGTAGAAAATAGAAGTTGAACCTGTCTGAAAGGATCCAATGATTAGCAGTTGTGCAAATAAACCAACCAACAAGTATGATTCAGTCTTATCTTTTAAAGTTAGGCCCATATTACAGAGCCTCACTCAAAACTCAAGCTTATCTTTAAACTCATTTAAAGCCTTTTGATTAGTTGAAACTGCTTGAGTCTTGAGTAAGGTTCTGCAATTGGGCCTTAGAGAGTCATCTTATCAAGCACATAAGTTGTAAACATAATTTTGAAAAGCTAAATGAATAGCCCTAAGTTTATTATGGGAAGGACAAAATAAGTGTGTAGCACAAACAAACTATTTTATAGATATTTTGCAATACTCTCAAGTATTGCAAAATATCTATAAAATAGTTTGTTTCAAGGCTGATGCCTTGTTAATTAAATATTAAAATCCTGTAAGATACCATTTTCTTCTACCGATAGGATGTTGTCTTTGGTAGTGTGGTCTAAATAACAAGCCACAAAAATAGTTCTCATTTTAAAATATTGACAGAAGTCAGTAAACAAGTTTCTGTAGATATATTGCACGAATTTTACGAAAACTAAATTGATTTATCCATGGCAGTTCAGAGAGCCTTGCAAAAATCTAAACCGATTATAATTATTTATTATTAGGTACTTGATAGCTTGAATAATGTTCAAAAGTGCTGAAGATCTTAGTATTGGTGTAGGGACAGCCAACGCGGCACTGCGGTAACTGTTATATAATTTGTAGCAACTTTATCAGGTAATTACAGAAAACAGTTTAAATAGTCAGTTCTAATTAGATGAAGCAAGTATTTTCATGTACCGAAATATTCTTACCTCTTCGACGACATTTCCGTCATTTTTGCTATAACACTTACTGAAATCAACAACTAGATACACAAAGAAAAACGTTCATTATACTTGTATCAACACTCAGCAATATTATCTATGTACATTTTCAATAAAATGGTAAAATATACGGCCGTAAATGATATATTTTTGTACAGAAATAAATACGCAAACACTGCACATGCACCGCTTGAGTTTTTTTTTACTGCGGCAAGCTCGCACAGACATAGAAAAAATATTCGGAGCTGTCAATTTCAGAAAACACTCCTTTTTAAGTTTTATTCCATTGGGGTAATGTGTTGTATTTATATTTTTTTATTTACATTTATTTGATCAATTTTAAAACTTCTTTCAAAAATTTTACCTTACTATTTTCTTTTGAGTAATAAGCGAGAAAGTAAAATGTTTAGTTTTGAAAAGAAATATAAATAAGAAACGATATTGTGTTACATACCACGTATAACGGAACGAACTTTTCCGTATCGTTGCTATGGTAATCGTGTTGATAACAAACGCATGACCAATCAATGGCCATTTTCAAAATTCCTGTGTTTACTGTCAAAGTGTCAAATTGCAATGCAACCGCGAATGTGGGATAAATATTGATCAAACAGTTGTTGTTAATCGTCTGATAAATGTAAGATTACACTGTGTGTAGCGGCAAGCTCGAGCGAAATGTTCAAGAACACATTTCAGTCCGGTTTCCTTTCCATTCTTTACAGTATAGGCAGCAAACCTTTGCAAATTTGGGACAAAAAGGTGCGAAATGGGCATATAAAAAGGATCACGGACAACGATATACAAAGCCTAGTGCTTGAAATAGTTGGTACCAATGTCAGCACGACGTACATTACGTGCCCCGCTGATCCTAAAAAAACGCTCGGTATCAAGCTGCCCTTTCTGGTTATGATAATCAAGAATCTGAAGAAGTACTTCACATTCGAAGTTCAGGTGACCCTAACTTTATTTTTCTTGCCAATATACTTTCTTGCCATTCAGAAGATGAATCATAACAAAATGATGTAGGTTATAAAACTTATTCTAACCTCAAACTCTTGTGATTACAGGTTTTGGATGATAAAAATGTACGAAGAAGATTCAGAGCCAGCAATTATCAGTCTACGACTCGAGTGAAGCCCTTTATTTGTACAATGCCCATGCGTCTTGATGAAGGTTGGAATCAAATCCAGTTCAATCTAGCCGATTTTACTCGAAGAGCATACGGAACGAATTATGTAGAAACTCTCAGGGTACAAATTCATGCAAACTGCAGAATCAGAAGGGTATACTTCTCTGATAGACTTTATTCAGAAGATGAACTTCCAGCAGAGTTTAAATTATTTTTACCAATTCAGAATAAGACCAAAACTGCGGTGGCGACATAAAATTCTTTAGTATAAAGATACAGTCTTGTAATGTCTATAACTTAGTAAATGTATTTTTAAGTCTATTTCTTTTGTTTTATAATAATATACCTATTTAAATGTACAACTCTACCACTACACCTCTGTTTTATATCCTACTATTTTATGTGAATATATATAACATTAAATAAATGTGCACAAAGCCAATGCTGCATAACGTTTTTATGTTCAATAAAAAACAAGGTACCTACTCTACCTTCCTAAATAAATAAAGGCGTGTGTTCACAATCTATTACAGTTGACATTGGGAGAAACAAAATACAATCTTTTCAATACACAATCCCAACTGTACAGTTCGATTCAATCTTAATGGCGGCTCGGAAGTTAGCTTTTCGCTGCGCAGTACCCCACCCCTCACAACCGCTGACACACAAAATTGTTACTGCGCAGCGTCTCGCCTCATGTTCCGAGCCGCCATTAAGTTTGAATCGAACTGTACCAAAGTTACTTATCCTAAAAGTATGTGAGCAGTGGCCACTGTTCTGTTGAACAGGCCAGGGTTACGAGTTGTGCGTCATTCATGGGTTTAAATTAATGTTTACAGTAGGTAGTATAGTATCTACCTATACGTTTAAAGTTTCAAACATGCATTTTACTTGTTTGCATGCATAGACTTATTTCGTGACCCCAAGATGGTGAAGGAAAACATCGAGGAATCCAGTCCTGTCCTAGCCAAAAGTTCGAAGGAAATTGTAGCAAAGAGCATGGGAATTGCGAGCATTGTAGTCTGCCGTGTTCGAAAACGTAGGTATACTTACATACAAGTAACTACATCATACTACTTATAGATACTACGTTGTGATCCACCAACCCGCACTGCTGGGCGGGCCTACGTGGTGGATTATAGCCACAACGGGCTCTCCTCAACACCAGGCGTGTTTTTATCAGTGCTTGCTACACGGTTGCCAACCGAGACAACCAAAGAAACTGCTCTGCCGGTCGCCGACCAAGGTCACCTCTGTTGGGGACGCGGTTGGCAACCTTGAAATGTAACAGGCACTTAAAGATACCCTCTGTGGCCCTAGTGAAAAGGGTATAAGTCCGATTTTGTGGAAAATGAGTTAAGTAGGTATACAGAAGTGATCAGAAAAAAATGCTCTATCGTTTGGTGTAAACGGATCTAAGCTATCTCTAAAAATAAAGAAGTTGCCTTGTGTAAAAGGGTCCAACTGACACAAAAAAAACTACAAAAGTCGATTTCAAGTAGGTACTTTTGTATTCTTTTAAACGGATTTTTTAAAATATATTTTGTGTTTTTTAATCAAAGTAATCTTAAATCTTTATTTATTTTATTTATCTCAACATCATATTACAGGCACATGTTAATGAGATGCACAATAGAGAAAGGTGTCTGTGGTAGGAGGATTCTGAGTTACAGTTAAGTTAACATAAATTACCCACGTTTTCATTTGGTTGGTGTTTATCAATACAACAACACCTGGTCCTTAAAAATGGTTTAGTGAGTAATGTGATATTATTAGACATAAATCCGTTTTCACCAAAATACAGGGAAAAAATCAAAGTAACTCTGTTGAGATTAGTATGAACATTCATTCCAAATGCGTATCCATTTTCACTTGTGTGAATTAACATTTAACATATGGGAGAAGGGGTATAACTCGTACAGGGTGTTAGTGTAAACACTGTTATCCTTGAAACCAGTGGTTTGGTTTCATTTATAGAACGTAAAATCAATGGAAAAACACAACTTCTTCTTTTTTTAAAGAGTGTCTTCATTTTTCCACAAGAATATTTCACCCTATACGCAAGGGCAACGAACTTGCGTCTCAACACGGCGGGCGGCGGTAGGCGGGGGCGGGTGGGGCGCGCGAGACGTTACATGACCGGCCGTCTGCTGTTTCGCAGCTCTCTCGAACCCGTATCCATGAGTATCGGGACAGGGCGGATATTTACTTTTTAAAATCTTTTAATGAAAATAAGGTTTTTTATTTGTTGTTACTGGGTCATTTATTTTTATATTTTAAGTCAACTACCCATGGTTTGAGTGACAACGGTACATACTGTATTATACCCTCAAGGAATTCATTTTGTAGTTAGTATAAGTCACTATCTTAAAAACGAATAACTTTACATAAAAAATAACTCAATAATAAAGAGCATACATTGTTTACCTATAAAAAACATCACATGTATTTCAATGGTAGCGGTTTAAATGTCACACGAGGTCAAACACGCCAAACACGCAATTTGAAGCGCGCGGTGTGTTTTTTGCGTCTCCTGTAAGGTTGCATTTTTGAACTTAGATCCCTTTTCACTAGGGCAACAGTTATAATTATAATGTATGTAGTATGTGAGTAAAAACGTCATGGCGAATTTTTTGACCAATGCCTGATTGGCGTTTGGATAAATTGTTTTCCATCTAAAAACTAAAACCTTCCAGACTAGGCGCTTTTGATTGTTGTCTTTGTACTGTTCGTAGCTGAGATTCCACAGGCAGGTTAGGTCTCTATAAAGCTCGATCAACTCAGTAACAATTTATATTTCTTCCGCCACTTTGCTCTTTTTCATACAAGTAAACTTCTAAAGGTGAACGCAGACTTGGCCGCACCGCAGTCTCCGCAGTCCCCGCAGTCCCCGCAGTCATCGCTTTTTTTAATGGCCTCGCACATCTAACCGCACCGCAGTCACTGCAGTCATTCCCATTGCCGCACGCATCGCACTTGATTTCTCTCATTCAGTTTGTAATATAAATTAAGAGTGGGTGAATGACGTCATCCGCGCCGCGCTAGCCGCACCGTCCGCTGCGTGCGGTCTGGCGTTGGTGACGTCGTCAGCTGCGGCTTGGGGAGTTCAGTTGTTTCAGGGACTGCGGCGACTGCGACGCGGGTGGGTGTGCGAGGTTGCATAGAACTTCATATAAAGAATTCGAATGCGAAGACTGCGGCGCGTGGGCTGCGGCCAAGTCTGCGTTCACCTTAAAACTTGCGCTCATAGAGAGCCTGCTACACGGTCGCCAACCGGCAACCGTGTAGCGGGCACTTTCATCCACATGGTTGGCGACCGTGTAGCAGGCACTTTATGAGCGCAAGTTTTAGAAGTTTACCTTTATGAAAAAGAGCAAAATGCCGGAAGAAATATAAATTGTTACTGAGTTGATCGAGCTGAACGTGTTGCAAGAAAAGACAAAACAAAAGCCTCCCTTATCTAGGGATAAGGGAGGCTTTTGTTTTGTCTCTTTGGGGCTTTTGTCCACAGAACATACTAACCTACTGTAGGCAGTAGGTTAGTATGTTCTGTGGACAAAAGCCCCGCGAGGCTGGGCCTCGCGGCCCCATAAAGCCACGCGGCCCTAGTGAGGACGCGGCTTTATGTGACATGAATGACGGAAGCTGCTTCCGACATCTTATTAGAAAAGCTAATGGCATCGAAAAATTTTAGTCGAGTAATTTGATGTGTCACTAAACTCTAGTATCTTCTTATCGTTTAGTCGGTTAGTGCGTGTTATATACTCTAAGGTTAGTGCCATGAAGTTTTATCTATAACTTCATGGTTAGTGCTATCAGCAAAACGAAAATAACGAATTACGAAAGTGGCCAATCCCATCCCATATTCCACAGACTGATAAGTCTTATTCCCATATTCCACCATATTCTCATCACTATTTAAAGATGGCGGTGATTGCTTACATCGGTAGAATATTTTTACCAGTAATATTACTATTATTAAGTACAAAATGTAGTGCAAATGATATCCTAGGGTGTGGTGGTTTCGTCAAAAGTCATGTTCCTTTGGATTTCTCTAAAATAGAAATCGGCCTGTAAGTTAACCTAAAACTTGTAGTAATTTAATTTTCCTTATGTATTCCTTAATAATTACCTTGAAATCTTAGCACTAGTACCCTTTAATCAACCCTTTAATTCATAAATATTGTTTTTAGTTATACCAAAGAAGGCAGTTTGAAAGAGAAGACTGAGAGTGCTCCTACAAATGGCTATTATTTCCTGCCTCTGTATGAGAAAGGGGAGTATGTGTTAAAGGTCCATCCTCCGGCTGGATGGAGCTTCGAGCCGTCTGAAGTAAACTTGTCAGTAGACGGCACCACAGACAGGTGTTCTTCTGGTCAGGACATTAACTTCGCTTTCAATGGCTTCGGCATAACGGGACAGGTCATCACTGCTGGTCAGAAACAAGGTCCTAGTGGCATAGCCATCCAGCTGGTAAATGATAAGGGAGAAGTGCGGAATACTGTGACCTCAGTTGGAGGTGACTTCCATTTCACACCTGTCATCCCAGGGAAATATACTGTCAAGGCTTCCCATGCAAAGTAAGTAAAAGTTTTATATGTTATTTTCACTAAAATCATATTAAAATTTATTACTGTTTGATTCAATAGGTATATTGCCATAAACAAGAAAATTATTTATTTCAGATGGAAGCTAGACCCTGCTCAAGCTGTGGTTCAGGTGAAGGAGGGTAACACTGCTTTGCCATTTGGTGTGCTTGCAGTAAAAGGTTATGACGTGACAGGATCAGTCACCTCATTCGGCAGCCCTATTGGTGGCTTGTATGTGCTGCTGTATTCCAAAGAGGTGACTATTCCACTTACTTGTCTCTCTTCCAATCTTCTAACAAATTGTCTGCTGCATGTCAATCAATACATTAATTTACATAATAAATACTTTAAGATTTAACATGCTAAAAACTAAACTACAAATTACTCAACAAATATTTTAGGAAAGTCCAAAATTCCGAGTAGAAGGCTGCAAGACAGCCCTTCTACAAGGTGTGCCGGATGCTCCCATCTGCCACTCCATTACTGATGCCAATGGAGAGTTCAGCTTTGGTCTGGTACCTGCTGGAGAGTACAAACTTCTGGCACTGCCCACGCCCCCTGGCCAGGTCACTGTCAGCTACAATGTGAGACCAGAGGCAGTGCCATTCACTATCAGGCATGACAGTCTGTTTATCAAGCATGCTTTTGAGGTAAGTTTTTAATAAATTATACAGATAATTTCAGTGTATGTGTTTCTTATCTTTTCAGGTTATCTCAAAGTAAATAGTAGTAAATTGTAAGGCCTATTTTACAATCTCTAAAATCCTGAGTAGGTATATGCAGACATGAGAGAAAACTATAATTGAAAACCCAACAGTCAATTTTATTATCTTCAGAGTCTTTGCACCACAGACTACCTGCAGTATTGTCTCTGCACCTACCTTTATTTAATCCATCCAAAGGTTGTCTATAGAGTCACCTTATGTATTAATATAATAAAGAGTATTCTGTTCTAATTTATTCTTGTGTAATGCTGTACCATTTGTAAACAAAACAATCTTGTATTTAATACAACAGGCTACTCAGCACTAAAATGAAACATCCTCTTGATAACCATCCATCTATTCTTTCCTCCAGGTAACAGGGTTCACAGTGGTAGGAAATGTAGTGAAGTCAATAGGTGGGCCGGGCTTGTCCGGCGCGCGGGTCGTAATGGACGGCACACCGATCGGCAACACTGACGCGACCGGCAAGTTCACTCTGCCCAATCTACAGCCTTCGACTTACACACTTGGGTTCAAGCATGGTAAGGAATTGTTGTACAGAATAAACAATTTTTCTTTCTTTCAAACATTTATAACATAATGCATAATTATCACTGTATTATTTGAAGGGTAGGCAGAGGTGTTTAGCGCTCACCTTTACTTTCGCCAGTTATGTTCAAGTCGCATGTAGGCGAGTCCATAGCCATTAATCAGTCAAGTATTCAGACTTCAGGCTGCTACTGAGATTGCGGGTTACTCCGAAAGGGATACCGGGACCTTGGCAACAGGCAACTGAAGGAACAGGGGTGGGTTTTAGTCAGTAAAAGTCTGACACGCCCTTCCGCTCCAGCCAGAGCGGGAGAAGTCATTGCACGATTTCCAACCCTCAAAAAAAAAACAAAAAAGGCTGCTACTGAGAAAATAACTGATAGTTAACATTTCTTCCAGAACAATGCCAGTTCGACGACATCCAACTAGTAGTGACTCCCACGGGTCCCCGCTCGGCGCCCAGCGCGCGCGCGTCGCGCTGGCGCGTGTGCGGGGCCGTGACCCCGCCGGGCGGCCGCAACGTGCTGCTGGCGCCCGCGCAGGGGCCCGGCGCGCACGTGCGCGTGGCCGCGGACGGCGACAAGGGCGCGTGGTGCACGTACCTCGCGCCCGGCGTCTATACTGCTAAGGTGGAGGTGTCGGAGCAGGAGCAGAGAGATGGATTGCAGTGAGTATTTGTTTATCGTGCTTGATCTAGTTTTCTAGGTACACGATTCTTGCTTAATGGCGGCTCGGTACATGAGGCGACTCGCTGCGCAGTAACGAATTCATATGTCAGTGGGGGCGAGGGGTGCGGTACTGCGCAACGAACTTTAATATGTCATGCAGTGAAAACCTTGTAAACAGAAACTAGCTTTTCTTTTTACTCAACTACGGCGTATGTTTTTATTTATGTATCGTCCGCTGGTTATAGACTATGTGTCTCCCAACAGATACTACCCACTAACTCAAAAAGTGTCAGTCGGAAACGCGCGCGTGGACGGCGTGACATTCTCTCAGCTGAAAGGCAAGCTGAGCGGGCGCGTGCACTGCAAGCTGCCGGCCGCCTGCGCCGAGCTGCCCGTGACGCTGCGCCCGCTGTCGCCCGACGGCGGGTACGTGGGCACGCCCGTCACTACCACAGCTAAGGGTAAGGGACACAGCTTGCTGGCGAGCTCGGCTAGGTCCAGCGACCTGTTACGTAATACTCTGTTCTAAAATGATCTGAAGAAAATGTAAACAATCAGAAAACATACCTAATACCTGTGGATACCATTTACAAATGAGTCCTCGATTTGATTATTTGTACATTTAAACCTAATCTAATTTTAAATCACCATACACAGATGTTTATAAAACACGCTTTTATTAGCTTCACTTGGAACTAAGTCCGCACCACCTTTGGCCATTTGGCGGATTTTTTTATTCAGTTTCCATTTACAGATGGCAAGTACACTTTCGAGGAGGTACTTCCTGGCAGCGTGGAGATCTCAGTAGAAAGCGACCCACTGTGCTGGGCAGAGGCAAGACATAACGTGGCTGTAACTCAGGACCATGCCAATGTGCCCACCTTTGAACACACTGGCTACGTGTTGAGGATACATTCTACGCATGAGGTTGAGGTAAGGAGATACAAACATGCTATCAGTTTGTTACTGGATTTTTTCCAACTAGTCCTAGATAGGTTGTATGCGTGTAACAAACAATAACAGTTTTTCAAAACTTGTGCAGCTCTTTCCGACTAATTTACTCATTTGTGCTTCAACAACTCAAAAATGTTAGTAAATGAAAAAAAAAAGGGCTTAAAATGGTTATATTCCAGCGTTTTTAGGGTTCTGTACCTCAAATGGAAAAAACGGAACCCTTATTATAGGATCTTTTGCGTGTGTCTGTCTATCCGTCTGTCATAGCCAATTTTTATTAAGTTGAAATTTGTTACACATAATTATGTATTTCTGTGACCCAAACACGGACATGTAACGAAAATAAATGAATTTTGAATATGGGGTCACTTTTGGGGGCAAATTAGAAAAGTAAAAAACCCGTAGGTCCGACACGCACTTGGCCGGTTTTGAAAAAAAAAAAAAACCTTCTTACTTCTTGTTGAAAGAATAAATTACAGTTCAAATCAGGAACATGAACTACATTCTTTATTCTGTTCGCCAAAGTATCCGTTTCAATGGATACATCACCAATACCCACAGCCGCTAATTTCTGTCCATTCGCCACAGTAATCGTTCCACCTTGTACTGGCCGATAACTGCTGAACCAGTCCGTCGCGATGTGGAGTCATGTGAATGGTTGCACCAGAATCAATAATCCATTTCCCATGAGATGCAGCCGGCGCAGAGAGAGCCATTTCCTTCACAACAGCCTCTTCCACCTTTTCATTATGACGGCAATCTGTACCCTTAAAAACCTTTTCCGATGCGCTCATCATAGCTTTCTTAGCCTTCTTATTAGGACATTCGGGACTTTTGTGTCCTGGTTGCCTACACTTAAAGCAAATTATACGCTTCTTCTTTTTGCTTGTAGAACCTGTTGAATGTAGCGCAGCCACCTCATTTTGGTGAGGGTCCTTGGAAAGCTCGTTGAATAGCTTTGCCTTAACCAACTCACTGGTTACATCAACATTTGAATTCTCCAAAGCCATGATCATCGGTTCGTACCGTGATGTCAAACCTCCGAGAATAATTGCAGCCAAAGATCCATCGTCGATTTTCTTGCCGATGTCTTCAAGATCTTGAGCAGTACTCGTAACGGCGTTAATATATGATTCTATATCTTGGAAGTCGGTCAAGGAATATTTGTACAGTCTACGCTCTAAAGAGAGCCTCCGACCCATACCCTTATCCTCGTATGCTTTTTGTAAAGCACTCCAAGCCTCCTTAGCGTTTTTCGCATTTCTCACGTGCGAAATTGCACCTCCGTCTACCGTAAGGCATATTTTTGACAACGCCTTCTGGTCAATACGAGAGCGCACATCCTCCGCTGTTTTATCAGAATCATCGTACCCAATGATGGACGTCCAGAGCTCCTCATGAATGAGAAGCATTCTCATTTTAAATTTCCAGGTTGGGTAGCCGTCTCGGTTTGATAACATCGTGATTCCTTGAAAATTCATTTTATTCCCTAACATCTAACGTTCTAATTATGCAGCCTCGTGCTGATAACGTGTTGAAAGAATAAATTAGAAGTAGCAGGTATTGAATTTTATTTAATGGAATCACATTAGGACAGTACAGTTTTTTTTTTATAGTAAGAAAAATATATTATTATGCATTTGACAAGAACAGAGTAAAGAGTACAGTACCATAGCTTTTTGTATAAAGGTATACACCTAACAGTATGAATATACAACACTTCTAAAGAATATGTTCCTTATCAACCTGCAAGTAAAGCTACAATTAATCCCAAAATACATGCTTACCTATTATGGGGTCCTTTGTAATCTTTTTAGCAATAATGTTTTTGTTTATTTAGTTATTAACCCAAGTCATAAGCCAACTGTTTCCTCCTCCAGGTGGAATACAGCAGTAAGAGCTCAGACGGCGTCCTGTCGGTCCCGCGCGGCGCGTCGGCGCAGTGCGTGCCGCGCGCCGAGCTGTACGCGCTCGCGCCGCGCGGCTGTCACCGCTTCCAGCCGGAACAGGCGCATGCTGACACTTCCACCTTAGTGCCCACTGTGAGTTTCATCGTTAACATTATATGACTGAATTTTTGAAGTGAAAACTTCTTTAGGCGCGTTGAGCACTAATTGGGTGAACAAAAATCATGGAACTCGCGTCATCGTCACGCTTGAAGTGATTTGTTTTTTTTAGCGCCATCTACCGTCTACCATTTGAATTACGTTGAGGTTGCGCATTGTTGCTTACTTTTCACTTCTAACGGCAGTCCCCAAAGACTGCCCCGCAATTTTTTTTTAATCAAAACTATCCTTTCTACGAGGTTAACCGACTCGAAACTGCTAACTTGCAGACTATAAAAACTTGCATTTGCAAGTGGGCATATATTACTTAATTCAAAGTCAAATAATTTATTTCAAATAGGCACATAATATGGCACTTTTGAACGTCAAAACAAAGAAATAGAATTGATTCTAGTTGCCCCTTCCAAAAGGTAGTTTTCGTATGGAGAAGAATGGGCAAGAAACTCCAACGTTACTCTTTTAAAAATGTTTTACAATATTTTGTATACATGAATTATATAATTATATGTGAAGACGATGCACCTACAATAAGATTACTGTACCACAAAAGGTAAAAATAATTATAAATGGAGCAATAATTAATAAATTAATTACCAGATACATGGTGCTCACATATTCACAAATATTGTAAAAGTATACGATATTACAATAGTCCTAACATTGTTACAAGTAGTACTAAAAAGTCAGTGCGTGAGTATAAGTAATGACAGAGTGTAAAAGTCTATGACATACAAATAATTAAATAAAAAACTAAATTAGCTATCAGTTTGATTTTGTCCAGACACTAAATCGTCCCATGGAGCAAGACCATTCACACACTATATTAATGCCTTACCTATAATATGTTCCCCTCATTTCCAGACTGTATACTTCGTAGCCACCGCCCACTCGGTAGTCATCAAAGTAACATCACCCCAGCCGGTAGAAGACCTCGTGCTACACGTCAGTAGCGACGGTCACGCCACCAAGGACGTGGGACCTTTAGTGCCGCTCAAACAACCCGGCGGAGGGTTCGGCTTCGAGCATACGCTGTATATGGCTGATGTAAGTAGTATTGTATAAACTAATCATTGTTACTGTTGGGGCTCCAGTGTCTTCAATGAAACTCCCGAATTGAGGTATGGTGGTTTAATTTTATATTTAACTGTATTTTACACTAAAATAGGTGGAATGTACAAGTTCGCGACGATGATGAAAATTTTGATTAAAAATGTCCTGATTTGTGACGGTATGTGTAAAATAAAATCCGTAAGGCGCCTAGCCTTTTAGAATAGCAAAGGCGGAACACACACACACTGAATGATATTCAAACTATACAGACAGGCGTAAACATCCTCCCCCCGTTGAAACTCAAGATGTTTCAACTCTAAGTAGTTCTTCTTCGGTCGGTAAGGGGCAGATGCGCACTAGAGGGCGTCGTATAGTTCCTCTTATCGTGTTTTGTGCGGCCACTCGTGCAACCCCATCCAGTCCTGGGAAGAGCCGGGTAATGCGTCCGAGCCTCCAACAAAGTGGCGGGACTCGCATCTTCCTTCAGCAGAACCAGGTCCCCAATTTTGACTGCGGCGGCGTTGGTCTTCCATTTGCGGCGAAGTTGCAACTCTGCGATATATTCGCATTGCCAGCGGCTCCAAAAATGTTGGTATATTTGCTGCAGCCTGGCATAACGCTGCAAGTTGGTTGAGGGGCAATCCTTCAAAGCAGGTTCAGGCAGTGCCGTAAGAGCCCGACCAATGAGAAAATGCGCAGGAGTAAGGCAATGGAAATCGCCAGGAGAGGTGGATAAAGGACAGAGAGGTCTACTATCTAAGACAGCTTCTACCTGAACGAAAAGAGTTTGAAGTTCTTCAAAACATAAATGAGAATTACCCATTACTCGCCTAACATGAAATTTTGCTGAACAGATACCGGCCTCAAAAATACCGCCAAAATGAGGAGCGTAAGCTGGTGAAAAGTAAAACTGAATGCCTTCCGAACATGCAGAATCAGATAGCTCGTTTTGGTAAATCTTAAAAAAAACATTAATTTCTTTAGCTCCTGCGATAAAGTTGCGTCCATTGTCGCAGAATACTTCCGCTGGCCTACCTCTACGTGACACAAACCTTCGAAATGTCATAATGAAAGCGTCCTTTGATAGATCGCTCACTGCTTCGAGGTGAGAAATTTTATATCGAAGGCATATGAAAAAACAAAGGTAGCACTTGACTAACGAAGCACCACGTCCCTTTCTGTTTACAATAAGGAATGGGCCAGCGAAATCAATTCCTACGGTATGAAATGGAAAATTTGGCGTGACACGTTGTGACGGCAAATGTCCCATTATTGGCGCAATAGTCTTGCCCTGCAGGCGTCTGCACCTGCAGCAGTTATGAAAAACGCGTCTAGCCAACTTTCTACCGTTAATCGGCCAAACGTATTCCCTAACAATGGCCACCAGCATGCAATCCGCGTTTATGTTCGAACTCGAAAATCAATTTGGTAAAATGATGCGAAGCATGCAAGAGAACAGGGTGTTTTTTATTATAGTTATAATCGGATGATTCTAGTCGGCCACCAACTCGGATGACCTTTTCGTCACTTAAAAATAGAGTCAATGATAAAATGTTAGACTTAGAACTTAAAGCCTTATTGTTGCATAGTAAATTATATTCACAGAAGAAGGATTCTTGCTGTGCAAGACGACACAAATAAAGAAATGAATTATTTAATTCATCAAGAGTTAGATTGTCGAGAATTTTATCTTGATTCGGTGAAATTAATTATAGATTCATTTTGACTAACAACATGAGTGGTAGTACAATTAGGTATAGTTTCCGGTAAGTCATTAGTATTAATTTTATTAGGTTTTAAGATAGGCCAATCCCTTTCAGGCTCTGTGAGGAATGGTGGGCCTGACCACCACAGCTGGGTACTGCCGAGCTTATCTGGACCGATTCCTCTAGATATGAGGTCTGCAGGATTGACAGATGTGGGCACATAGCGCCACGAACAGGCATCTGTAAGCTCACAGATCTCCGAAATCCTGTTAGCTACAAACGTTTTCAGATTAATAAAACTGGTCTGGAGCCAGGCTAGCACCACTGACGAATCGCACCAGTGTACTTGATGCTGAACTTTATATCGCAGTGACTTCCTAACAGCCTTGCGTAACCTTGCTGCCAGCAAGGCAGCGCACAATTCTAGGCGAGGGATAGTCGTACCTTTAATCGGAGCTACTTTGGATTTAGAATAAAGCAAATTAACTGTGACTTCGTTCGCAGCATTAATCGAACGTAAATAAATGCAAGCTCCGTATGCATGTTGGGATGAATCACTGAATGAATGTAATTCTACAGATGCGGGTTTATTACAGAGCACACGCCTAGGAACCTCTAGAGCTAACAGAGAAGGTAAATACTGCATAAAATGTCTCTTTGAACTTCATGTGGGACTGGAGAGTCCCAAGTTAAATTGTGCAGCCACAGTTTTTGTAACAACATTTTCATTTTTATTACACACGGACTAATCAGTCCTAAGGGGTTAAAGATTTTAAAAAGAGACGATAGAAAGGATCTTTTAGTTAAATTGTTATTAGAGGAAAGTGGGCATTTGACAGGGAAATGTAATTGATCGGTTGACGGGTTCCATCCCATGCCTAACGTACTAGTTGACTCGCTTACTAAAAGATTATCATCAATTTGAATATTTGCTTTGAACAATGATGGTAAATTAGTCTTAAACTTACGAAGATTAAAGCATCCTTTCTTTAATTCTTCAGTTACATATTGGTGTATATAACGTAGGGTATCCTCACTTTCAGAACCGGTGATGAGATCGTCCACAAAGAAATCATGTTGAATTATATCCTTAACCATAGGATCAGAAGACTCTTCACCAATTTGCCATAAACAACGAGTGCTCAAATAGCTGGAACTTGCCATTCCGTAAGTCACAGTACCTAACTGAAGAGTTTTGATGGGCAAAGACTCATCCTCTCTCCACAAAATAAGTTGAAGATTGCGATCCTCCTCATGGACACGGATTTGACGGTACATTTTCTCGACGTCACCCGTGAGGAGAAACTTATGTTGTCGAGCTCTTATTAAGATGGAGAACAGTGAGTCCTGCATATTAGGCCCAACCATGAGGATGTCATTGACCGACTGACCCGATGAAGTGGGAGCTGAGCCGTCAAACACGACTCTAATTTTCGTGGACTCACTACTGTCTTTGAAGACAGCGCGATGACAGAGGAAGTAACATGTAGAAGGTATATGTATAGCGGATTCTGAAAGGTGACCTAAGTCGGCGTACTCACGCATGAATTCTACGTATTGCGATTTCACATGTGGTTGTTTGCGAAATCGCTTTTCTAAATTTAACAAGCGATTTTTAACTAGTGAATAAGATTCACCAAGACAATCAGGTGTATCCGTTAAGGGTAAACTAACTGAGAATCTACCGGTCTGTAAACGAAGGGTGTGCGATAAAAAATGTGTTTCGCATTCCTTATCGCTGTGACTCATAAGTAGTTGAGTTTGGGGAACATTTTCTAAGTCCCAGAATTTCGTTAATTCTTGATGTATTTTGTCAACAGACGACACATAAGAAACGAATGAAGGATTAGATTCTATATTATTATCAATTTCCTTTGACTTATTGTTTGTAGGTAAATTAAAATACATAGGACCTGAAACCAACCAACCGAATTGAGAACTTCTCAATACAGGTGAATTAAGACCGAGAGATAGTTGATCGCGGCCAATAATGTCCCAGAAAATATCGGCACCGATGACAACATCAACAGGTGCTGGTTGGTGGAAGTGAGGGTCCGCTAAAAAGTAATCACTTGAAATATTAAGTTTTTTAACATCGACGGGTATCCTAGGTATATTACCGGTCAACACTGGCAACACCAGGAAAGAAGAAGTGACGGTGAAGTGCTTCATCAAAGATTTCAACTGAACCACGCAAGTTTCTGTAGCCTGAGTGATGGTTTTATTTCCTATGCCAATTATATTGACATGCAAAGTGGTAGTCGGTTCTAAAAGCAGTTTTGTTTTAAGAGATTGAGTAATAAATGAAGACTGGCTACCGCAATCCAAAAGAGCTCGAACCTTCTGTGTTTGATTGTTCGTAGGATTAGCCACCTCAATATAAGCAGTAGACAGTAAAACTTGATGGTTACTTTGATTAGAAAAGTTAACGATAGTGTCGTCAGTGATGTCGGGTGAAATGGTGACCACACTGGAAATATTTTTGGTACCGGATTGTTTATGCAAGAGTCTATTGTGCCTTGCATTGCACATGCGACATGGATGCATGCGACAATTGCGTGCAGAATGGCCAGATCTTAAGCAGTTGTGACACAGCTTCAATCTGCTTGCTTCACTGATACGGTCATCCACACTCTTAGCCAAAAAGGCAGGACAATCATAAAGGCGATGATTACCGTTACAAACGCCGCACGATATATCAGAAGTATTATTGTCGTGACTATTTGAAATGTATGACTGATGAGAATTTATTTTGTTGTTAGAATCTATAGGTTTCGATGTTGTATGAGTCTTAGATTTAGAGTACGGATGGCTGCTATTTATTGACTCAAGTACATCAGCGCGATCAATAAGAAATTTGAAGAAGTGTTGCAAATTAGGTATATTAGTATCCAACGTGCCACGGTATTCTTCCCACTTGGCTTTGGTTTGGCTATCAAGCTTGGGGCTCATTATGTGAATGAGTAAAATATCCCAGTCCCGTGAACCTAGACCGAGACTAGTTAAAGCACGTAGGTTTTTGTTGATATGATCCACAAGGAATCGTAATGATTTATCAGATTCACTTGTGATTGGTTTTATGTATAATAATGAATTTATGTGATGAGTTATTAATTGTCGTGCATTGTCATATCTGTCACATAATAACTTCCAAGCACACGCATAATTTGCGCTGGATACTGCTAAATTAGCAATAATGCGCGCTGCATCGCCAGTCAAGTACGAAATAAGATAATGGAATTTGTGAATGGGAGCGACGCGGTCATTATTGTGGACTATGGATAAGAATGTGTCACGAAACTCAAGCCAACGAAAGCAAGACCCGTCGAATTTAGCCACTTGGATTTGAGGTAATTTAAAACCTATATCATGATGATCATGATTACATGGACCTGCAGTTATCTGACTTGAATTTAAATCCTTGTAATTACTTTCATCATGACGGTTCGAGTTATGTTTCTGTGTAATACTTTGAGCAATTGCAATATTCGATATGAATAGTTGCTCGATAGTATCACGTTCATCAATCTCATTAGACAAATTATCCGAGTCTAATACTTCTATCTGATTTTGCAAGTCATCGAAACGGCTGTAGATAGATTCAAATTTGCTTAGTTTTAAGGTTAACTCGGCTAACTCAATCTGAGTAAGCGATTCTTTACAGGTAACATTTGATAAAAAGTTTCTAAATTTAGTGATTTGACCTTTTATGGAACTACGTTTCACTAAAAGATCCTGTAATTCTTGAGGATTGTTTGTGCTAGATTCACCTCCATAATCTTTACCCATTATGAACTCAAACCTTGCCAATAATGCAAATGTTAAATCGGATTGAATAAACAATTTGATTATATGTAGGTTTGATTATGGAAATATACAGACACAAACTAGGTGATGATAATGTAAAAACTAAAACTTAGCTCACGCTCCTCGCCTAACGTCACCTGAGGCCGGCCCGGCGCGGGCGCAGCTGTGGGTAGGGCTCCGCTCCGATCGCACGGTGACACGGTCGCCGCAGCGGCCGGTGGCGCGGTGTGGCGGCCCGCAGTTGCGTTATACGGAGAGATCGGCCTGGAATGTTCGGCGAGTTGGGTGAAATATATGCTTATAGTAATAATAGCTATAAGTCTGTTGGGAAACACGGATAGAAATTATGATAATATTATAATAAGAAGGTATACTACTATTTCGTCAGTAAAAACGTTTAACATTAGTTAATGTGAATTTACCTTAATGAACTGCGTATGGATTGATGTAACTATTTAAGACACTACGAGTACAATGACTATTGACACCAATGCACTCAATATGTAGAAGCTATTTTAAACAGGTATTGGATAGATTTATTAAGGGTAAGGGTATAAAAGGTAAGGTGAGTAGGTAACAGGGAATTCACAAGGAATAATGGGCACTTAGCTGCATTGGCCGAGGCTGCGGTACGATGCTGAATGCTGATCGCTAACCGGCGGTGGCTGCAATGGCTGGTACACCTCCAGGGAACCCAGGTATGATTCTTGATATAGACGAAAGGTCGCTGCGGCGCAATGGGTGCACCGGCAGCGCGTGGTCGTAATGATTGAACTTGTTTTTCGCCAAAATTGCAGGTTTTGTCGAAGGTCGCCAGATGTTGGGGCTCCAGTGTCTTCAATGAAACTCCCGAATTGAGGTATGGTGGTTTAATTTTATATTTAACTGTATTTTACAATAAAATAGGTGGAACGTACAAGTTCGCGACGATGATGAAAATTTTGATTAAAAATGTCCTGATTTGTGACGGTATGTGCAAAATAAAATCCGTAAGGCGCCTAGCCTTTTAGAATAGCAAAGGCGGAACACACACACACTGAATGATATTCAAACTATACAGACAGGCGTAAACAGTTACTAACATTGACAAACAATATGGGTGATTGTTGGTATAGAAAGTGTATGAATTTGGAAAGTGTTTTTTTTTGCATTCCACAATGTGAACCGAAGTGGCAGGTTATACAAATACATGATCAATGTGAACCATGTCAGGCACGGCAAGGTAGGCGAGAGGACGAGGGTTTTAATTTTGAATTTATGGTTGGTTTGTTTTCTTGTTTGATCTGTTGCATAATTGTTGATGGATGAAATGAGAAAAATCTCATTCTCTTCTCATCTTTATTGCGCCTGCGCGTAGTTTACATTTACTTTGTTTTATAATGTGTGTACAGTTCTAGTAGTCGTGTTGCAAATCTAACTTTATGACCAATGCTCAAATTATTTAATCAACAATATAGTCAACAAGCGTCTTTAGTTAAATTAAATGTAGTGATGAAATGTAGTGATGAATATGTTTATTTTTTGACTAGCTCACTTACCAACTTTTTTTCCATCGTCCACAGGGCGAAGTTGCAGTAGTCTCAGCTTCATCGTCGTCGCTCCTCATGTCCCCGTCCACTCCGCAACAAGTGGTCGGGCGCGCGCAGTGCCAGCCGCACGCGCTCACGCTGCGCGCGCGCACCGCGCTCACGCTACGGGGCAGTATCCTGCCGCCCGTCCGTGACGTCACGCTCACGCTCACGTCAGGTACAGTGCCAGCCGCACGCGCTCACGCTGCGCGCGCGCACCGCGCTCACGCTACGGGGCAGTATCCTGCCGCCCGTCCGTGACGTCACGCTCACGCTCACGTCAGGTACAGTGCCAGCCGCACGCGCTCACGCTGCGCGCGCGCACCGCGCTCACGCTACGGGGCAGTATCCTGCCGCCCGTCCGTGACGTCACGCTCACGCTCACGTCAGGTACAGTGCCAGCCGCACGCGCTCACGCTGCGCGCGCGCACCGCGCTCACGCTACGGGGCAGTATCCTGCCGCCCGTCCGTGACGTTACGCTCACGCTCACATCAGATACAGTGCCAGCCGCACGCGCTCACGCTGCGCGCGCGCACCGCGCTCACGCTACGGGGCAGTATCCTGCCGCCCGTCCGTGACGTCACGCTCACGCTCACGTCAGGTACAGTGCCAGCCGCACGCGCTCACGCTGCGCGCGCGCACCGCGCTCACCCTACGGGGCAGTATCCTGCCGCCCGTCCGTGACGTCACGCTCACGCTCACGTCAGGTACAGTGCCAGCCGCACGCGCTCACGCTGCGCGCGCGCACCGCGCTCACGCTACGGGGCAGTATCCTGCCGCCCGTCCGTGACGTCACGCTCACGCTCACGTCAGGTACAGTGCCAGCCGCACGCGCTCACGCTGCGCGCGCGCACCGCGCTCACGCTACGGGGCAGTATCCTGCCGCCCGTCCGTGACGTCACGCTCACGCTCACGTCAGGTACAGTGCCAGCCGCACGCGCTCACGCTACGGGGCAGTATCCTGCCGCCCGTCCGTGACGTTACGCTCACGCTCACGTCAGATACAGTGCCAGCCGCACGCGCTCACGCTGCGCGCGCGCACCGCGCTCACGCTACGGGGCAGTATCCTGCCGCCCGTCCGTGACGTCACGCTCACGCTCACGTCAGGTACAGTGCCAGCCGCACGCGCTCACGCTGCGCGCGCGCACCGCGCTCACCCTACGGGGCAGTATCCTGCCGCCCGTCCGTGACGTCACGCTCACGCTCACGTCAGGTACAGTGCCAGCCGCACGCGCTTACGCTGCGCGCGCGCACCGCGCTCACGCTACGGGGCAGTATCCTGCCGCCCGTCCGTGACGTCACGCTCACGCTCACGTCAGGTACAGTGCCAGCCGCACGCGCTCACGGTGCGCGCGCGCACCGCGCTCACGCTACGGGGCAGTATCCTGCCGCCCGTCCGTGACAAGAGCAGTATCCTGCCGCCCGTCCGTGACGTCACGCTCACGCTCACGTCAGGTACAGTGCCAGCCGCACGCGCTCACGCTGCGGGGCACTATTCTGCTGCCCGTCCGTGACGCTCACGCTCATGTCAGTTTATCAATATAATTTTACACTATAAGTAAACCAAATACCTCTACATTTCAGACGATCTAAAACTAATCCAAGTAACTGCACAAGACGGCACTTACCGCTTCGGGCCACTCGACGCGTCTAAACACTACAAGATCACCGCGGAGAAGGACTCCTACGTGTTTAGTGCTCCGGACGATAACGGAGATATTGTCGCTCACAAGCTAGCGGAGATTACTGTGGAGTTGAGAGATGATGCTGATGGCACGCCCTTGCAGGTTAGAATATTGATTATTCAATGATGCTCTATTTTAACTTGCTCCATTTATATCTTTCTGACAACGTAATGCTAACGTTATGAATGAAAATGACTGACAGTTCGAAAAGGTGATAAGTGTGTGAGTTTTGGTGAAACAAACTTTTGTGAAAATTTTTTTTTTACACATTAACATAATATCATGCCTGTAAACCGCGAAGGGTTACGCAGAGGTGTTTTTATAAGAGATATACATATTTATTTTGTAAAACATGACTGAACAATTGAACAGGTCTAATATATAAGTCAGAAAGTAACAGTTTTAGCATTTAGGTATGGCGTACAAAAATGTAAAGTGAAGTAAGCGTATCGTTGCCCTCAGGGCGCGCTGGTGTCGGTGTCGGGCGGCACGTACCGGCGCAACGTGGCCAGCGCCGCCGCCGGGCGCCTGCGCTTCGGCTCGCTGGCGCCCGCGCAGTACTACGTCAAGCCCAACATGAAGGAGTACCGCTTCCAGCCGCCGCACCACATCGTGACCCTCGAGGAAGGGCATACGCACCATATTACGCTCAAGTGAGTCATTCCCTTCTGTAACTATATTAACTAGGTTCATAACTGGACCTTCCGTCTTATTACGAACCATGCTCTAACTTCAACATTCTGAAAGTTGGCAATGTCTCAAATATTTAGCTGTTTTGATGAATAAATCCACATACCAGATGATGGCGCCACCGTGCTGGCCGCTGTATGTGTATATATTGTTTGCCAGAGGTGTCCGCGTGGCGTGGTCGTGTGTGGGCGCGCTAGTGTCGCTGGGCGGCGCGGGCTGGCCCGGCGCCACCGTGCTGGCCGCTGTATGTGTATATATTGTTTGCCAGAGGTGTCCGCGTGGCGTGGTCGTGTGTGGGCGCGCTAGTGTCGCTGGGCGGCGCGGGCTGGCCCGGCGCCACCGTGCTGGCCGCTGTATGTGTATATATTGTTTGCCAGAGGTGTCCGCGTGGCGTGGTCGTGTGTGGGCGCGCTAGTGTCGCTGGGCGGCGCGGGCTGGCCCGGCGCCACCGTGCTGGCCGCTGTATGTGTATATATTGTTTGCCAGAGGTGTCCGCGTGGCGTGGTCGTGTGTGGGCGCGCTAGTGTCGCTGGGCGGCGCGGGCTGGCCCGGCGCCACCGTGCTGGCCGCTGTATGTGTATATATTGTTTGCCAGAGGTGTCCGCGTGGCGTGGTCGTGTGTGGGCGCGCTAGTGTCGCTGGGCGGCGCGGGCTGGCCCGGCGCCACCGTGCTGGCCGCTGTATGTGTATATATTGTTTGCCAGAGGTGTCCGCGTGGCGTGGTCGTGTGTGGGCGCGCTAGTGTCGCTGGGCGGCGCGGGCTGGCCCGGCGCCACCGTGCTGGCCGCTGTATGTGTATATATTGTTTGCCAGAGGTGTCCGCGTGGCGTGGTCGTGTGTGGGCGCGCTAGTGTCGCTGGGCGGCGCGGGCTGGCCCGGCGCCACCGTGCTGGCCGCTGTATGTGTATATATTGTTTGCCAGAGGTGTCCGCGTGGCGTGGTCGTGTGTGGGCGCGCTAGTGTCGCTGGGCGGCGCGGGCTGGCCCGGCGCTACAGTGCTGGCCGCGCCGCGCACGGGACAGGCGTCGCATTGCGCTACTGAAGAGGCTACTACTGAACCTAATGGCGCTTTCAGGTAATAGATGAGGAACTAATAATAAATGATGTTATAGTGCTACAAGGATCTTTTGGAGTCGCCTGAATGACATTGTCATTCAGGCGTCATTGGGGGCGTTGTCTGTAAACATTGAGAAATTGTGCCAATTCTGGGTTGATTTTGGAAAAACAAGATAGTGGCGTTAGTGCACCTTCTGACGTTTCATAAGTGCCCATGTAGTTTTATCTACACTAATATTATAAAGAGGAAAGATTTGTATTTTTGTGTGTATGTTTGTAATGAATAAACTCAAAAACTACTGCGCTGATTTCAAAAATTCTTTCACCATTATTAAGCTACATTCACCCTGAGTAACATAGGCTATAATTTATAAAGATTACACGCGGGCAAAGCCGCTGGCGGCAGCTATTGTGAAATAAAATATTTTGATTTTGAGCACACGCCAAAAGATCCTTGTACAGTTTTACTTGTAATTTGATTTAATTGCTGGTGTATATTCGTACAGTGGGCCGCACGTGTGTGGTGACACTTTGACCTTGAGCTAGCCTTGCGAAATGCGGAGTTTCAATGGAGTAAGAGGTCAGCTTATACTGGTTTTGTTACCACTGACGTTCGGCCTATTGAACGAATTAATTCGACTTATTAATAACAATCAAGACAAGTTATCAAAACAAAATTAAAATCAAATAATGATTGGTTTTTTATAAATAATATTTAAATAAAATCAACAAATTACAAATTAATTATTTACAGAATCCGAGGCCTACTACCGAACTGCGTGTACAATATTCAGCTTAAGGACTCATCTACCCCAGAGCTGCTGGGACTTAAATTAGCTAAAGCACCCCCTGTATTGGAGGTAAGAGACTACTTTGTTGTATGTGAATACATTTTTCATAATTTTGTCTGACCCGTTCCCGCGGGTGTTGATATAGGATATAGGTTCACGCCAATATATAGTATTAATTATCGTCCTTTTGATTCTCAAGATTCAAGCATTTATTCTGAAAGTGGGCACAACTCAAATAGATGTCAAATATTTCGCTGTTTTGATTAATTTGGCAGTAATTTAATGCCTAAATAAATATTCATTGAGGATTGCTGCTTACTTTGTAGCTGTTTTTGGTGTACTAACGGTTATATCTCCTTTCAGGTGAAAAACAACAAAGACATCGAAAATGTCCGCCTCATCGCCATCCAGCCGACCCAGATCACAGACACAAACGTACTGGTGTACACTCCTAACATCGACCACTACAAGTCGCTCCGTCTCACTCTAGCATTAGAGAGCACTCCTCACTCCCCCATCTACTCCACAAAGTTAGACCCCGCTGGGTATTTCCCACATAACAATCCAGGACTTATGTATGTCCTGCCCCGCCTGCCAGCCGACAATAAGACTTATGTGCTGCAGTTAGAGTCCACTTTGTCTAAGGCGACGCACTCGTATGGCGAGGAGGTACATTATTTTAATTCGGATGGACATTTCAAGCATTTTACTATTGAGTTTGTGCCTAAGGTAAGCAGTTTTTTGTGTTTATTGGTATTGTAAATAAATCGTAAGATTTGGGAGGAGGGGAAGCCAATGTCCAGCAGTGGACGTCTTTCGGTTGAATTGATGATGATGAATTAAAGAGAAAGACACATCATTTACAATATTTTTAATATTGTAAATGATGTGTCTTTCTGTTGTAATTTGTTAACAGGACAATTCGTTTATAATAAAAACTTATTATACTGTTGAATATACAGGACAAAACTATAATAGTAGATTGTATCATAACTCATAAGGGAGCAAAATAATATTTTTACGGCGAGGGCTTTTTTTGAATCCAGAGCGAAGTGAGGGATTCTAGAGTAGAATCCCGAGCGTATCGAGGGATGCTTTAGTAGAATCCTGAACGTAGCGAGGGATTCAAAGTACGTCTCTCGAGCCAAAAATATATTTTGCGCCCTAGAGATACTCTCTACTTTTCATCAACCACTATGAAAAAATAAAAGGTGCCTCATATTTTATTGTAATATTATTATTTAATAAGACATGAGAGTAACAGCTAAATTGAAATTAAATAGTATCTAATAATAAAAATACTAAAAACTTATATTTACATTTGAGACATTTTTGCAATTAGGAAAATTTATTGTTAAAGTTTTATTAGGATTAGAGATTTTTGTAGATTTTTATTCAGCTGGCGGCGCGACTGTGGGCCGTCGTACTAGCCAGTCTTTATTCAAACAATATTTGCGTTCGATTTTTTTGGCGCTGAACACTAAGATGTTCCAAATTCAAAAAGTGCCCGGCAAAGAGGATTAAAAACTTATTACTGCCCGCTAAAAGTTTCGTATAGAAAACACCACTTTTGGGTGCACTTAAAGGCGAACCAAGTCGTCCTTTTCGAATAGATGAGATGAAAAACTATTTTTCTCCCTAGGTAAAATCCAGCGAACAAGAAGTCCGTCAAACATCCCTCCTAGTGATCCCCTTCCTGGCCGCGCTCGGCGTCGCGTACAGCCAGCGCGCGCGCGCGCGGGCGGCGCTGGCGCAGGCGCTGGCGGCGCGCGCGCAGGCGCAGGCGGCGCGCGCGCGGGCGCCGCGGGCCGCGCGCGCGCTGGACCGCGCCAGCATTGACCTCATTGTGTCTTCGCTGAACCCGCCCGGCAAGAAACCTAAGAAGAAACAACTGTAAGAAGTGTCGAAGTGAGTGGAAAGTTTGTTTTTGAGGTCTTCTTTTAAAAAGTGATTTTGCATGAAAATCTGTGGAGAAGTGTATTTTATACTAAAGAGAGGAAATGTGTTAGATCACAATTTTCGAAAATGATACCTCAATAAATTTCTACGTTATTCTACAATCGTGGGACTGTGGTACAAAAACGAATGTGTAAATAATTTTACCAAAATATTCCATGTTTGTTAACCCATATTAAATTGTTTCTTAAAACACAAATACCGGTGTACTACCAAAAAAGAATAAACCACAATATTAACTTTGTAAACATATTCGAACAAATTCGTTAAGTGTACAGGATGTTACACGGAATCAGTTGAACTAAATAATAATAATTTTATGTACCAACGGCAAAACGGCTTCATTTTTATCATTTAACTTTTTAGCATTAATTAATTCAGAATGAATTTAAAAATCCTAAAATATAATGTAAATACGAAATATAAACGAAACTGTTTTAAATCACCCCAGTTGGTATAAAACACCAACGTTTTATCGTGTGTTTTGAACCCGTGTTCAAATAAAGACAGCATTTTATGAAAAAATTGACCCGTAAACTGACGCTGTGGCTGAGAGCCGAATGTCAAGTCACAATGTAAGCGACAGCGTTCTATCCTTTTTAAAAAGCGTCTCAAGAGATGCGCTTCTAATACAACTCTTAAGAGGAAGCTCTCAGCACAGCTGTGTGATTTATTAAAACGGGCCTTTGTTTTATTATACATCATCATTTATTTGTTTTCGCCAAAGGATTGAACCAATATCCGCGGCGATCGTTGTATTCCAATTGATATCATTTATTAATATTAATATATTATAAGTTATGTTCGGTTAAGGTACAGTGAGTGAATTTATTTATATTTTGTTGTGCATTGTTTAAACTTTTAATGCATTTATGTGATGTATGTTCCAAATGTCGGGAAAATAAAATGGATTGTTTGTTTATGAAACTGCTTTTATTTTTAACCTCTTAAAAAATATACTTTCGTTTCTTTTTCATTTCTCAAATTACATTGTAAGTAAATGGGTTCCTAACAGGCTTAATAATATGCTATGTTTTATATTGGATATGAAGTGGCTAGCAGATATAAAACATTCTACAAAATTAAACAGTAAAAATATAATTGCTTAAATCGTTAGTTATCTAATTTTATATATTTCTCTGTTAAATATTTTTGTTTAAATATCGCAGTAGACGTTAAAGCTTCGACCAGAGCAGAAATCCTCACGTTGTTAATTAATTAATTAATAATTTATTCATAACAGTCTCCATAGCGCTCCTGACAATCGGCGATAGACCTTGCATGGTGGTCCCATAGTCTCGCGTTTTCTTTGCTGTAAATAAAGACAATTTTATTAACTCGATAACTTTTTAGGGTAACTTGAATAAGCTATTTGCACCGGAGTCAAGACGTTTGGTCGGCTTGCATTCGGGTGTTCAAATGACTTTTTGGTACCCGAAACCGGACACTGATACGTTAATCACAGCAGTCTATAAAAATAGATTTTTTTTTCCGAAGACTGATATACAGTCGAACAAGCTATTTGGTATACAGGTAAAATATATTCATTTTCCGCTACACTGCCAAAATTCGGTTTGATTGTGTGTGTGTCATTTGACTTTTTGAGCTTATGGCTTAGGAGAGTGACGTAAAAGTATTGTTGACTACTTCAAACACTCAAAAAATTGTTTAAAGTAATGCAAGTTATCTGCCTCTATACCAAATAGCTTCTTCGGCTGTACTCGATTTTGTTCAGTTACATTTGGTCCTAGTTGTTCCATAGGCATTCAATTTGGGAATAACTTTCAATAATATAAATAAACGTAGTTAGTTACTTACTTGACGAAGTACAGTTCGAAAGCGGCTAAGAAGTTACTTTGTGATCTCGCATGTAGTTTGCACAGTGATAGTTTTTCACATTCGTCGGCTCTGTAACAAAGAGATGACTATAGCACCTACACATTCAGCAAGCGTGCTATTGCCTTCTCTGTGGAGAAGCGGCCGACACCCGGTTTCTAAATTGAGTATTTGTCAAACTCTCTTTGACATTACCTACTAAGGGTCAGTTCAGACAGCTACGTGAAGCGACGCGACGCTGCACGCACTTTTTACAATTATCGAACTTATTTTCTTCACGAAAAGGTATAATTTCAGTGCGAGGGTTGACACGTGTGAAAGTACGCTGAGATACGTGGTGCTGCGCTGCGTGTGTACCTTATTGTGTAGTAAATCAATTCGATATTGTATCGGATCATAAAAAAGTACGCGTCGCTTCGCGTCTCGGTGTGTACTGACCCTTAAGGTGATTCAGAGTAGTCAAAATTTCAGGCTTTTACCTTAAATAGGAGTTAATAGGGTTTGACAAGTTAACAACTTCAAATTCTTAATTCAAAAAGTAAGTGCTATATAGGCCACTTTCTAGTCTCTAATAAGGCTTTCTTTACTGTAAAGCATTATCATTATTTGCTCAATATTATTCTTCTTCTGGTCAATCACTTACTGTCTCTTAGTCCTCATCTTGGTGACCCCGCTGTCTGTCGCCCCTCCCAGCGCGAACATAGGGTTGATAAATCTCTTGCTCAGGTGATGCTGCATCTCCTTCGACTCATCGTCTGGAACAAGCATTATATTATAACTATAGAAGTGAAAAAGAAAAAAAAATTAAGTAAGTACATTTTTTTTTTGTATTGAGTTGGCCAAATATTTCAGAGCTACAAAACGATTATACCAATATGATATTCTTAAAGAACACGTATGCAGAGGAGCTATAGTAGGTACACCCACACTTCGCCTGTTATGTTTGAGTCCCATGTAATGCGTGGGGGAAGTAATTCTTAAAGCAGGTTGAGACTATTTGTTCAATGCAGGAGAAAAAAACTTAAATGATAAAGGTAGGTACTTACCAGTTATTTCTAAATCCAAAGGCTGACACAAAACAGTATATAATAAAGTTACAAATAATAATACAATAATTTTCTGCATTTTCACAACACTTTAAAAAAAATCAAATTTTCTATATGTTCTATTTGCCTCTGCCAAATTGTAACTGATGCATATTCGGAACTCCTGCCATTATATAGAAGTTCTGTCCGCTGACGGAAGGTACTGACGCGTATCGCAGCTTTAATGTAAATTATAAATAATACAGCCATAATGTGGTGCTAACTAGAACAAACGATTTATTTCAACAAAGCGTGGAGGGTTCTGTACTTCCATACAATGCGGAAAGGGCAGAGTTTTGATGTGAGGGTCGTTTATAGTTGTTGGTGAAAACCACAAGGATCTAACGGAATAACCCATGGTATAAATCAATAACTATACCAAAATATGAAAGCTTGGTTTTCAAGAAAGTTTGATCGCCGAAGCCATCGAGACATCTGTTGTTCTAATGTATTTCAAGCAGCGTTGCAGTGCTCTCATTCGATGGTTTCTGTCTCTAGTAGCGTAAAAAATGATGCTTGTTATTCTATTGTCCTCTGCTCAATATGCCCGGTACGAGCTAGACCTCTCAGGTGCAGTCTATAAATTGTCACGCACGGACGGGTGGCTGAACGTTACTTAGGAGAAGAAATACGTTTGGATAGTGTAGGTAAGTACTGCTTACTTTCCGGGACGAATTGTAAAGAGGCGCATATACTCCACTTACCATAAGGCTTCCTGTACGTGCCGCCAGAGTCGCACCAGCGCCGGACCACGTTTGTGTATACGAATGAATATCGCCCATGCGCCGCACCGCGTCGCCGCACCGGCGCTGCGTAGATTTTACATTCTGTGATGTTCTGATTTTTTTTTCATCTTGCGGTCCGTCGCCGGTCCATCTCCGGTGCGACTCCGGTGTCATGTACTTACAGGAAGTCTTACGGTTACTTTATTAATATTCCTTTTACTGTATCCAGCTGATTTCAGGACATCACACTATCTGACGCTATTCGGTGGAGATCATCTATGATGATCGAATATGATGAGCTTAAAAAAACGTTATATACAGGATGTAAGGATAAACACTCTTGTCATTCAAACCATGGGTAGTTTACTTAAATATAAAAATAAATGACCGAACACAACAAAAAAAAAACGTTATTTTCATTAAAAGATTTTAAAAAGTTTCTATCTGACACCGTGCTTGCTAGCGAAACAGCTGACTGACTAAGGGAGGGATCGCGCTCGCTGCCGGTCAGGTCGCATCCCGTACCCCCCGCCCGTGTTGAGACGCAAGTTCTTTGCCCTAGCGCATAGGGCAACGAACTTGCGTCTCTTGTGGTAAAATTTAGATCTAAAAAAATTAAAAAAAAAGTTGTAATTTTCCATTGATTTTACGTTCTATAAATGAAACCAAACCACTGGTTGCAAGGATAACGTTGTTTACCCTAACACCCTGTATAATGTTGTGAATGCGATGCCGATAAAATAAAGAGTAACCCAGTAGCCCAGTGGTAAGGGCAACCGTATCTCGAACAAGACGTTGTTGTAGGTAAGTACTAAACTATTTTATTCTAATATTAAACACTAGCAGATGCCCGCGGCTTCGCCCGCGTGGATGTCGGTTATTATATACTAAAACCTTCCTCGAGAACCACTCTATCCATTGGTGAAAACAGCATGAAAATCGGTGCAGTAGTTTTTGCGTTTATCGCGAACAGACGCGGCTGAGGACTTTGTTTTATAATATGTAAGGACAAGGTTCTTGCGATCGACTTGGCAAGCCCTGATTTGTTGTGGGTGTGACAGGAGATAACTTTGACGACACGGTTGGCGCAGTGGCTGAGCGATGGACTGCTGCGCAACGTGTCGCGGGTTCGATCCCCGCACGGAACAAATATTTGTATGATCTGCAAGTAGTTGTTCCGGGTCTGGGTGTTAGTGTATGTGAGTTTCTATGTTTGTAAACGCACCCACGATACAGGAAGAAATTCTTAGTGTGGGGCAACGTTTTTAAAAATAAAAAAAAAACAAATAAAACAAAAAAAAATAACTGTTCATCTCACTGTATCTTCTTAAATTCGAATTTGTTAGTGAACAAGATCCCATATGTGTTGCCTTTTGAGGCTTCTGTCATTTATTGGTTCAGATAACGCTGTTGCTAGGGGTTTCGATGATCTTTTATACGATCTTTGTATACTTTTGCTCTGAGTTCGACTTCCTCCTTAACTGTTTTCGTTTCTGTGTACTCATGTTCACTGGTTCTGATAAATAGAGGTGCATTAGTTATCATTTTGAGTGCTTTATTCTGGAACCGTTGTAAAATCTCCGTGTTAGAGTTTTTTTTGCTGATCCCCCATAACTCAATCCCATATCGCCAAACCGGTTTGATAATAGTTTTATAGATGAGTATCTTATTTTCCATAAAGTGACGTGCGATCTTCTGACTATTAAACAGTTTTAGTTTCTGAGCCGTATACTTAACTTCCATGTTTTCTTCCTAGCAAGATGCATGATGCATGCTTAAGTATTTTGCTGAATCTTGATGGGGTAAAACGTTTCCAAGTTTAATGGGGGTGGGGGGGGGGTTCAGTTGTTTCTCAAAGTAAAAGTTTATTTTCAGACCAAGCACACAATAATTGCTACAACTCCATATTATGTTAGTAGGTAGATACTTATAGCTATGTAAGTATTTTTAATTTTAAAATTATTATTATTTTAGACATGCACGAGTGACCAATGCCTCAGAATTTGGCTGTCCACTCTTTCCGACATTACGTTCAGAAGCTTGTTGGTGCTACCTATTATCCGAGATCACAGAGAGGCCGTTCTTTGGCGAAGTACCGCCTGGAAGCCGTCCGTGCTGTGGTCGGCGAACATGCCGGAGGCAGTGCACCGCCATGGGAGCCCCAACAAACCACTACACTGGGGTTTTCATGGTTGCAAACTGCAGCGGTGTCATCAGCAAATGTAGCAGATAGGATAATTTCTGTTGTGGGTATACTCGTATCTGTAGTGAAAATAAGATTTAGTGTGGGGCCCAAAATGCAACCTTGAGGTACCCCGGCTTTTATATCTTGAAAGGCAGAGTAGGTGTCATGGTGTCATGTCATTGATTGTCTAAATATTCTATCTTCCAAATACGATTTTTGTTTGGTGTGGTTTAAATAAACCACTTGAAAATCTGTCGCCATCGTTAAAGGGCTGCAATCTTATCTACTTTGCAGTATACGGAACCTGAATCTTACGGCTGCTTCATTTATAATTTTTAATTCAATAAAAGTAAGATAGTAACTAAAGAGTCACGACGTGGCGAGACACATGATCCGTAGACTTCCGTGCGCTTCGGCCACGAGACAATAGATCATTTTAATTATAAATGTCCCCCACGTGTAAGTACCTACGAGATCGTTCTAGCTATGTACTTGTACCTATCATACAAGAGGATAATCAAGTTGAATCTCTTTGTTCTCTAGATCTATTGCACTATACATAGTGGACGAGAGTTCGATGTCTGGTTCCTATGGCTAAACGGATACTTTTCACTTTTCTTCACCCATTGCGGCATGGTGTGGTCGAATCCACACGGTGACGCGGCCCTCCCACTCTGCATTATTGTTGAGTTGGAAAATCACTGCATTTTTATTTATCTCTAGCTGATGCCCGCGACTTCGCCCGCGTGGTTGTCGGTTATTTTATACTAAAACCTTCCTCGAGAACCACTCTATCCATTGGTGAAAACAGCATGAAAATCGGTGCAGTAGTTTTTGAGTTTATCGAGAAAAGACAGACAGACAGACGTGGCGGAGGACTTTGTTTTATAATATGTAGTGAAGGTGAAATAGGCAACCAAAACAGTAATTTAACATTCGACTGTTCCTAAATGTACCTACGGCTGAAAAAATAAAGTTTTACTTAGTTAAGTTAAAATTTGTGCTAGGATCGGTTTCCCGATTTTACGTCACAAGATACTTCCAGATCTTAAGAGACTCGTTTGTTTTTTACCCAACTGCCCCAGAAGGAGGGTAACGTTTTTTACAACTAATTTATCACATATATGTTGCAGGCAGCATTTCTTGGCTCGTGGCCAAATAATAACAGCCGCACGGGTCGATCGAAGGTAACCTACTCTTGCCGCGGTCGGTTCGTGGATGGGTGCCCAAGTGCCCAAGCACGCTACGCCGTTGGTTCTGGCTGTCATTCGTAGATCTTTTACAGTAATTATGGGTCGTCAGAAGTTTGACAACCAGTCTTACCAAAGGGTATCGTGTTACCCAGTTACTGGGCTCGAGGTCAGATAAGCAGTCGCTCCATGTAGAATACTGGTATTAAGCTGCATCCGGTTAGACTGGAAGTCGACCCTAGCATGGGAAAAGGCCAGAATTCATATAATAATCATCGTAGGCAACATATTTTCTTATCTATTCGGTTTTACGTTGATGGTTCAGTAGCATCAACGTGCGGTCCTAATGAATGTTTGACACGGCTTGACGTCAATTCTTCTATATTATTAGTAGTTTAATAATACATATTTAGTGGCCAATCCATGCGTCAATTGTTACCAGTTTGATTCGGTGGTGTTTGTGCAAGATATCAGCGACTTGTATCCTCTGTGTGCTCGAGATAAACTGGACAAATTACTTGTAATAACAGAGTTGTTTTATAGAATTATACACCTCTGAGGGGAAACGTTTTTTCCTGTGTGCTATAAGTCCTATGATTTTCTTATTGTTGGGAATGAATGCAGAAATGTCCCGATTGATTAGGCCTTTTTTCTGTTACGTATAGTTATTGGGCAAACAAGCAGGTAGCTCACGTGACTGTACCTAAATAATCACTGCCGCGTATAGATATCGGGAATACCAGAGCCATCGCATAGCAAATATTGCTAGCTGATGAAATAGTGTACAAAATTACTGTAAATACGGGCAAGATTTCATCATCTCGCATTACACAATAGTATTTCGATGTTACACCGAAACCATAAACAGACATGGGAAAAGTTTAATATGTCCATCGAATGGTAGATAATAGATATTGTATATCTTTGTTCGAAAGACATCTATTTTAGATGATGAGATCTTGAAAATTAGAAAGTTAACACTTTCTACTTGCCAACAGATGGCGCGGTTATCAACTTTCCGTATAGTGAAATGCTGCTACTACTAGCGTTATCTTGTGGTAAATAGTAGAGTCACTAACGCTAGACTTACCATTTTGGCAGTTTTTGTTTTTTTTATGTTCATTTAACTTACTTAATTAAAACGTGTTGCAAGAACACAAAAACATTAAATTCAGTTTGTGAAATTAAATGTAAAATTATAAAATACTTGGCAACCGAAACTCAGCTTTCAAGATTCTTAGAAGTTCTGCTACTCCATACTAGATGTCGCTTAGTTAAGTTGGCTAGTACCTTGCTCGAATATTCTTGATTGTTGAAGATTCTTCTTGTCTATTCATGCTGCCTCTCGAAGATAGATAGCGTTGTTAGCAAGCGTATATAAAGGGCGCCGAGGGGGAACTCCGCAGTAAACAAAGTTTGACAGCGACCGAGATAACAAGAAGCGTAAATAAAACCCAAAACAATAAAAATGTCACTCGCACCGTATTGGTTTCGTCATCTGAGGAATCTGGCGACCCGGGACCCCATCGCCAGGGCTATCGAGGACCCCTTCGCGGTGTTTACAAGAGATCCATTCTTCAGGGATCCAGTGAAATACATCAAGGCAGTAACAGCCCCGGTCGACCATGTTGAAGGCGTGTACTCCGACCACGAAGTCAAAGTCGACGGGAAGAAAGTGGAAGTACACTTGGACGTCCAGAATTTCACTCCGGAGCAGATTCAAGTGAAGACAGTCGGGAATGAGATAATGGTGGAAGGCAAGAAGGAGATTAAGAAAGAAGATGGTTGGACGAGGAGTCATTTCGAGAGGCGGTTCCTGCTGCCGGAAGGTTTCCCTCCGGAGCGTGTGGAGTGTCACCTGGACAAGGGGAAGCTGGTGCTAGTGGCGTTCAGATCTGAACCCCTGCAGGAGCGAGCCGTTCCCATCCAGGAGAAGTCTACTAGTGGCGAAGAAAAGTCGTAAAGGAAGTGTGTTTTCTAAATATTTACTTTTATACTTTGATAGACTGATTAGTTTAGTTGTAGGTAGGTACGGTACGGAACTACAGACCTACTTTTTTATTATAGTTAATTTGATTTGATTAAAATGTTAGTACCAAATTTAAAACAGACGTGTTGTTTTTTTATCATTGGTCACCGTATGTAGGGTTATACATATGCTGTACACAATAAAGGGTATTCTATTATATTTATCATGTTTCGTTATTTTTTAAATTGGTATCAATAATGCAAGCGCATTTATTTTTATTTAATTTCCACCACCCTATAGCACCCTTCCTAGAAGGAATAATCTTAAAACACAAACAGAAACATGATTAATAACATTATTATTATGGAATATTTAATACATATACTTACATAACATACATACATAATCAGCCTATAATTTTCCCACTTCTGGGACACAGGCCTCCTCTCTGTGAGAGGGAGTGAGCCGTAATCCAGCCCGCGGCCCCAGTGCGGGTTGGTAGATGTCAAATGTCTTCGAATTTTTGGTTCTAGGTTTTCTCACGATGTTTTCCTTCACATTTTTGAAATTTACACAAAAGTAAAGCGCCTTTCAGGGTTCGAACCTACGACCTACAGCTCGCGTCGCAGTAGTCGCGGCCGTTACCACTGGGCCACCACTGCTCATCATTAATAAATATTATCAGGATATTATTCTTAGCAGTGCCTGTTTGTAATGTCAAATAACCGCTTTTTACATGAAGGTCAAGGTACATACAGGTAGTTACGGAACTTCTAACAAAAAAAAATATATTTAAGTTTTTTTGTTTCTCTGTCTGTTTGTTTCGGCTAATTTCCAAAACGGCTGGACCTATTTTGACGGGACTTTTATAATAGAAAAAGAATTAAATTAGAAAATATATATTAAATAGTTAATAAGTAATGAAATAAGACTACTATTCTGGTGGTCTGAGTACTGTATTAAAGACGAGATATAGGCGTACGGTATACCCACATTTCATGTTTAAGCTCCATGATAATAAGGGGCCAGCCTCCTCCGCGTATATGGTGGGCCACTCGAGAAAATATTTTAGATGGAAAACCCAATATTGTCATTTTTCCTGACCGGGAATCGAACCCAAGCTGGGTCTTGTAGTCGCGCTTGCAACCACCAGACCTACGGGGTAGTCATGAAAAAAACGTTGCAGAAACGCAACGCAGATTTTTTGTTTAATATAAAACTGTTTCTAAATTCTTATGGTTGAAATATGTGTACCGAACACCTATATATTTGTAGCATGAAGAATTCAACATTTCACGATCTTTTGAAACTGTTCCAAATGATTAACCCCCGACGGAAAAAGAGGGGTGTTATAAGTTGTATCTGTGTGTCTGTGTATCTGTGTGTCTGTCTGCGCCATCGTAGCTGCCAAACGGCTGCACCGATTTTGATTTTTTTGGTTTTGTTTGAAAGGTGACTTGATCGAAAGTGTTCTTAGCTATGATTCAAGAAAATCGGTTCAGCCGTTTGAAGATTATCAGCTCTTTTCTAGTTGATGAATGGATGTGAGCATCTTCCACAGGTCTAATCGATTGGAAATTTAGAATTCTCTTATTTCAATGATATGAAAAGAATATAGTAACCTTGAGCTGATGCTGCAGCATCACCTGGAATTTGCAGGATTCCTAACTCCCTCACCAACTTACAGCAGAGGTATCGTGTTTGGAGTCATTGGAAAGGTCTCAACAAATAGGTTACAGATAGATGGTGATCAGAGTCTGATGATGGAGTAGGAAAGATAAATGAGACTAAATTAGTAATAAGCTTCACTGTAGCAAAAATACCTACAGCTACGCAGATTTCGGCGAGGTGCGTGTTGATCGTAGCGTTTCTACTAATAATATAATATAAAATTTAAAAAGCTGGAAATAAAATTAAATTAAAAATTTTAAAAACCCCCGACAAAAATAAAGCATCTAAAAAGTAAAAAAATAATATTTAATGGCCCTTTAACTTTAACATAAAAGTTGTAGGTAATATTTTGATCCAAGCGTCGTCGTGTCGGAGGACGGCTAATACAAACGCCAACACATACTAGGAATAATGAATGTATGCTGTTGTAGAAAGGATAGCTGCTGTTAACTTCCTATATTATTTTTTTACTTTTTAGATGCTTTATTTTTGTCGGGGGTTTTTTAAATTTTTAGAAAGTAATTAATAGAATATAGAATTTGACAATTTCTTTCATGTAGATCAGAGACTTAAGTATCAACCGACGTTATCCTGTTTTACCACTTTTTTGCGCTCTACAATGCCGGAACTCCAATATTATAACAAAAGTTGTTTCCTTAAAAAGCGTTTTTTCTCGAGATTAAATAACACTGATAAATAACTGTTATCGGTACCTATATACGGGAGAACACTATAGCCCTGTCAGCAACTTATCAGAAATACAACTTCGTTTGTTGTTTACTTAATAATTAAGCTTTATAGAGGTCACACTTTTTAGTGAGCACAATCAACTCACTATATTCAGAGTATGTTATGTTATGATTACGTCAATTGTATTTCTCCGAAATGCACACAAAACGAGTTGCTGGGCACATGGAGTCTCATTATTTATCAAGAGACTTACCTGCTACATAACATAATATATTATATAGTGACTATAGCAGGGGTGGCGAACCTTTCTGTAACTTTGAGCCATTTTAGAGAAAAAAAATGTTTGTGACAAATGTTTGGAAACAAAAGCGGCCAAGTGTGTACAATACTTAGCTATTTAAAACTACATATTTAAAAAAATACTAAGTATAGTAAAAAAAGAACAGGTTTCTTATAACTTGTAAGGTATAACAACATAAAAAATCAAAATAAAAGGACCTGTTCCCAACTATAATATCGAGCTTGTATTTTTTTTTTAATTAGGCCGAGAGTCAGCTCACCGTCAAAATTAAATAGGGCCGCCCCCAAAACCGGAAACCAGCCCTTCACCACTTCCTAGTGCTTTAGCTGAGAAGAAGTGCCGCAACAAACTCGCTGCGCGAAAATTATATGCGCCTACGTTCAGACCTACCAAGTTACTAGCTAAGTTAGGAAGAACTCGACTGTAGACAATAGTGTGCAAACACAACAATGCAACGCAATGCAATGTGTCTAGTAGCTACCCATAGACGTATTAATACACATCTATGTAGCTACCTATACATACTTATTACCATGTCATCGATGCCGTGCGTTTTCGCATGCCGCATGCCATTCGAGACACGAGAGCCATACGTTCGCCATCCCTGGACAATGTAGTGTCAGCAAGTATACCGTTTCATGAGTACTAGGCTTTAGACGCCAGTTCACGCCAGTCAGACGTCTGGCCTCGCAGAGAACACTTGCGCACATTTCGCGCGAAGAATACAATAATAAAACAATAAATAGTAACCGACAATTGTTTAATAACTTGTTCTAATTAACACCTAGTCTTTCGTGTGTTAATTTCGTCGTGGATTTCAATATGTTGCCATATATATTTTTCATTTTATTAATCTTTTGTTTGACAATATGAATTGTATTGCGACTTTTCAACAGCAAATGTGTTCTGACTCTAATTGAAATAGAAGTGTCTGTTTTTATCGGTTTTGTTAGGACTATTGACTAGTTGTGTGTTGGTTCTAGATTTGTTTGATTGTAAACAATGGCTTCTGCTCAAGATACAGGTAAGTTACAGATAATAATGATGCAATGTCTTTAATCAGAGTTAATTTACCTGTGATACACAATTTTATTTATCTACACCCATGCTATAAATCCTCTATAAAAGTTTCTGAAACAGCTTATTGCCAACATTAAAACAGTCGCAGTTAGGCTTCCAGTCTATCCGATTGCAACTGAATACCAGTATTTTACATGGAGCGACTGCCTTTAACTGACCTCCACAACGCAGTAACTGGATAACACGATAACGAAAATTTCCCATCCTTTTTACACTACTATACTAATATTTTAAATACGAAAGTTACTTTTATTTATTATTTTTCAAGAGTTTAGTAGAGTGCATGAGTTTAAAATATAGTCAACCGCAAATCCACTACTTGTAACCATTCACATGACAGCGCCTTTATTTCGTAGCAATAAGGGCTTATTTTCGCAGTGCTACTGTTAGCACGTAGATGTTTGGTTGACTGTACGGTGATTCAGCGCCGGCCCTAGCCTTTGATCAGGCAGGGTAGAGTGAAATTGTCTTTATCGGTTTCATGTTAACCGAACTAACTAATATTATTAATGGGAAAGTGAGTTTGTTTGTTTATTTTTTTGTTTGTTGCGCTTCCACGCTAAAATGGCTGAACTACTTTTGATCCTGGATCGCAGACTAAGTCGCAGGCAACAGTTAGTAGGTACCTTCTTAAATAATAATTTTCGGAAATCAACTTTTATTACAAATATCAACATTTATTGAATTTAAATTAAATTAAGTTCCGCATTGGCTTTTAGGCGCCCCTTGCCATCTGGCGCCAGAACGACCGCTCCTCTCGCCCTACCCCAGGGCCGGCGCTGCCGAGATTGCAAGCCTTATATAGATTGCAAAGTTAAGAACGTTCTATCGTGTTCACAGAGGTCGTGGCTAATCTCAACTTGTAGAATGATTCTAGGGGTAGTTGATTAGATACTGCAGTACCACTACCATAGCGTAAATATAGGTACTTGGTGGCTTTGTATCTTTTAGATTCAATTTAACATAATCAACAAATATACAGGGTGGACAAAAAGTCTCTTCACATGTCAAATGGCTGTAAAAACAAATGAACAAAATTAGTGACAAACTGTTTTTACCCGACTGCCCCAGAAGGAGGGTTTTTTAAATATTATTAAATATACAGACCCAGATTTTATTTTTTAAATATGACAGGTTCAGGTCTGGAGCGCCTGATGCGGCTGGCAATCGTCAATATCAACCAGAAGGGTCGCGGGTTCAAGGGCAACAAATACACGGTGCTAAGTGAAGGGGAGGAGCTATTCTACCTGAAGGAAGATGGCCATGCCCTGACGTTCCTCACAAATGGACACAGTAGGGGATTCCGCATGGACGGAGTGGATACTACAGGGAGGAAGGTGAGAAACTAATGAGCAGCAGTAAGAGAATGGTACCCACGGCTACACATCAAGCTATACAATTCCAGTTTATGCTGTTCTCGCATTGTATAGGATTTCCGTACAATGCGAGGTCAGCTTATACTGGAAATGTATAGCTTGATGTGTAGCCGTGTGTACATAGGTCATGTTTGGTGATTTGAGGAGTGCTGGGCGATTCTAGGTGAGATTATTTTGGGAGATATGATTATGGGTTCCAGGGTTCATAATAGAAAAACTACCAGGGATTAAGGCAGTGGCGTCAAAAGGAACAACAAACCGTAAAAGTTCACTTGGCCCCACCACGCTTTACTGTCAAGATTCCCGATGATCCTTGTCTAAAGAGAACTGGACGCTTATCTCGAGTTGCGGCTAATGTATTGTATCCGTTGTTTATAGGGTTGAAAGTCAAATAAGAAAACAATTTCGTCTGTTGTGATGTTTTCAAAAGGTTCCCTCGGACTTGGTAATTTACCTGAATAAACAGCTCTCAAACAAACAAACAAACATCAGATTTTCGTAACCCATGTGAGGGGTCGATAAACTAATGGCATCAGTGTCCTCCAGGTTTGCACTGTCGGAACTGTGGCATTACGTCATGTTCGTTAATTGACAGTTTAAATTGCAATAAGCGTGGGCTCATGGTGTGCTCCGATAAAAAGGGGTTGCTCAGTAATCGTATACGTGTTTGTTGCCTAAAATATTGTAATGGAGTTTTGTGTGGATAGTGGGTAGTAACAAGGATACTGAGTGGGCTACTGAGTAACCCCCTCTTTAGTTCATATGGCAATAATAATGCTCTCTGTGAACATATATATATACATAAGCTGTAGGTGTAGGTACCTATGTTATGTAATCGTAGAGCTCCTTGTCCGGGGATTACCTCACACTTCTCTCGGCCACACAAAGCAGTATTGCTGTATTCCAGTTCCAACAAATGAGTTTCGATTAAATTACAGGCACTTGAGATATTTCAATTTTGTTGCATCAGCATAAGTGCCATGGGTAGCGCATCGGTAAACTGCTTGTCGTTCCAGGAAGTGTTTAGTCACCGCTAAATTAATATCTCAAGTGGTGTTGATTCATGGTTTAAATCATTAAATCATTTATTCCTTTGCTTTCTGCACCTACTTCATTTTAAGTATTTATTGAGAAAATCGACAGCTACGACAAGTAGCTCTAATGAATTGTTCCTTAACATTTGGGTGGTAATTATAGTTATGTGTTCGTGTACAGGTTACGTTATTTTAGGTGTTTGAATAATATGTTATAATTATAATATTATGTAAGTACCCAAAGTATACCTAAAATAACTTACACAGGAAAGCTGAAAAATATTTTTTCAAGAATGTCGTGACGCACGCACTTTAATCGACTGAGCTTAGTTCTCCCTATATGTTTAAGTAAGCTTATATCCTGATGGGAAGTTTTCCATCAGAATATAAGCTTACTTAATTACTAGTCAACTGGTCCTATCACACGCAACCTATCACCGGTCAATATAATAAATATAATAACAAACCGAGAAGCTGTCGCAGCAGCAATAATTTGTTAGAGAAATTCTTTCAGTCGCGCTTAGTCTTGCAATTTTGTACTACATGGTAACTGTCACTTTTACCTGCTCTGCACATCACCCGCCCTGCACAATCGTAGGGTCCCAGATGTGCTGATACACGACCTGCTGTTTTCTCAGGTGTTCTCGCTCCGTCGTCCGGGCGTGTTCATGTCCGACAAGGTGGAGCTGTACATGAACAATACGCTGGTCAGCGTGGTGCGCAAAGAGGCCACCTTCATGACGCCCGTCTTCAGCATCAACGACGCACAGGACTCCCCCACTCTTAGGATCAAGGGAGAGGTCACTGATTATGACTTTAAGGTAATTTGCATACATAGTTGTTGGAGGTCAGCGACTTTCAGTAGGTCAGCTAAATCCTTTTCTATAGCTGGAAAGTTACAGCTGGTTTAACTGTTTAAGTTACGGCTGGTTTTTCATAATGCATCAATAACTGAGCAGATTTGAACCCTACGATTACGTGCTCTAAGCGACTCAGACTGACACACCATCATCATCTGCCTAACCTTTTCCCGAATATGTTGGCGTCGTCTTGCAGTCTAACCGGATGCTGAACACTAGTATTTTACATAGAGCAGCTGCCTATCTGACCGCCACAACCCAGGTGCAAGGTAACACGATAACTCTTGGTTGTCAGATTTTCGGGATCAACGGCTTAACGTGCGTCCCGAGGCACAGTACTCCATTACCGTTAAAGAAACTGAAGACATGATCTCCCTTTCCAGCTACAGACAAAGAACAAGACCACGATCGGCGGCATCAGCAAGAAGTTCCGCGGCCTGCTGAAGGAGATGTTCTCGTACAACGATGACTATGTCATCACGTTCCCCGCTGATCTCGACGTGCGCTTCAAACTAGCTGTCATCGCAGCCTGTGTACTTATTGTGAGTTCGTCATCAGTTTACAATTATCTTAGGATAACGTTAATTACTTTTGGACTTTTTCATATTTTACTTCTTTCTATACTCCGTTATTTAACTCATTATTTGATTATGGGTTGATTTCATCAAAGTCAGATATTTTTTATCCGTGGAATAAAATTGTCGTCTGACAGTTTTTGTATGTAAAATTCAAATTTTTTTCGCAGGCTAAGACTTATACTCGGTTTAAACGTTGTTGACGATAGGTTCGTTCGAAGTCACTCCATTTAGCTGAGCAATGACCTATTCTTGCACAGATGCGACACACAGCATAATTGTTCTTGTTATTGTTGTCTGCTTGTTACAATAGTTGTTATTTTTCCCACTCTGTAATCGGCATTTCGATTTTGTTTGTTTTCATTCATAGTCGTAAAACATTACACAACTTATTTGTTTTTGGCCACAGACTATGTAGCCTCTGACCCTGTTATCAAGCAATAGACAAAATTTGTCAAACTTTCTTTTAAAGTTTTTATAATGAATGCGAGGCTTTTGGCTAATAACTTAGAATAGAATGTCATTCTTTTTTTTGTAATGTGCGTTTAGTTTGGGCAGAATAAACAATTTTTCTTTCTTTATTTTCTTTTCTAGTATAAAAGTTTAGTGAAATTCGCCCTAAGTTGACTTTTTGCCCCATGAAAAATGATGTCATGGCGCCATTTTCATCTTGTAATTGTATAAGTATGTTAAGGTTCAAAGTATCCAGGTTTTCCGCCGACTCGGTTTTTCGGCCGATTGTGGGGTTTATTAATTTAGATTAACTATTAAAAAAATACGTTTAAACTTCCCTTAGTTTTAGACAACGTTAATTTATCTTCATATTTACTCATTTTTGTGCTAGATCGAGAAATTATTTTGTTTAGGTACGAGCTGATAAATACCACCACGATTAGTCCGATTACAATAATGAGTGAAACTTTGAGCGGTTTAATTAGCACTTCCTTAAATAGGTATGTTAGACGTACGTCAAGAATTAATTGATATCCGACACTCTTCACGGTAGATTAATTCTCATTTCATTATTTTAACGTGATGCGAAAGATAAGTACGTAGCTATGTATGTATGTAGTTGTAGATCAGTTGCAAGACTAGATGTGATGTCCGAAGATTTGTCCACGATTTTCAAAATGCCTTCACGTTGGAAAACGATTTGTCAAAGATTCATAATTAGGTCCGGACTTAGACTTGCGGATGCCAGCGCGTTATACATGCAATACTATACATACCTACATAATAAACCATTGTTTTTCTTTTCAGGACTACAGATACCACGAGAGTTAGTGAAGGAGCTCGCCGCACAGGAGAGAAGGACGCCACACGAGGAGCTCGCCACACTCATTTTTATGTCATTTATTTTTGCATTTTGTATTCTTAAATAGTTAATAATAAGTGTTTTTTCTTATAATGATAGTAAGCTACAAGTGGTCTCGCCTTAAGCTTAACAACCCACCATATTGATTATTAATGTAAAATGTTAAGTAATTAGGAGTTACACTACCAGTGCAGAAGCTTATGAAATACCTGCTACTGAATAATAAATGTTGTTGTTATGTTATGAGGTCATCTCACCTCTTTTCATCAGAAGATCATCAGGCCAAAACGTGTGAAAACGGATGTGTCATGATGAAATTATAAATGATATTATTATTCTGATTTACTGCGCTTTTCTTGTTGGGATAAAGAAAAACAACACAATGACAAGGACGGAGGAAGGACAATTAAAGTGCCCTAAACATGTTAATATAGTCCTCCAGACGAGAGAGAGAGACGAGAGAGAGAGCAGATGATAGTGATAATAATCAGACTAAAATATTTAGTTTTGCATTTATGTCAATAAAAATAAATCGTAACTATCTAGTAGGTACCTACGAAAAATGTGATTATTGTCAAGGCCACAGGTTCAGTGTTAAATGTAATGGAACTAAACTAACTCTAATATACTATGATATTTATCTTATCTATAAGAGTTACATGGTTCTACTTGTGATGTATCCCTATTACTGTTATCAGAAATATGAATGCATTTTATATAGCTAGTATAAGTTTTTATTTTTATCTTGCTTCCAAATGTACCTGCTACATGCAACACTTATCGCTGAGTCGGTGATGTCTAAATATAAATAAAACCAGTGATTTTAATTTGCAGTTGACTGCAATGTATCGCTATGTTCATTTAGATTAATGTTTTGTGAGTTTGTGTTAATCGATGCTGCAAGGATCCGTTTTCCTAGTACAGTAGAAGTTTCCCGTCAATAAAATCTATGTTACAGATAATGCCCATTGTCAAACTCTGGAGCTAGGCTAGCGAATTGTAACTGGTGAGACATACCTATGCATTTATTAGTAAAATAATTAGTGATCTGATCATATCACTTAGGTTATACATTTATAATTTTGTTTCACTTAGGTTTTACATTAGGTTCCTATAACCTAATCTAACCTCGTTCCTAAATATCTTCCAGTTTAATTCGTCGTCGAACTTCTTTTGCTATATTTTTGACTGGTAAATGCCGTTAAGATTTTTAGTTTTTAATACTTTGGGTTTTTTCTTAGAAATAAGGCCTTTTAATTTTTTTACTCTATTAGACTTAGGACAACGTATATGCCTTGAACTTACGGTACTCTCTTACATAAATACAGTACCTACCTACCGTACTAATGCAGGTTTATCTAGGTACTTAAACGAAGCAGAAAAATGGGCGATAGTTACTTCAGTAACATAACGAAAGGGATTATCCCCTTTCGTTGATTTTGAATAACTATGGATGTCAACTTTAAAAATCGTGAAACTTCACGATTTTTAAAGTTGACTAGTGACTGACATGTGCCTTTATTAGTTCTTGTAATCGTCACTAGATGTCACAATTAGTGTTCAGAATAAAATTACTATTTTATTATAAATTACTTACTGATGTTTTACATATTTCTATACATATTTACATGTCTTAAGTTAAAAAAACTATGTGAATGTTTTGACAAATGTTCTATTAAACCTGTGTTAAATATTAATTCATTTTTTTTTATTTTGCTGAACTTTCTCACTCGGAAACGGACTTTTGTCAATAAAAATAAATCGTAACTATCTAGTAGGTACCTACGAAAAATGTGATTATTGTCAAGGCCACAGGTTCAGTGTTAGAAAATAATTGCGTAGGTATAGTGGCCCGTGGCGTACCACTTATCCGCAACTGGGAGCAGGTAGCAAAGAAAATGGATCAAGTGCTGGCACTTTGCGTACTTAGGACAAATACTGAGTATTTGTATTTGCTAAGCTGATATTCGTAACTTAACTGAGAATCGAAAAATTAACCGCAGCGATAAAATGCTCGCGTGGTTGCCTGGATGGCGACAACAGTCGCACGCTTCTTCTTACGTTCTTCAAAAACGGCAAAGGAAAACATCTTGAGAAAACTTTGATTGCAATAAAATATTGAGTATTGAGTATTGAAACCGGCATGCCTGAGAGATATTATTTTCTCGACGGCATGTGAAGCCAAGTCAGAGGCACATCAGGTTAGTCAACCTAACCATACGAAAGAAGAAGAGTCGCTCGGTGCACACAGTGCACACACGGTGGTATCTGGTGTCCCAAGCGAGTGGCAAAAGCTCGCTCGTCCAATGGCGTTGTAACATAAAAACGGTTATATAAGTATTATATATTATTTGGTGGCTATTACAAATTGTGTTATTAGGCACAGTTTGAACTTGACCTTGACCTTCATAACCGAGGACAATGATCTCACTAGGCATTATTATTTGCATCATGTTTTGCTATGACTCGTCAACTGTGGGTTTCTGTTACTACTAGACACTGGTGTAAACAGTATAATGTAGGTACTGATTACTGGTTCATGTTGTGTAGGAACCTATTGGAAGTGGAGACTATACTTAGACAGGCGCCAGTCAGTCGTCTGGCCTTGGGTACGACAGTCGCGTTGCGAACATTTCGATCGCGAAGAATACCTAATATTTGAGCCTCGTTCCCGTAGTTTGTCGTTTGACCCCTATTGTTTGGTGTTATCATCGTCATAAATTGTGTACCTACAATTTTGTTAACAAGCTTTTTTTATGGACTTTCAAACTTCAGTTTCACATTGTAAGTCAGTAATTTTTTAACAACAGAATGTGTTTTTGAATGTAATAAAACAGAATAATTCCTATAAGTAGGTATCTATAGTACAGTGTTTACCGCTTTTGATACGATTTTTGCTAGTTGTGGTGTGCTGGTTTTAGTTTGTTTATTGCATTGCAAACAATGGCAGCTGCTCAAGACACCGGTAAGTCACAGATTATTAATAATAAATTAAGTGATAAGATTTAGTAGAGTGCAAGAGTTTAGTTGAGTGATAAGATTTAGTGAGTGCAAGAGTTGAGTTGAGTGATCGAATTAACTAGAGTGCCAGAGCTTAGTACAGTGGGCTGACTACTAAAACGAAAGTAATTTGATAGGTAGGTACCATAGAATACGAAATTTAATAAAAATATTCATGACTATATTCATACATAGTAGATAATGAAGTTAGTAAAAACATTATATAAGTTATAAAAAATTATAACTTATTAATATACTCATATATTAATTAATTGTAATAAAACTATGTTATTGTTAAATTAGTAAAAATATTTTTTTTCTACATAATAATTTAGGTTGTTAATATTTTTCCTTTTGATTTGTAAAAAACGATGGCAGTTAACGAGTGATGTAACTGCAAGTCGCTTGGCCGGATATACCCCGTGTACAATAACCGTACCTAATCCAAACACAGCCTTATCTGAGCCAGCCTGCATTCACTCACGACACGATGATTGAAATAGCTGTACCATTTCAGTTCCAGGTCTTGACCGCCTGACTAGCCTTGAAACCGTTATCATCAACCAGCAGGTTTCAAGCTACAAGGGCAATACATATGCAGTGCTCGGTGAAGAGGAGGTCCTGTTCAACCTCATTGAGGAAGCCCACGAGAACGCCATTTTATCTGGCGGAAACCGCAGGGGTTTTCACATGAACGGCGTGGATAACACAGGGACGAAGGTGAGCAGACAGGTTCACTGCCGAATGTTCCACAATGCATGTGTGTTCTTTAGGATTTGTACCTACATCAGTTTCCGTAGATCCTTTTAGAACAAAATCTAAAACGGTTCTCTGCGAATTTCTGGGTTAGCATCTATTTTTCTTATCAACTTGCTACATTTCCAGGTGCTCTCGCTTCGTCGCCCGGGTATGTCCTTATCAGACAAGATAGAGCTGTCCATGAATGACGAGCTGGTCAGCGTGGTCCGCATGGAGTCTACCTTCTTGAGGCCGGTCTTCAGCATCAACGACGCACAAGACTGCCCCACCCTCAGGCTCAAGGGAAAGATGTGCACTAACGGCTCCAACTATCAGGTAATGAAATGATGTTTATTTGTGTAAGGTTTAAGACTTTTGAAGAGCCATTGCAGCTTTGAGTTGACCTGTCCCGAAGGACGGCGGTAATTAACAAACCCGCAAACTGGTGCTTTAAAAGCAACTCCTTCAGAAACCGCCGCTACTGCAATAATAAAATGTAATAATATTCAATTCCAGCTGCTAACAAAAACGAAGACTGTCATCGGCAGCGTCGTGAAGAAGAATCGCGGCTGGCGAAACGAGATGATGTCCCGCAACGATGACTACGTCATCACCTTCCCCGCTGATCTCGCTCTGCACTTCAAGCTGGCTGTCATCGTAGCCGGCATTCTTATTGTATGTTTGTAACCCATTCGCGATTTCAACCTTTTTAGTTTTGGCAGTTCAGCAACAACACGCGTTAGTAACCTACGTTCTCGAGCAGACGAATGTTACGAACAATTAATACAAAGCTATGCAGCAATCCTAATCAACTTAATATAAATGCGAAAGTTAGTTTGTTTGTTTGTACGCTGTCACGCTAAAACGGCTCAACAGCTTGGCACAGGGGTAGACCATGACCTGGAATAGGACACAGGATACTTTTTATCCCGATATTCCCACGGGATCGAGACTTATGAGGGTGAAACCGCGGGACGCGGCTAGCGGATTATAAAAGAGAAAAATAAAGGAGATTGTGATTAAAGCTTACTAACACTGAATTGCTATAATTAGCTTGAAAAACTACCTCGCGCCGAACATACAGTGCGTTTCATCAATTAGTTCCTTTGCCGTAATCTAGGCATCACTATTAAACTTTAACAACGCGCCTATAAGGTAGCGCCGTAGCGTATTCGTGTCCGTCCTGCAACTTACAGTAGAGTTGAGTGGAGCCAACATTACGGCATAGGAACTATGTATTTGACGAAAGGCACAGTAAATGGCACCTTTAAAAATAAAATCATAATTAATTACCCATGGAATTTTTGTCTGCATTCCAGGACTTCAGATTCCACGAGTACAAGTGACGGAGCGCTGCCGCGTAAATGTTAAGGATTCGTTTTTTTTTATTCTTAAGTATTTAACTTAAGCGTGTTTTTTTTCTGACACAATAAGTAAAAAGTATTCTGTAAACATAAACAATTCACTATCTATTATGATAAATGAATGGATGAAAGTACTGCTGCTGCTGAAACTGAAAAAATGGAACAAGCGCTCTTGACAAAACAGAATATAATTTATAAGCCAATTACATCCTAACTAATATTATAAATGCGAAAGTGAGTTTGTTTGTTACGTTTTCGCGCTAAACCGGCTGAACGGGTTTAGATGGGTAGACCATGACCTGGAATAGGACATAGTATACTTTTTATCTCGATATTATCACGGAATCGAGACTTACGCGGGTGAAACCGCGAGGCATTCATATTTTGTTCTTACACATACATATTAGAATATTTTTTTTAGGTAATTACCTAAGTATCTATGTAAAATAGTTATAGAAATCTTTAATAAATGAAATATTAAAACTATGTTTAATATTTGACCAAGATTTAAGGTTTGCAGAGTTATTAGGTACTTGTAGAGTTAGGGGCTTGGCTCTACATTAGATCTGATACCTTTTAACAGTGAAAGCGTTTGAGTCTTGGCAACGTACTTTACATGACATGTTTTTGGTGGGATTTCTTTGTCATAACATTACAAAAAGTTGGCTGAGGGAACGACCAACACTGAGTCATGTGTGCAAGACTTAATAACAAGTTATGGAACCACAGCCCTTACATATTTGTGTTTATGCACTTTTGTGGCCAGTACGATCTGTGTAGTCGCTGAGCACATTAAAATTTGAAACATTATATTTTCTTATTCTAATGTAACACTTCTCAATAAAGTTAAATATTTAATTTTTTTAAGTCCTCTCGTACCCTCCCAATCCTGATTACCTTCTGAAATCACCGATTCGAAGAGATTTGATTACTTCTTGAAAAATAAATAAATATCTCTAACGCATTTTTGTCTAGAGTTTTCTTTGCCCCACTCCTCGTCAAAGGACTCCCTCTATTCTTCCTATTTAAAACTTAGATCATATGAAATAAAACAAATAAATATTTAACAGTTTAAATATAATTTTATTCTCATGTAAATATAAATCCACGAAAACGTAAAAATCACATAGTTTTTAATAATATTCATTTTGCGCCCTCTTGAGCGAAAGTGACGCATAAAATAATAAAGGCACATAACAAATCACGAGTCAAGTTCCGAAACCTAAAGCTAGATGGGGCTGTAATCGTTTTAAGGAATGGAAATATATCTACTTCCACATAATTTTTCACACAATTGACTCCAATTATGTGCATACGACACTAATATGGCGAGTGCGCGTTACAGAACCGTGTTGTTCTTTTGCATAGAATATAAGTATTATAAAGTCAATCCTAAGTAGTTTACTTATCACAGCAAAATGATTTAAGACAATTGGAGATTCGATATTCCATACTTTTTATAGACTATTGCACTGGCTTCAGCTTCGTCAAGAGCGGTTGTGCCATTCTTTCAGTTTTAGGTCATGGTAGGTATTTTTTATACGATGCGATGCGATGTTTAAGTTCAGCGACCAATTGTTGGGTTCCATCATAGATAGGAAAATATACTAATGAATAAGTAAACTACAACATTAAAAAAAACATCATTTAAAATTAAAAAGGTGTGCGATGCCGCTCTCTCACTTGCCCTCGTGGAATCTGAAGTCCTGGAAAGAAAAATCAATGGTTTATTATCTAACTCAAATCTGCATGCTCAACCTTGGAACTACATAATTATTGAGTCGCCAGAATACCTACTAAGTACACATAGGAATTGACAGTTACAGATAGTGCCATCCACGAAGACGCGCCCCACTTCGCGATTACTGTACTAAAAGCTGTTCTTTAGTATGAACTGGAGCGGAGTGGGGCGCGTCTTCGTGGATGGCACTCTATCTGTATACAAACACTGAAATGCAATAGGTAAATGAAAGAGTACTAAGTATGTAAAATACACTACCGGACTCTAGGAATTTCCTCAATCGAGCCACTCTGGAATTTTTTGTAAAAAAGTTGCAACGTCGTGAATTCAAAATCGGAACATTGGGGGGCTCGATTTAGGACTTCGGAAGTGTATGTTGAGACTACAATAAGTAAGTGCACTTTCATTTAGTTGTAACTCTGTAATGATAGATGTCAAATTGAGTTTCAATTAATTCTTGCCCTACTTGCGTCGACTCACACTTGCTAGCAAGCGAAGCTAAAAGATATGCGTTCGGATTTATTTTACTGCATGGATCTAGCCACAGCAATGATACTGGCAACGTCTCGAGCACTGTATCTTGTGCAAGGCCAGGAGTCAGGAAGGTAAGCAACGATAGGACACCGCGATATAGCTTGCTATTCCGTCTAAAAAAAATCTGTTACAAACTTACAATATAAACGCTGGCTACGATGACAGCTAGCTTGAATTGCACAGCGAGATCAGCGGGGAAGCTGATGATGTAATCATCTTTGAAGGAGAACATGTCTTCTCGCCATCCGCGAGACTTCTGTTGTAGACCGCCTATGACAGCCTTGGTGTTTGTTTGCAGCTGGAATTGAAGATTATTATACAGGGTGCAATTTTATTCATTTTAATCCTCTTAAGGGGTAATTTAACTCATCATTATGAACAACTTTCAGTATGGGGCCAACCATGAAATTATATATATATATTTTGTATGGCCGGCCAGAACTCCGTTATTTATACACAGATCTGCAAATTTTTTTTTTGTTTGAAATAGTGTACCACTTCCGAAATGGTTCCATTGGCATCAGGTCAGGATCTGATGATGGGATCCTGGAGAAATCGAGGGAACTCTTCAAATAGTATATTATTAGGCACACATATTATAGCGATTTGGGTATTTTTTATAGTAACTCGTGCAGTTGCTCTCAGAAAGCATCAATCAAATCAAATCAAATCAAATCCATTTATTTGTCAATGTAGGTGTTGTTAATTACAGGTTAACAAGCTTAGGCCATATCGTTAGAGGTATCACTACATTCTACCCATAGGGCGTACAAACAATATGTTACAATAATATTAATCAATACATTAAATTATACAATAACAGATTAAATAAAATAAGATACGTTATTACATTAAATTCAAATTTGTCTATCATGTCAAAATCATCATATTAAAATCCAAATCAGTCCAGTAAATATGTCACAACATTATCAATAGTATTTTAAACAATTATATTAAAATTGTCAGATAAGAACTCGTCTATTGCATAATATGTTTTATCTACGAGTAGTTTAAAAAGAGCTTTTTTGAAATGACTTATGTCGTCCAGTACTTTTATTACTGTAGGCACCTTGTTATAGATCTTGGGTGCCATTCCCAAAAAACTTTTTGAGTAGAGTGCAGTGTTATGTGGAGCAGCACATATATCGTTGTTGCGTCGTTTGGATCTAAATGTTTGAAATAAGTGAAGGTTACATTTGACAAATACTGCTGTCTCATATATGTACAAACATGGCAGGGTAAGAAGATTATATTTTTTAAATAACGGAGCACAACTATCAGTCTTTTTCAGTCTGAACATAGCACGTACACATTTCTTTTGCGCCCTAAATGCAATTAATTTATCAGTACTGTTACCCCAGTATATTAGTCCGAAACGTAATGTTGATGTCACATAGGCTTTGTACGCTGTCAGAACTATGGAGTCATTTACAATTTTTGATAAATTATACAGCGCATATGAGTACTGGTTTAGTTTCCTACAAACATTGTCAACATGACACTTCCAGTCAAGTTTACTGTCCAATTGGAGTCCAAGAAATCTAGCAGAATTGGTTTCAGCTATTCTTTGGTTTGCATACAATATATTTAATTTCAGCTGTCTTGTTCTTTGTTGAAATAGCATGATCTGTGTTTTGTCTAAGTTTATTTTTAGTTTATTTTTATGTAGCCAATTTATTATGCAATCTATTGAATTATTTATGTCATATTCGAATGATTCCAAATATTTACATGGGATGATGAGTGTAATATCATCGGCAAATAAAACAGTTCGATATTCAATGCATCCTGGTAAATCATTAATGTATATGAGAAATAACAAAGGTCCAAGGACACTTCCTTGGGGTACACCACACACTGTATATCTTACTGTAGACTCATGAGCAACTTCTATCTTAGATGTAGAGGAGATCCTATTTATGATAGTGACTTGTCTTCTTCCACTTAAATAACTTTTTATTAGTTTTAATATATTTCCCCTAACACCGTACCGTTCCAACTTTCCCAGCAGTATTTCATGGACCACGTGATCAAACGCTTTGGACATATCCATGAATACTGCTGCGATCGGATTTTTTTGGTCAACATTGTTGAGTATGTCAGATATTAATACAAAAATTGCCTTATTAATATTTTTGTTTTTGCGGAAACCATTTTGTTCTTCAGCCAGTATATTGTTTACTTCAAAAAATGAGTAGAGAGAATTAAAAATCACCCTCTCAAAGACTTTAGAAAGTATTGGTATTAATGCTATAGGACGATAGTTTGCAATATTTGCTTTATCGCCTTTCTTGTAAAGTGGCCTAATAACAGTCATTTTCAATAAATTTGGAAAGTGACCATGCTCTATGCAAAGGTTAATCATAAAACTAAGTACTGGTGCAATCAAATGTGACACCGACTTGAGTATCTTAGTAGTAATTACGTCGTAACCTGCGCTATTGGTATTTTTCAATGAATTAATAATTTTAAATACTTCGTTCGGATCGGTTGGTGCCATAAATAAGGATTTAGGATGATAATTAATATACGATAAAGCATTATTGCTCTGATTCACTGTAGGACGTGCTGAATCTATAAAATAATCATTAAATGCTGTGGCTATTTCTTTAGGAGCATTTATATTTTTATCATTAATAAGTAAATGACTAATAGACTCAGACGGAAAGTTCAATTTACATCCATTAATTACTTTCCACGTAGCTTTAGTTTTGTTTTCTGCATTATTAATCACATAACTGTTTTGAGATTTTTTTGTCAATTGTATAACTCTTTTTAGCCGTCGTGAATATTGTCTCAGTAATTGCTTATTTTTAATATTAGGTTTCCGTCTGTATTGCCATAACATTTCTCTTTTACGTTTACTGCAACTTCTGATGCCTTTAGACATCCACTGGGGGGTTTTTCGAGCGCAAATCTTTTTTCTTAAGGTGGGAAAGCACAAATCGTAAAAAAGTCTAAATAAATTATGGAAATAATTAAATGCAATTTCTGGCTCGCTACTATTGAATACTTCAGAAAAACTAAGATTACTTATAGCTTCAATAAATTTACGTATGTTCTCACAGCTGTAATCACGACTTAGAACATACCAATGATCAATAGCACATGTCTTTTTTACAGGACACTTAAAAAGTTGGGCTGTGTGGTCAGATAGTGCCAACTCCAAAACTTCAGCTGTACCACCCCTTAGATTATGTATAATGTTATCAATACATGTTCCACTTGATATACGCGTAGGTTGTTTTATACTCGGTTTAAGATTATAGCTCAGAAGGAGATGTTGGAATTCAATGGACAATTTTGTATTTAATAAAATATCAATATTAAAGTCACCACACATCATGACTTTTGTTTTTAAATTACGCCCGCAATAGTTTAAAATATGCTCAATTTTTTCAAAGAAAATTTTTGTATCCGCTTTGGTGTATTTTGGAGGTCTATAAATGCATATGACTATTATTTTATGTGACACCAGTTCAATGGCACAGCATTCGATAATATTAGGAACACAAAACTCTTTAATATCTATAATTTTATACTCGTATTTATTTCTAATTAATATACACGTTCCTCCATTTCTAGTGTTTCTTGTCGAGCATGTTGCGAGTTTAAAATTAGGTATATCTAAATGCATGCAATCGTCATCTTTCATATTGTGCTCGGTAATACACATTACATCTACTTTCTTCCTTTGCCGCAAAAGTTCATTTATATTAATATTTAACAAATCTGACTTTCCTATTAATCCGTTTATATTTTGGTGCAGGATATATAAATGGTTATAAACGAAAAAACTCTTGTTCGGTTGCGTCACTAGTGTTTTCAGTTTGGGTTGATTGATCTGTACGTAAATCATTACAAATGTTAAACGACTGATTAATTGGTCCGATAACAGGATTATCAAGACAAGGATGAGCGACAGACTCATAAGAAGATGCCGGTTGTGCACCTAAGTATCCTATATATAGCATTAAGTTTTTTAGGATCATGGCAACTGCTCTATTATTCACCCTTGCATCATATTTTCGGAACATTTGATTTGTGTATTCCAAGTAATAGTTGGAATCAAAGAGATATGCATATTCATGTAGTTCATTATCCAAATACATCAAGTGATTAAACATTTCAATTCGTTTGTTAAATATTGAAAATTGGTTACTTAACTTAAAATTCGGCGAACATATTATAATGTTAGTATTTGTCACATTTTTAAGCTGGTTTTTCATGTAGTTTATTAAAAGACTATAGTTATTGGAGTTTTCAAAATCTCTTTCTCCTATATAGATAATACAATAATCATCATGAGTAAAGTTATCGAGTTTCTTATCTAAATTTGTAAACAATTGTTTTACACCCCCACCTGGTACGATATAGTGACAGAACTTATACCCTGTAAATTTATTTTCTCCTATACCTAATATATCATTCATATTATTGCTAGAAATCATACATAGTTTATAATTTTGTTTTTGTGTCTCTGATGTTGTATTTGTATGGCAATTAATCTTGGTAAAAGTTTGTGTTACCATTAAGGTACTATTTTTAAGCGTTTCTTGAGGTTCTTGAGTACAGTCGCTCTGCATATTCTTGGTATCATCTATGGCTGGTGCAGGTCTTTCAAGCTCCAGAGAGAATTTACGAGGCATGTTTATATCTTCTACTATCCCTTTTTGTTTCAATTGTTGTGTCACATACTTTAATGGAGTTGAAGACTTTGTTGCCTTTGAAGTTGGTGACCCTATGTCACTAGTTAAGTTTTTAGTAATTTTTTTTAAGATCTCATATTTATTAGTAATGACATTTATTGTTGATTTCAAATTACTGTTCTCAATTGATAACTGATTAATCTCCTCATGGGCAGAAGATAATTCTAAGATTTGTCTTTTTAAATTATGCATTTCTTCACACTCATCGTCGGATATAGTTGGCAGACTATTAGTGGTGCCATCTAACGTCAAATTGTTGGTACTAGATTCTTCCATTGTAGTATCTGTCAGTGACTGAGTTCGTTTTCTACGAAGCGTGATGTTCTAGAAAAAATTCATTGCGAAAATTAAATTTCGAATTTATTATAAACGGAAAAAGTGATCCTCATACGTGGGGATCGATCTCACGACCTCTTGAGTGAGCGTTTACCCAACCAGGCTGTATTACCACTAGGCCAAACAAACATTAATATTAATTTATATACAAACATTAAGAATTTGTAGATCTTATTCCGTGCTCGGCTCACTAGTGTGACAAGTGGGTCCAAAGGGCATTTCTTTGTTCTACTGACGATAAACCACGACGGTTAAAACATTTGAATTTTTTGTTCAATGTTTTTGTTATGTTTGCTCACAATCACTTATAGCTTATAATATTCAGTTTAGTACACTTAAAGTATGTTATTGTCACTGTTTTTGTATCTTATTATGATGAATTGTTTTTAGAATAGCACTATAAATCGTTTTCACAACGAAACTAACCGTCGTTTCCTATTTTTGCTATTTTTATGTTCTCAAAGGTCCAGATCATCGGATAACATTTACACAGGGTTATTGCACTTTTATTGATATTATTAAACTAATTATAGCACTGATTAGTTAATTAAACAATTTAAATAACATTTAAGTTGCCGCGAGCATTGAACTTGCGAGCGAGCCTCGAGGAGTTTAAGTTTTTTATTGAAATAAGTAATAATTATTTCACATCAAGAGTACTGCATTTCTCTACCACAAGTTAATATAAGAGATGTGAAGTTTACAAACTAATAATAATTTTTATTGTCACTGGCCACTTTTTTCCAATACGTGGCATAGGCACGAACAACTTCCACAGCATCATTTGGTGAAGTGTTTAATTATTTCGTGGGTTGCGATTCAATTACTTTATAGGGTTGCCAAGCAATTTATGCTCGTCACAAAGTCACAATGTATATGGTGAAGTGGAAAGTGGAGCTGATGGTGAAGTACCAAGAGAACTCCTCAACGACTAACGTCCCTGCATGGGGAAAAGCAATATTTTGTAAAAGGCGATGACCAGTTAATATAAGGCTATTGTAACTTAGATAAATTACATATTGACTCACTAAAAAGCGGCAGCATAATTTCGGAAGTCGGTGGCAAAAAACGAAAATTCTTAACCAAAGACACCAACTTCCGAAATTAAAGTTATTTTTCACTTTGTAGTGTTTTTTTGGAAGTAGGTTGTTTTTTTTTTGTAAAAAAAGTTTTTATCAATATTATTAGTATGGTTGTCTTTACGTATCTCGATACCACTCGGTACCGGACCTTTGTAAGGCTTGCGGATGCAAAGTATCTTAATAATTACCTCAAAGTTGTGAGTGTCAGTGATCTTCCCCTTGAGCCTGAGTATGGGGTTGTCCTGTGCGTCGTGGATACTGAAGATTGGCGTTATGAAAGTATTCACCAAGTGGATACTGCTGACCAGCTCCTCGTTTATTAACAGCTCCACCTTATTCGAAATAAATATTCGTCCAGTTGGACGATGGAACGAGAGCATCTGAAAATGAGGCAGGTTGTTATTTGAATAATCTTGAAATTCGCAGTAACTACAGTCTGGAGTTAGATTTTACTCGAGGATATGAGACTATAATAATAGTGGGTGTGGTATATCCCTATGCCTTGCCCTTCGGAGATTACTGGCGGGATGTAATGTCAAGTTTAATGAACGGTGCTGGACATTCCTGATAGTAGGTATCCAGGAATGTGGGAAGAACTACGCTGAGACGGCACAAGTCCTCGTGCGACAGATACCTTTTCTTTTGAGAATAGTTACAATTGTTTCTATGCTTTCGCGTATGAGTTTTTTAGGGGTAAGTATCTATAATAAAACAATCATTGTACCTATATTATAAAAAAATATAAATGATAATACTTATAATATGTTTATTTTCTAGATTGTTTTACAAATTAAACCTAGGCTAGTTTTGAGTACAAATGAAAGTAAAATTTAAGCATCTGTAGCCGAACTAGGCAAAACCTGTAAGCGCCAATCCCCTCGAATATTTTGACATTTATTATAGCCATTAACGGATATCCTATACAATGCGAGATCAGCTTAAACTGGAAATGTATAGCTTGATGTGTAGCCGTGTGTGCAAATGGGAAAAACTAGTTCCCGCTGCTTCCTGGCCCTGTGCTGGAGGCAGGACAGAGCCGGACATCGGTGGAAATAAGGTCAAGGTCAAGGCCCAGGTACTGACCACACGAGTCTTTTGGAATATTCTACAGAAGATCTATGTCGGATCACCTTCCTCCCTGTGTTATCCACGCCGTCAAACTTAAACGCCCTCTGGCTTCCACCACGGAAGATGGTGTCGGGAACAATCTCGTTCAGGGTGAACAAGACCTCCTCCCCATCGCCAAATATGGTGTAATTGTTGCCTTTGTAGCCTGAACTAGACTGGTGCATCATGATATTAGTCAGCTGCGACAGGCGCTCCAGACCTGGAAGTTTAATTTTATATTTTACGAGCTTTCTTAGCTCCGCCATGCATTATAAACACTTAAATACAATAGTTAAAATATGGCCCCTATAAGTATTATCACGTAGCAATTACATTGCAGTGTTGCCGGTTGGCAGTTTGGTATGGTTCTACTAAACTAAAAAACAGCCAATCAACCATAAAAAAAACTGGCCAAGTGTGTGTCCGACCACGCACAATGAAGGGTTCCGTAGTTGGGATGAATTTATCCCAAGAACTAACTACATTGTAATTGAAAAACATGTTCTCCCATACGTTCCAACTGCAAATGTAAGTTTGTACGCACAATATTGGGAGATATACCATGTTTTTTTTAAGACTATCGACTTCTTATAGGTTTTCCTGTAATCTATAAGTACCTACCTAAGTATATAAATATTTTCTGTATTTTTTTCAAAATTTTAGGCTCAGTAGGAATGGTCAATTTTCGTCTATTTTCGTAAATATCTTTAAAAGTATAAAAAGAAATGTATTCGAGATCCTCGCAACAAGAACAAGCCCTTTTATTTGCAATTTATTTTTTTGGTTTAAACTTATTTGCCCCCAAAATTTACCCCGTATTCAAAATTCATTTATTTTCGTTAAACGTTCGTGTTTGGGTCACAGAAAACTTAATCGGTCTATTGGATTCGGAAAAAAAATATTTTATGATTTTTTTTACTACTTTGTCGGCGTGATTTATATGTAAATTACAGCTTTCTAGTACCAACAGTCTCTGAGCTATGCCACGGACAGACGGGCAAAGCCTTAGTAATAGGGTCCAGTTTTACCGTTTGGGTACGGAACCCTAAAAAGGGATGCCAATGAAAAACATCTCCATCTCCATTTGAAATAAGATTAGACATTTAACGAAAGTTCAACCGATTTTGACTTCTATTGCGTTGGTGGCATGACAAATGGCAGCTGCAGTAGACAGTTGGTATTGGTGCCGATTCTCTTGACACAAATTCTCTAAACTAAACTAAAAATCACTAAAATTTTGTTAATTCCTGTCAAACGACGATTTCCCATTCTGAAAATAGACTAAAGTGACACAACTTAACTACGAGTATAATTTAGTTGGACAGCACTAAGATGGCACTGAGTTTTAATTTAGTGAAAATGCTTTTCTGAATTTGACGTTTTAACCAACATTTTTGTTCTTTATCTAAAATCCTCTAACTAACTCTGACAATTTTTAATCACGATTAAAAATGTGTGGAATAAAATTAGATGTCATGAACTAAAATTCAAACCAACACCTCGAATTCAGTTGCAAAACGGTACTGTATCTTTTTTATTTTCTTTTGCTTATATCTCAAAAATTGTGTGTCCTATCGCAAAAATAATGAAAATTTTGACCCCCTTAACCGCCCGCAAACCCGTAATACTCAACATGATGGTAATTTTTTTTTTTGTTTTCTTCCAAAAAGTGAAAAATTCCATATAAAATACGTCGAGACGGCCACATTGCGCGCCTCTCCGGCTCAAAAAAATCACGTGGTAGGCAAACAAGTAGGTACCAAGTGGAGTCGCGATTGTCAAATTCGATTTTAGTTGTGTCAAAATAATTTTTAAATTTAGAGATTTTTTTTATAAGGTAAAAAAGTAAGGAATTTTAGTGATAGTTTAATTAGTTTAGTTCGGTGTACAAGAGAATCGGCACCATTGTGTAACTGTAACCTATTTTGCTTTTAATGCATTCCTTATGCCTACGGTATAGAAGTCAAAATCGGTTGAACGCACTGTAAAAAGGTTAGTTTAAATGTCTAGTCTTATTTCAAATGGAGTTTAATGGAGTATAGTAGATCTACTATTAAAACAGTAGGGTTGGCAACACAGACTGCAACATTGTGGTATTAGGTAATTCATGTGTAAGTTACGACTTTACCAGTGATTTGAGCTGCAGCCATTGTTTACAAACAAACAAATTTAAAATAAACACAACACTAGTCAATAGTTCTATCAAAAAACAGAACGATACTTCAATATGTTCAAATTCACAAACACATTCTGCTGATTAAAAGTCGTAAAACAACTATTTACATTAATCCAACGATTCGAGATCAAGATTACAACCAAAAATTGTTGAATGCACAATTTGAGACGATAATAAATTTTAAACACGACTTAATATGGGTAAATTAAAACTAATCATTGATAAAACTACGCGAACGACGCCCGATTCTTTGCGCGACTGTAACGTCCAAGGCCAGACGTCTGACTGGCATGGCGATGGCCACTGACGGGCGCCTCGCCTATCGACCAAAATGCTCTAATACCTACGTAACAAATGATTCATACATAATCATAATTATTCTGTCTAACCGTGCGGTGCGTTTGCACTGGCGAAACATTCACAACAATACATGTTGAAATCTCTATTTTCTGTCAATGTTCCATACCATTTTTGACAGGAACTAGAGATTAAACATGTTTTTGTTGTAATGTTTCGCCAGTGCAAACGCACGGTAAGTCGGTAACACTAAAGTTACTGCATGTGCAATGCGTTGGAAGAAGCAAAACGTCATTCGAATAACTAATATAGAACGAGTTGATCGTGCTCATGCACTTTATGAAGGTTAAGTGCATACAAATACTTTTTCAGGGGCTTTTCAATGCGTTTGCGTTTGGGCGAGGTAGCCCTGTCTTGTGTGCTCTGTAGAGATGGGTGGTATACCAGGGTAAACACGATATCTGTTAACACTGTTACTGTTACAAAAAAAAACAGGTCCAAATATCTGATATTAAATAACAACGATAAAACTGCTTTATCCAGACGCGTGTTGCCAACCACGCGAGTGAAATTTTTCGTGTTCACTTTAATAAGTAACTGCTTTTTTTGTCAACCATTTCCGTTCCCGAGTAAAGGCCCTGACGAAGAGTGAAATAAAATAAAGAAATCCCACCAAAAACATTTCATGGATAGCCAAGACTCACGTAAGGCTTGCACTTTTAAAAGTTATCAGATCGAATGTAGAGCCCTAACCGCTAACTCTACAAGAGGCCCTAGACAAAGTGATATTCTATCAGCGATAATGATGATGGAAAAGGCAAAACTGTATAGGACTGCTATCGAAAAGCTTATGTCAATCCTATTGAAAGTCGTGTCTAACTCTACAAATCTTACATCTTGGTCAAAATGTACGGCTTGGCCGTTTCGCGGCCGTTGCTCAGTCTCCAGATATTCCTATGGGCTCATGTTAAGAAATTATGTCACTGGTCTATAAGTTGTATTATGCAATTGTTTAATGGAACGGCCAAACCATACATTTAGTACAAAATTTAACATTTGTAGAGTTGATAACTTTTTAACAGTGAAAGCGTTATGTGAGTCTTGGCAACCTAGTTTAAGTGAAATAAATGTTTTTGTTGGGATTTTATTTATTTCTGTAGGGTGCTCTATTTTATTTTATTTTAGCGGTGATATTGTACTAATATTACACATACATGTTAAAATCATAACCCTTACTTTTAGCAAAGTCGGGTAAAAAAGGTATTTCTTGCACGCCAGCAGTTACTTTCTTTACAGCTAATGAAAAACATTCTTTTTCGTTGTTTATGTACATACTCATCTAACTTTCAAAAAAACGATGGCGCCGAAAATACAAAAAAACAGTAGAAATATGGACTACAACAGAAAAAGGGATGCCAATGAAAAAACTGTAGATCTACTGTTAAAACAGTAAGGCTGGCAACACCGCAACATTGTGGTATTAGGTAATTCATGTGTAAGTTTCGACTTTACCAGTGACTTGAGCTGCAGCCATTGTTTACAAACAAACAAATCTAAAATCAACACAGCACTAGTCAATAGTTCTATCAAAAACAGAACGATACTTCAATATCATTATGGTCACATTCACAAACACATTCTGCTGATTAAAAGTCGTAAAACAACTATTTACATTAGGTATCCAACACAAGATCTAAAAAAAAATTGTTGAATACATAAATTGAAGTAACTTTACGCGAATGTTTCATCCAAGGCCAGACAAACATGACGTGGACTGATAACAAAACCTCATTCGATTATCTAATAAAGAACGAGTTGATTGTGCTCACATAATATGAAGGTCATGAAGAGCATAAAACAAACATAAGTAGGTACTTTTTCACAGCTTCATTTCCATTTGGATGACGCGCGATTACTATTTTTGAATACCACATAAGGCCTACTTTGAAATAATAATTTATTGAAAGTCAACCACATGAAATTCCTATTGTTAGGTTCCCTTAAAATTTTCATAAAATTTTAAGATATAATATAACATGGCTTCCTATAGAGCCACTAAAATTTTGTGAGACGTTACATAATTACATTACAACGCTCTTGGGTTTGTCACCTTGGGTGCTTTTGTGGCTGGTTTGCGATAGGTTTTTGCAACTGCAAATATAAGTTGGACGATTATTATATAATATATATTATTATATATATTTTTTATTTATTATTTTTAAACAACGTGTTCTTTTTGATATCCCATAACTGTCACGTATTAATGAGACCATGTCAAAGAATCAACTGGCATATGAATTATTTTTCCATTTTATTTATTTTTTTGTATATCGTAACATTAGACTCTCGATGTGTGTATCTAAGTTTCATTGATAAATACGAGTAAATCATTTTCATTCAAACCAATCATTCATATTTAAAACTAAAATAAAAACTTTTTACCAAAAAAAAGCAACCAATTGAAAATTGTAACAAATCGACCCACAGTTTAGTTCCAAAATTACCTGCATTCAACAACAAATCACAAAAGAGCTTATGTTCACATGTAGAATCGAAACTAAGTGATGGTGACATCAGGGGAGCGGCCAGGATACTGTTCAGCAGCGATGTGGTGGCGCCTTACTCTCCAGAAACGTTAGCGGCTCTAGAGAGTAAACACCCAGCGCCTGCGGATAGTCTCACCTTTCCCGACCCCCCCGACCCTCCCGACCTAAATTCAACCTTCTTAAACGTTTCGGCCCCCCAGTTGATTGCAGCCGTGGGCTCTTTCCGGAGTGGTTCGGCCGGCGGCCTCGACGGCCTGACTCCCCAACATCTAAAGGATCTTTTGAGTTCAGGCGCCGCGGACGCCGGTGAGTCGCTTGCGAAGGAGCTTGCGGCTCTGATTAACCTCATGCTCACCGGCGGTGTGAACGAGGCTGTCGTTGACGTCTTGTACGGGGCCAACCTATGTGCCCTGCGCAAGAGGGACGGCGGCATTCGTCCCATCGCCGTTGGGGCCACTTACAGGCGCACGGCAGCCAAAATATGCTGTAAGCTTTACAGCGAATCACTTACAGCTAAATTTCAGCCCCTGCAACTCGGCTTTGGCTCGAGAGGGGGCTGTGAGGCTGCCGTGCATGCCCTTTCAACCTTTTTGAACTCCAACAAAGGTGAGGTTATCCTCAAGGTCGACGTTAAGAACGCCTTTTGTAGGATATCAGGCGCACGGGTGTGTAGGGAAGCAGTACAGGTAGCAAACGAAACAAACGGTTGAGTGAAAGCAGGGTATATTTCTTGCGAAAACACTTTACACGAAACACAATTACATTAAACACAATAATCAGTCTTAGCACTTATTTATTTATAACTTGGTACGAAATGTCGATTGAAAAACATAACTAGACTACTATAAAAATACTGTAAACACTACTGACTAATCTATGCTATTCTATACTAAGTTAATAAGGGCGGAGCGCGAGCTATGAGCAACACGAGGCGGACACACTATTTCGCGACGGAGATGTTGCTCACAGGAAGACTTTTGTCTGACTGATGAAGACTTTTGATGGAAACTGAATATGATTTTACATCGAGATATACTTATACATGTTACACGTATACACAAGTTGCGCACACCGCGCGTACAAATCCAAAATGATCGTCCAACTAATCTGGACACTTGTATCAGTGAGGAGGTGATGAAGGGGTTCGGGTGTCTGCGGGGTATTGCGCAGTTGTGTCGGTCAAGGGTACAGGAGGGGCGAGGGGCTTGTCGGCCAAGGGATTCCTTATCTGTATATAGTACTGTTTACATTTCTGCTACATAATAATACAATGGAATTCTTTCAAAACCGCACATAGCGTTATGTTTTTGTTATATACATAATGTCCCCTAATGTGTTTATGTTTAACTAACATTATTACACAACTTATATGTATGTACCTCGAGGGGTATAGAAGTTATTTACTTTTTCGTAAGTATATAAGCTATTTTTCAAGTATTTAAGGTATTTCAAGTACTACATGACTTGTTAAGGACATAATGAGTTACAATCTCTTATAAGAATCATACTAGAGTACTTGACTAGGCTCATTTTCCTAGTTTCCTTATGTATCTTAACTAGAATGGCACTTTATGTGCTTTATTATATGTAAAATCGCTGTGCTTCTTAACACTTTTAACTCTGTCAACAGGGACACTTTGTTGGCTGAAGTTAAAAAAGAATTACCCGAAATTTATGGTTTTATGTGGCAGTGTTACAGGTACCCCTCTAAATTATTATACAAGGACAATGTTTTGGAATCTGCAGTAGGATGCCAACAAGGTGACCCTCTCGGGCCAGTCATTTTCAGCTTGGCTATTCATCCAATCATCCAAAAATTAAATTCAAAATTTAACGTATGGTATTTAGACGATGGAACGCTAGGAGGTGATGTAGACACCGTTTTAAAAGACTTACATCTCCTCAAACAGCAATTTAAATCTATTGGCCTGGAACTTAATCCATCAAAATGTGAAATTTACCTTTCTGACATGACCGACAGACAATTGACCCTTGAGAAATTTAATGCAATAGCCCCACAAATAAAAATTTTAGAATAAAGTTCATTGCACCTCCTAGGTTCCCCAATTTTAGAAGACAGCTTTTCTCCATTCATCGAAAAAAAAATAAAAAAATTCAACGATGTTTCGGACAGACTCTCCAAAATTAATTTACATTCGGCATTCACCCTGATTAGATACTGTTGTTTTGGCCCAAATTTTACATATTTTCTACGCTCTTCCCCCTTATGGAAGCAGTCACACCTCTTGGACAAAATTGATCAAATTGTTCGCAGCACACTGACATCCATTCTAAATGTGGCCTTGGACGACCGAGCGTGGCTGCAAGCCACACTACCCATCCGTTTTGGGGCCTCGGCGTTCGCAAAATTACCAGTATTAGCTTACCGGCGTTCCTGTCGTCTGTCCACAGCACTGAAAAAAAAAAAAAAAAAAAATAAAATAAAATTTATTTCAGGTAAGACCCATATCAGATAACATATAAATTTGAAAATTTGCAGCCAATCACATTAATGCATCATAATCAATCACACTCATAATAATGATAATATAATAATAAATTCAATAAATTACAAAAAATTAATTTTAATAACATTAATAATAGTAGTTTAGTCTCTTATATGCACCACTATATGTAACTTGTCTGTCACAACAGTGCCGCATATAAGGACAGTCCAGCCTATTTGCTATCATTTCCAGAACGGTGTTGGAGCTGGCCCGCACTCTACGCACAAGTGATGCGCAGCGCTTCCGCATGGTCGCATAGAAACAGTCTGTGCGTGCCAACGCGAACATACCTGAAGCGCTGCAATAGCGTGGCAGCCCCAAAACCGCCCTGAAAGCGTTATTAAATTGGACACGAAGGGTACTGTATTGTTTCTGCGTGTAATTAGCCCACAGGCTGCAGGTGTACATAGACGTGCAATATGCTCGGAAAAGAGTTATTTTCACGTCGTCCGAGCACCGCGCGAACCTGCGGGCCAACATGTTGGCTCTCTTAGATACAGCCCTTCGTTCCCGTTCCATGTCAGCATGATCTCTGAGGTCAGCCGTGATTATATGCCCTAGATATTTAAACTGATGCACCCTCTCTAAGGGTACCTTGTTAAGACGGACATGTGGCAGTTTGTCCGGGCATCTCGCCCCACCAGCCTCAAAGACCATGTACTGACTTTTCCTAATATTATATATAAGTCCATGTTTAACAGCGTAACCCTCACATGTCGCCATCAACCTCCTCAGGCCACAGATCGACGCGCTCAGCAGAACCATGTCGTCCGCATAGCTTAGGTTATTGACACATGTGTCATCTATATGGCAACCGACATGCTGACTGCTCAGCGCGACGATCAGCGCATCCATATAGAGGTTGAATAGCGTTGGAGAGGTCAGTCCGCCCTGTCTCACACCGCATTCCAAGCGATATGGCTCCGACATTGCCCCCGCCCACCTGACGCTGTTGACTTGGTTCATATACCAGTACTTGAGTATAGTAACCAGTTCTTGTGGCAGGTCGGTACTCTCAAGTTTTTCCCACAATAGATCATACGCCACTAGATCAAAAGCCCTGGACAGGTCGAGGAAGCATGCATATACCGGGGTTTTACGGTCATTATAGTATCTGACGGTATGCTTAAGACACAGTATGGCACTTTCCGTCGATAAATGCGGTCTAAATCCGAACTGGTTATCGTGCAGATATATATATTTACTTAACTGTGTATTAAGCAAACCGTCTAACACCTTCGCTATGATCGTAGCCAGAGAAATGGGCCGGTAGTTGCTTTTATTAGCTATGTCACCGGTTTTATTTTTAACTACGGGGACAACCACAGTTTTCATTAGATCCGGCGGAAGGTAAGAGTGGCTCACGCACAGCGAGTAGAACATTGCTAATACTCTTTTTATATGTGGGCCAGCGTGACACAGGTGCTCAATGGATAGAGAATCATGACCTGGACTCTTGCCTTTCGTTATATTTCTAATGGTTACGGCTACATCTTTGGCTGTGAACCTGACCCCAACTTTCCCTTCAGGCATCTTACCATTGAACACCTCACACGCCGGGCCCAAAGGCGACTGCACTGAAAATTGACGCTTAAAGATTTCAGCAATGCCCTGACAATCATTCACCCCCTCGACGCTCACCGGAAGACCAGGTCTGGCATTCACTTTATTTGTGTTCTTCCAGAAGCCTCGAAAATCACCCGCAGAGTGCTTTTTAGCCAGATCATCCATTTTAATCTGGTCTTCATGATCTTGACACCATTTTAGTCGTGCTTTGAACTCTTTTCTGCGAGTACACATATCATCATACATTAAGCCAGATTTAGGTTTACCGCACGACACCCACTGCGTAAATTTCATTCTAGCCTTTCGGTGAGCCTCGCTGACGTGTTTATTCCAGCCTACTATGCGTGGCCCACTCTTATTCCTCCTAGCAGCCCCTCGACCCGCCAAGGACGCGTCACGAAGGGCAGCCACAATGTCCGAGTACATCGCGTCAAGAATACGTTTATGACAGGGGTCATTACAGTAAGAATCCGCACAATTCAGACACTCGATAGGAAAGTCAATTAAACCTAAACGTTTATGACACTCTGTGGTATATTTCGCAATCTGTTCGTTATTTCTATTGCCCCACGATGCATTGCTATCGTTGAATGGCAATTTATTAGGTAACTTGGGTGTAACTAAATGTAGGTCACATTCAATTATTAAAGGAAAATGATCAGACCACAGTGTATCATAATTGACATAAACATTAGTGACAGATCGTTTCGCCGATTGCGTAACTAAACAATGATCCAGCCAGCTGCACGTACCGTGAGCGTCACTAATGAACGTATATGTGCCCGAATCCACACCGAGAAAGTCGACATCAATACATGACCAATATTGTTCATCACAGAAACTAACAAGCTCATTATAAAATAACTCATATAGGTCAGCATTATAATCACCCAACATAAAAACCGATTGAATATTGTGTTCGTCTATAATAGCACTTACCGCACTTAAGCAATCCGTAAAATCCGATAAGTTATCCGCACAATTAGTAGGCATATAAATGCTCAACACAAGCACAGATCGATCTCTTGTTATCACTTTTAATGCACTAATGCGCGCGTTATCACACTGCACTACCAACACTTGCTGGAAAACACTGCTTCGCCATAATATAGCGACACCGCCATATGGTCTCCCGCGCAGTATGCCGGCGGACGTGTCCACCGCCGACGTACCTGTGTATCCGAAGCCGCCATCGATCGTGCCTAGATAAGCTATGTCGTCAGGCAGTAACCATGTTTCTTGCAGTGCAATTAGGTCACAAGTACGGCACAACTCCCGAACACTATCCACTGATCGCTTGACGTTTTTACAGTTGAAGCTCGCAAGTCGGTAGCATTGCCTATCCATTACGTTTTTGCTTAATGCCGTTCACAGAAGAAAATCTGTTCGTATTTCTAAAATTCATAAAGCGTCTAAATATGATACCAGTAGGCCATATATTTTCGTCTAGGTATAATGATACTTTTGAATTAGATACAAAGAATTTGTAAGCATTATGGCCCTTGTCTTTTCTCATTTTAAGTTTCTCAAGACAGACAGTTTCCTGTGTCTTACGGTAAATGTAAGAAATAATGTCGTCCTCCGTTGTGTCGCTGTGAATATTCGTGATGAGTATCGGAATTTTCTTATCAGCTGCTTTAAAATTACAGTTTAGATCACACGCAATTCCTGACTTGCCCGCAAAACGATAATTCGTCCGCCTTTTATAAGAGACTTGCTGCCATTCTTCGCCTTTGTCATATATTTTGGGTAAGATATCATCCGCACCCGCCCTTTGTTGACTTGTTAATAAGGCCGTGTTCTCAGTGCTGATCAACTGACTCGGTACTTGCGCTAGCGGAGATGCCAGACGCGATTGTTCGCGCGCATGACGAATCAGTGGCTCTGACGTCACCGCAGAGCTCGGCGCTTCGTCGACACTAGCAACCGGTTCCAACCGTTGTTGTTGCGTCACCTTCAAATTCGAACTATCATTTCTTCGCTGTTTTTTCTCATCTACCTGCATTACTTTTCTGTAACGAGGTGGAGTTTTCTTATTGCTATCACTGCTCAAGCCACTATTGTTGATAATGCACTCCTCATTCATCGAAGAACTTTGCACATTAGAGAGTCCCATGGGGCCACTGTCTAGCAACCATGCCCCTCGTTTTGGGTTAACTTTAAATGCCGATGTCGGTGGTAATGAGTCACGCTGCATTTTAAAGAAATCATCTTTCAGCTCTTTCAAGTCGTCTAATGTAGCATACGTGGTCTTCATCTCATTAATTGTACTTTGCATTCGTACTATGTCCTTAAGAACTTTCGTGCAGTCTAGGTGATCAAAAGTGATCGGAGGTAACTTTTCCAGCTGTCGGGCTACAAACACTGGAATCTCGGTGGGTTCTGCAGATTTGAACAGCATGATTATATCTGCCACATTTCGTTCTTCCTTGCCTTTGCTTTTTCGGACGACCTTCCGTAAATCCGTTGGGATGGATTCAAACAGAAGCGATTTTGAAGTTTTGATTTCTTCATTCGTAAACGATGAGGTACATATTCGCACTAAGGTTTCTTCGTCAATCACAGACACCTTGTTTTGGATGTACGATAACATCTCGTCTATGACAATATTACACTTGTCGCACTTAACAACGTTCGTCATTTTGATACGATTTACGCTAGCGACCGTCACGGATGGCTGCGCGGACGCGACAAAAGTTGACCGGGAAAATTTTAGCCCCCTGCCTGGTTGACTATGAAGTGCCGTGCCTGACCGATGCGGAGAACGCCTGGAAAGCGGCTTGCCCGGATACAGATCGGCCCGTGAACTCATTTTCCCAGAGGCAGTGGGATGAGCCGCTCTGCAGGTTGGTACGGAATAATCTTATTAATACGTCCACCAATACTGCTGAGCGTGCCCGCCTGCTGGCTGTTGGTGAATGGGAATCGGGCCTCTGGCTTCAGGCATTACCGTCACCCAACATAGGGACTATGCTGGGTGACACCACCTTCCGGCTCGCTACCTGTCTGCGTCTGGGCGCTCCTTGCGTGGCTCCGCATCGCTGCCAATGCGGTGAGGGTGTCGACTGCCTCGGTCACCATGGCCTATCCTGCAGTAGAAGCGCAGGTCGGATAGCACGGCACGCCAGCATCAATGACATCATCCGTCGTGCTCTTGCCACCGCCGGGGTGCCAGCTGTTCTAGAACCCAATGGCTTGGCACGCGACGATGGGAAGAGACCAGACGGAATGACCATAATGCCTTGGAAGGTAGGTAGGCCTTTGGTGTGGGATGCAACGTGTGTCGACACCCTTGCGCCATCCCATCTTCCCAGCACGGCGGGCTGTGCTGGAGCTGCTGCTGCAGGTGCAGAAAACCTCAAACGGCGCAAATACTCCAATCTTATCGGGACGTATTTTTTCGAGCCGTTTGGGGTTGAAACCCTAGGGCCATGGGGTCCGAGTGCCCACTTGGTTTTTCAAGACATCGCCAAACGCTTGGTCGACTCTTCACGTGACCAGAGGGCTGGCCTATTTTTTGGGCAAAGAATCAGCATTGCCATACAACGTGGCAATGCTGCCAGCCTTTTGGGCACTTTTCCTGTTGACAGCGATGCGGACGAATTTTTTGATGCCCTTTGATAATTTTCCCTTGTACATAATTATTATTATAGATATTATAAGTCTTTGTTAGTTCTTAAAATTCTAATAAACTATTCAGCATGATAAGCAAAAAAAAAAAAAAATAAAAAAAAAAAGCAACAGACTTCTAATAAAAACCGGCCAAGTGGGACTTGGGAGTCGGACTCGCGCACGAACCGTACCATTATCTATAAAAACGGCAAAAAAATCAAGTTTGTTGTATGGGAGCCCCCCTTAAATATTTGTTTTATTATAATTTAATTATTTATTCTTAAAGTGAATATGTAACTAAACATTTTGTGAATATTTCAAGCGTCTAACTATTGTCGTTATCAATATCGAGCAAAAACGAGCAAAAAAATCAAGTTTGTTGTAAGGGAGCCCCCTTAAATATTTATTTTATTCTGTTTTTTAGTATTTGTTGTAATAGTGGCAACAGAAATACATAATCTGTGAAAATTTCAACTGTCTAACTATCACGGTTCATGAGATACAGCCTGGTGACAGACGGACAGACAGACAGCGGAGCCTTAGTAATAGGGTCCCGTTTTACCCTTTGGGTACGGAACCCTAAAAACACTAAAAGTGGCAAACAATTTATAAGGGACCACCTCTGAAGCATGACCTACCCAACAATAAAACAATCATCAAAATCGGTTCATAATCGACGGAGTAATCGCGTAACTGTATACAAAAAAACATACAGACGAATTGAAAACCTCCTCCTTTTTGAAGAAATCGGTTAAAAGTGCGTCATCCATAGACACACGGCTACTCATCAAGCTATACATTTCCAGTTTATGCTGATCTCGCATTGTATAGGATTTCCGTACAATGCGAGGTCAGCTTATACTGGAAATGTAGAGCTTGATGTGTAGCCGTGTGGACATTTATCTACTGTTGTGTATTTTTTACACATATGCAGAACCAACCATTTAGCTGGCCCGCGGGGGGGGGGCCACTTGACTCTAAGAAAAAAAAGAGCTCTTTAATTTCGAGCTTAATATAGACTAGACTTAGGTACTAAGCATGTTTACTGGTGTTAGACAGAATATGTTGTGTACTAGAAATTTTTGGTAGTTAGGTGCCATGCAGTCGCCAGCCAGTCCCAGTCATACGTCTGGCCTTGGACGGAATAGTCGCGAAATTCAGTGGACGTATAAATTTTTATCGTCTCAGTGCATTTAACAAGTTGTTTTGCGACTTTTAAGAGCAGAATGTTTTTGTGAGTGACACCATAGTGATATTGAAGAATCATTCTGGTTTTTTTTATTGGACTAGTTTGTTTGTTCGTAAACCATGGCTACTGCCCTAGTCATAGGTAAGTTCACATCCTTATACATGTGCAATATTTGATTTTTATGTAATTAAATACATAAATATAAATAAATATTATAATAATATTAAATAACCTGTTCCCGAAACCGGTGGACTCCTATTTTTAAATGATTTTATAAAAATATTTAAAGATTGTGTATTTAAAATGAAATAAAGGATAAAATATTAAATAATATTACTAAATATTCGATGAAAGTTGCAATATAGGGGGTGTAAAATCGATCTAGCCAGGTCTCCTATCTGGGAAACTTCGTTTTCTCTATTTTCACAGCCTCGGAAATGTGATACAATGTATACCTGGACGATGTGTTTATCTATTTTCACCCGAGCAGCGCTCGGTCGACCTGGTACTGAATACCTATATACAATAATATCCTGTACAATCCTGTATTAATATTGTAATACAATCCTGTTCAGTAATAATTACTGATAATAATTACGGTCTATATTTTACCTACCTGTTGTATTTAAGTGTTTATAATAGGTACATTGATGAAGCTATAAAAGCCCGAATCATGTACAATTACAGGTCTGGAGCGCCTATCGCAGCTGGCTACCATCAAAGTTCACCAGACGAGTTCAGGCTACAAAGGCAACAATTACACCATCCTCGGCGATAGGGAGGAGGTCCTGTTAAACCTGAACGAGAATGTCCCCGATGGCTTCTTTCGAGCTACTGGAAGCCACAGGGCGTTTAAATTTGACGGAGTAGATAACACAGGGAGGAAGGTGAGCAGACATAGATCCAACGTAGAATGTTCCATAAGCCACGTGTAGTCAGTACCTGGGCCTTTACCTTAGCTCCACCGAACTGAGGCTCTCCGGCTCTGTCATGCCTATGGCACAGAGCCAGTAGAAGCAGAGGGAACTATATGAGAGGTCGACAAACTTAATGACATTTTGTCCTCAAGGTTTGTACACACATAACGTCATGTCTCGCCCTCTGCCGACTCCGCCACGGACAATGTAAGGTTAATCTATATTCGACTTTGTTATTCTGATATCTAACATTATGGTAGATGTAGTTGTGTATGTTTCGTCACTTTAGGCGTTTGAATAGTGTGCTGTGTTGGTCATTACAGAGAGTAGTAACTATAGAGATGATTACATTTCGATTTTCAAAGTTCAACTGACCTTTATTGCCAGGTACTGACTATCCAGAGCTTCTTTTAAGAACTTTTCTATGTCTGTTGGTGATAATACTTTAGATTTTCAAAACTTAGTACCACACTTTTAAAATTGCAATTTCTCCTAAACTGTAGAAGCCAGAGTTTTGAAATAAAAAATGTTTTATAGCAAATTTCATCAGCTTTCTTGGAAATTATAGTTAAGACACACAAGTATCGTTTTGAACTTAAACCAAAAAATTGCCATTTTTAACTTACCGACTATAAAAAAAAACTCAAACATAATTTATAACTACAGTTAGGTGTTCAACACATAAACGACAAAAAAATAGCTTTAGGTATACTATTAGACATGACGAAAGCCTACGATAAAGTTTCCTATGACATCCTTCTGACCAAACTATACGGCTCAGGAATACGAGGACCTGCGTACCAGTGGTTCAAGACATACTTACAAAACCGTAAACAAATATTACAAATAGATTACCATAATACCACCAACCATTACATAGAAACAGTAAGATCTACAACGAAAACCCTAACCTGCTCAATACCCCAGGGAAGTGTAGTAGGATAAGATAAGATAAGATAAGATATTCTTTATTTGTCTAAACATGGTATACATACAAGAGCATGCAAGATTAAAATCAATTGTTTAAGTCCAGTCATGTTTAGCCGTAAGTATCGGCGTACAAATATTTCTATAATATTGAAAACTATTATTCTTTTTATTGACAACTAAAACATTATAAAATTTCACAAAAAGAAAGAAAGTTATGAGTTATATTATTGTAAAATTTCACAAAAAGAAAGAAAGTTACCCAGAATTGCAAATACAAAATTTTTAACTTAGAGACCTGTTAATTCGAAATTATTATTATATCATCATGTCAACATTCAGATTGAAAAAATAAATCACAAATACAAGAACAATGTCAAAGTTTAAAAATGTATGTCAAATTTGAAAGATACATGTCAAAATTACAACCCAAGTCCAAATTAACAGATTTATGTCGATTTTACAATGTTGATTGCTAAATTACAATGTGAACGTCTAGTTCATGTCAAATTACAAGATGAATGTCAAAATTACAGGATTTATGTCAAAATTATGAGTTAAATGTTCAGATTACAGGATTTATGTCAAAGTTATTTAAGAAAAACTAAAAAACTTTTTCGGCTAGAAATTCGGAGACACTGTAATATGCTTTATGCAAAAGGAACAGTTTTAATTGACGCTTGAATGCATTCCTATTTAACTCTTTCCATCGTTTAGGCAGTATATTAAATATAGTGGGAGCCATGCAGACGATACTCTTGCGCATGAGTGCTGTTTTTGCTGGATAGATGCGAAGAATAGTCGCATCTCTTCTGTTACGCGGTACGGCGTCCTCTAGACGTGGGAACAGTTTGGGGTTAGTTTTAACAAACATTGCGGTTTCGAGAATACAGGGAAGTGTTAATATTTTGTACTTTTTAAAATATGGTTTACATGTATCAACCGTTTTTAACCCAAACATAGATCTAATACATCTCTTTTGAGCCTTGAATGCCGTGTTAACGTCGGTAGAATTTCCCCAGAATATAATGCCGTATCTTAGGTGAGACGCAGCTAAGCCATGGTAAGCTGCAATCAAGGTGTCTACATTCACAACTGCAGCTAGAGAGTGCAATGCAAATGCAGAACTACAATTTTTTTTGCAAAGGTTCTCTATATGCGATTTCCAGTCAAGCCTTTTATCAATCATTAGTCCAAGGAATTTCGTACCATTTACGCTTTCAATTGTTTTATTCGTTATATTTATGTCCATGTTTTCTACAGTCGAACGTTGACTAAAATGTATGATTTTAGTTTTATCTAGATTAATTTTTAAATTATTATTATTTAACCACTTTATTATTGATGTCAGAGTATTGTGAATGTCAAGTTTATATTGGATCATGTCACTGTTATTATTAGAAATTGTCACCGTGCTATCATCCGCAAACAAAGTCATAGGATGTGAAATTGATGTAGATAAGTCATTAATATATAGTGTAAAAAGCGGAGGTCCCAAAACACTTCCTTGTGGAACACCAAAGGTAGTGAGACGTTCCTCTGATAAGTAAATCTCTTCCTTTTTGGTATTAGTATTAATTCTAGTGATTTCGGTCATTTGCTTTCTATTGCTTAAATAAGATTCAAATAAATTAAGTACATTACCTCTAATACCATACGCGTCAAGTTTTCTAATTAAAATGTCATGTTTTACATAGTCAAATGCTTGAGTCATATCGCAGAAGATAGCACATACATGTGTTTTTTTATCTACTCTTGTCAATACGGTGTATAGAAAGTCATAGATGGCCATACTTATAGTCTTATTTTCGCGAAATCCTTTTTGCTCATTACATAGTATATTATTTTTTTCTATATAACCGTTTAATTCCTTTTGAATGAATTTCTCAAATATTTTAGAGAAGATAGGTATCAGAGAAATAGGCCTGTAGTATTCCATCAGCTCTCGGTCTTCTTTCTTAAATAATGGTTTAACGATAGCCATCTTTAGTGCGTCAGGAAACTTGCCAGCCATAATACTGAGATTAATGATGTGAGACAAATGGTGGCTTATTTCAGATGCTACTGATTTGATTATTTTAGTTGAGATACCATCGTAACCCACGCTATTAGTGTTTTTCAAACCCATAATGATTTTATGTGCCTGTTGTGGTGTACAGGGTGCCATAAACATTGAGTTTTTGCTATTAACGATGGGTGTTGTAGTTTTATGACTAGTCTGTATTGGTTGTATTTTATTGATAAAATAGTTATTAAACTCATTTGCAATTTCGCATCCGTTATCTTGTCGTTATTGATTTTAATTTTTGAAATATAATTTTTAGGTACATTAAATTTTCCTCGATTTATTATTTGCCAGGCAGTTTTACATTTATTGTCTGATATTTTAATTCTGTAGTTGTTTTGTGAACGCTGTGTCAGAGTGATGATTTTTCTAAATAACTTAGAGTAATTTTTAAAGCGAGTTCTATTTAGTTTACTTGGATTTAATCTGTAGGTCCACAGAAGTTGGCGTTTTTTTTTACTACATGATTTAATTCCCTTAGATAACCACCTTTGCTTGTTTATTACATTTATTTTAATCAATTTTTTAGGAAAACAGAGGTTGTAGAAGAGCGAAAATACTTCATGAAAGTTGTAGTAGGCAATGTTCGGGTCGTCTGTTTCATATATTTCAGAATAATTAATTTTGCTCATACAATCTTTAAATTTATTTATATTTTCTTTATTGTAGTCGCGTCTAATAGTACAGTATTTGTCGATGGTACATATTTTATTCACGGGACATTTTAAAAGCTGGGCAGTGTGGTCCGAAAGGGCAAACTCTAAGACTTCAGATTCACATTTTTTATTATAATTATGCGCAAAATTATCGATACATGTCCGACTTTCCATTCGAGTAGGTTGTTTTATTGCTAGTTTTAGGTTGAAGCTAAGTAGAATGCATTCAAACTCCACCGACTGGTAATTCCTTTTCAACATGTCTATATTGAAATCGCCAGCTATGACAATATTTTTATATGAATTCTTAGATAATTCTAGTAAAACTGTTTCAAACTGATTAAAAAAATTATTGAGATTGTTCATATTTGGAATTCGGTACACACATACAAAGGCAGTGTTATACTTGGTAAGCTCAATGGCACAGCATTCAAAAGTTCCTGTTATTGACATTTTTGATATTTTTAATAGCTCGTTCCATTCATGCCCATTTCTAATTAGGATACATGATCCGCCTCTCTTAACTTCCTTTCTACTGTAGTGAGCAGCTAAGCAATAGTTTGGAATGCTCAGCTGGTTTTCGTAGCCTTCCATCATAAAATGTTCAGTAACGCATATTACATCCACTTGTTTGTTTTTCTCTTTAAGTTCATTTAAACAGACTGTGAGCGCATCTGACTTGTTCAATAAGCCTGCTATGTTCTGGTGCATTATATTAAGATGTTTAGTCACGAAAAAGTTCACCGTGTAATAAATTATCTTTATTATAGTTCAAGTCAGTCGATATCATTTGGTTATTATATTTTATGTCATTAATCAAATTTATTATGTCCTTAAAAATTATTTGTAGTCCAGTATTATTTATTGCGCCAGTCCGTCTGTTATACTCTATGTAGTCATATGTGAGATTTTTGTTGCTATCAATTAGATATGCGTATTCGTGCGTCAATATGTCCAGAAAAAGTAGATTATTGAATGTCTCCACTCTTGAATTATATAAATTAGTACAATTGTCGCATTTATATGTTGGGGCGCATAAAATAAAATTGGTATGTTTGATGTCCTGTAGAGCTTGTCTGATGTATAGGATAATGTCAAAATAACTACTTGTTGTTCTGAAGTCTTCTTCCCCTAACATGATAATGCAATAGTCCTCTAGTGTAAAGTTAGATACTTTGTCCTTCAATCCTTTTAGCAGTAAGTTTGCATTTCCATGAGGTGTTATGTAGTGGCATATTTCAGAACGAGAGAAAGACTTTTCTGCAATGTTCAGGATTTTGTTACTGTTATCTGTACTCAAAATACATATTTTGCATCTTTCCTTAGAGTTTTTATTAGAATAATTTTTCTTTATTTCTGTTGTCTCACAATTTATTTCTTTGTCAAATGTTTTGGTTTGGATTTGTTTATTCGGTTTATTAGGTGTGCCGTTTAGAATTTGTTTATTGGGTGTTTCAGTTTGGACTTGCTTATTGCTTGTATTTCGTTTATTGTTCTGTTTTTTGGCGCTAGACGGATTTAGTTTAACTGGAGTATTTGTTACTTTTTTAAATAAATTATTTTTTTTACTCAAATTATTATTTAATTGTTTGAGTTCATTGTTTTCTAATGACAATGTTTCTATTTCTGAATGTGCACTTTGAAGCTGTAGCGTAAGATTCATAACTTGTTCACGTAGCTTTTTTAGTTCGTCATCCTCGTCGTCGGACATCTCAGGTACACTAGTGACTGTGTTATTCAAGTTATGCGTCGGATCAATGTCACTGTTGTTTAGGATCGAGTCCGATTTTGTTCTAGTACGGCGAAAGGTAATGTTTTCTAAGAAATTCATTTTTGATGTTTCAAAAAGAATCTCATATGTTGGGGATCGAACTCGAGCCACACCGTTCACACAGGTATCGCTACTTTACTGGCGTTGCTATTTGTACAGTTAAGTTTGATGATGAAATAGTGTTCCTCAATATAGATACACGATTTGAACTAACGAGTGGCCGTTAATATATGAGTCATGCAATGGAAATATTTGCACTGTTTCTTTGTTTGACTTCACTTTGCAAAAATAACACTTTATTTAAGTTCTTTCACTTTTTAATGTTGTTTAAAGTTATTATTTATTGTTTGTAATGTTTATATTGTAGATATTAACTGTATTCACTTTTGTTATATTTGATTATTTTCGTTATGTGGTCACTGTTTATAAAGTTATATGTAAGCACTTTTTTGTCTTGGTAATATGGTCACTTATAGTTTGTCAGTTATCTCTACACTTCATTACTTAAAATATGTCAAAAACAGTAATAAAACTATTTTTAAATATTATTTAATACGGAGCTTCACAGGGATCGAACTCACGACTTGACACTTACAAAATCTTATCTTATCTTAAAAAAAAACAAAAATAAATGAATAAACTACCACACACACATTCTCGTACACAGACATTACACACACTTAGACCACCACCTAGATGAGTTCCTATTCTAAATAAATTGAATTAATAAGGCGATCGTATTAATAAAAAAATTATTTATATGTATTATTATTGAATTATTAAAATGTGTATATATTATTATTTGAATGAGTAATACTAAATAATTGAAATTATTAATGTAAAATCGTGTCAATAGCATATTTTTTAAAAACCCTCAAATTTGCGATGCCTGGAAAAGGCCGCTAAGTTGTAAGTACCTATATTATAAACGAACACCAAAATGTACACTTAGTTTGCAAATAAATCTTTGACTTTGACTTTGAATTTCTATTGGACACAAAATCCATGATGCCATGATAGTACTTACTAACCATGATAGTACTTACTAATTCCATACTGCCATGTTGTTCCATACTCCGACTAGTAAATAGTAATCTGTGGCGCACATTACCGTACTAGTGCGGTAGTATAAAGAAAAAAATACGCTTCTATAATACCCCGCATTATGAACCTTAAAGCGGTTCAATAAGAGCCACTTTACGAGCAAGTGTGTTGAAAATATTATTATAATATACAATTTTTCAACACACTTGCTCGACTTTTGCAACACAACGAGTGTGGTTTATTATCTATCAAAAATACAAAATTTAAAGTATTGCCACCAACCGACATAGAAGTTTTTAAAAGAAACTCCGGATAGTCAGTACCTGGCAACAAAGGTCAGTTAAACTTTATAAATCAAATCTATCATATCTATAGTTAGGTACGTTATTGTAGCATAAGTTCTTAGAAAAAGTCTGTTTTTTTCCTCGCAAGTGTATTGAAAAACGTCGTATGAAACGCGTGTGCATTGATTAGTACACTCTCGGCTACCTTACCGAATAATACCGCCTCGACTGTAATATCCAATAGAGCACACTCGTATCACAATGTACTATTAATGTAGGCTATCTAAATAACTCACACGCGAATAAAAATAATCACGTTTGTTGTATGGGAGCTCCCTTAAATATTTATTTTATTCTGTATTTTAGTATTTGTTGATATAGCGGCAACAGAAATATATCATCTGTGAAATTGCAACTGTCTAACTATCACAGTTCATGAGTTACACGCTGGTGACATACGGACAGACAGACAGACAGACGGACGGACAGCGAAGTCTTAGTAATAGGGTTGTTTTACCCTTTGGGTACGGAACCCTAAAAATGAAGCAACGAAAATCAATCAGCACTGTTCAAACATCCCGCCAGTATTCTCCGAAGGGCAAGGCATAAAAAGCACACCCTCATTTCACCAGATATATCATTAAAGTCCTATGTAATAGCGGGAGGTTATCGTCACTAACCGGATAAAAGTCCAGACTGTTACTGCGAAAGGGTGGTATCCCTTTCGCAGTAACAGTCTCGACTTTGGACGCTTGGCAACAGGCAACTGAAGGAACATGAAGGGGTTTTATTCAGTTAAAGTCTGACACGCCCTCCCGCTCCGCCCAGAGTGGGAGAAGTCATTTGATGATTTCCCATCCTCAAAAAAAGAAAAAAAAGACCTACTGCGAATTTCAAGATTATTCAAATTCCTTATCAATCTGCAAAATTTTCAGATGTTCTCGTTCCTCCGTCAAAACGAAGGAATGTTTACGGCGGATAAGGTAGAGCTGTTCATGAACGAGGAGCTGGTCAGCATTATCCACAAGGAGGCCACTTTTATGACGGCCATCTTCAACATCCATGACGCACAGGACAACCCCACCATCAGGCTCAAGGGCAAGGCCGCTGGTTACTTTGAGGTAATTAGGTTATATTCGTTTGGCCCCTCATGTGCCTTCCAAAGGTCCGGGACCCCATGGTACCGATATAGGTAAAGAAATCTACTTAATAACTGTTATATTATTTAGCCTTCTTGTAAAGAATATTCACTCCTTGGAGACTTGCTGATGAAATAGAAAAGAAAACGTCTATGTTTTTTATATTATATTATAGAAATTCTAGGAACTTATATAATTATACTTAGAAAGAAATATGTATAGTAGGTATGTAGGTACAACAAATAACATAATTTAAAAAAAAAGGGGAGGAGCTCTATGTCACATTAATTGAAAACTTTAAACTAATTAATATAAAGTAAATATTTTCCATAACAATAACAATCTTAAATTCAATTTCTCAAATTCAGTCACTGATAGATAACGCTCAGCCTAAACAGCTGGATCTACAGGCATGAAACCTGTAATTATATTTCTTTATATGAAACTGCACAAGAGTTTTATAACAAGGTGATTAGGGCAGGATTAAATGGGTTAAATAGGGGACATTACATTTTTTATGGAACTTTCGTCATTTTTGCCGGTGGCTTGTACATTATAAATATTAAATTAATGATGAAAAGTTCTATTATGATAATAAAAATAAAAAATATTATTATCTTCAATTTCAGCTGCAGACAAATACTAAGACCCCCATAGGTGGTCTACAAAAGAAGTCTCGCGGATGGCGAGACGAGATGTTCTCCTATAATGATGATTACATCATCAGCTTCCCCGCTGATCTCGCTGTGCAATTCAAGCTAGCTGTCATCGTAGCCTGCGTTTATATTGTAAGTTTGTAACACTTTTTTTTTTGGAAAATAAGCTAATCTAAAATAGCAAGCTCACGATGTCTTATCTTTGCTTACGGTACGGCCATGCAATAGCAGTGTAGTGGTCGTTGCAGTGTTTAATCCATGCATTATAATAAATTCTAAAGCTTTTTTATTATCTTCGCTTGCTAGTAATTAAGCGTGAGTCGACTCGTACAGAGCAAGAAATAATTGAAACTCCATTTTACGTGTAGCGTTACAGTCTTAACTCTAACTTATTCTCTTTATTTCATTTCCATACTTATAAATTATATTTTTAAATATTAGAATAAAAAAATTATATAAAACATTTAAAAATATAAAAAATAGTAGCCCACCGGTATCGGGAACAGGGTCCAAGCTACCGGCGGTCAGGGCTCCAGAGAGAGGAACCTCCTAACGATGCGAGCCGTGTCCAGGAGTACAGCTTTCTGAATCAAGCCCTTAATCCAGCTGCCCAACGAGAGCCTCCTTAGGTGTTGGTCGAGGCTCTTGGCAATTAAGCCATTGGCTGATACGACTATCGGCACAATGATCGCAGAGTCCACATCCCACATGTCGACAACCTCGTGAGCCAAGTCAAGATACTTGATTTGTTTATCTTTCTCGGCCTTCACGAGGTTCCCGTCATGCGGGACTGTTATGTCAATGATCATTGCGCGCCGCTCTGTTCGATCCACCACCACTATATCAGGCTTATTGGCAACAATAGTCCTGTCAGTGATGATGGATCGATCCCAGTACAATGTGATATTTCCATTTTCGAGAACTGGGTCGGGCACGTACCTGTAGTACGGCACTTCCGATTCCACTAGGCTGTATTTCAGAGCAAGTTGCTGATGGATAATCCTGGCTACAAGGTTGTGTCTATGCAAGTACTCTCCGTTAGCTAGATGAGAACATCCGGAGATAATGTGACGGATCGATTCTCCCGGTCGGTGGCATGCCCGACAGATGTCAACCGTGCCGTCCTTCACAATAAATCTCCGGTAATTGTTCGTCATGATAACTTCGTCCATAATTGCACAGACAAAACCTTCGGTTTCCCCAAAGAGGTCACCGAAACGCAGCCAGGCTACGGACGCTAGTAAATCTACATCGGGTCCATGCAGGGCCCGGAAAAAGCGTCCGTGAAGCTCCTTACTCTGCCATACCTCCTTGCGATCGTTAGTGTCAAGCACTACAGGCTTGCGCCAGTTCTCTTTCGCCAAGGAGAGCGGGGTGAGGCCCTTGTCCACCGCGACCACATCTCGATGCATTCCCACGTCGGCTTCTAGGAAATATTCCCTGAGACTGCATATCTCCCGATTATGGAGGGTCTTAGCGTTTAAAAAGCCTCGACCTCCACACTTTCGCGGGATATACAGTCTCATTACCGATGACCGTGGGTGATGCATTCGGTATGCAGTCAGCAGCGTACGGACTCTCCTATCCAGGGCGTCAAGTTCGGTCTGAGTCCATTTGAGTATGCCGAAGGAGTACATCAAAACCGGCATGACCCAACCGTTGAAGGCGCGCACCTTGTTCCCGCCTGATAAAAGACTATTAAATACTTTCTTCAGGCGGCCAAAGAAGCGCTCCTTCAACGATTGCTTCATGTCAGTAACATTGATGCCTAACGCTTCCGACATACCCAAATACTTATAGGTTTCGGATGCGGAGAGGGCTCTTAGGTATATGGAATCCGAGAGTTGGGTGCCCACGGATTCCACAATCTCCCCTCGCTTTACATGCATGACCGCACATTTGTCCACACCAAATTCCATCCTGATGGCTCTACTGAAAGTTTCAGTTACTTTTAGTAGCTCCATCAGTTGTAAATTGTTGGGGGCAAAGAGTTTTAGGTCATCCATGTAGAGGAGGTGAGATATAACCTGTCCACCTCTCCTCAGCCGATAGCCTAGACCCGAGTCCTCCAGCAGTGTGCTTAGAGGATTCAGGGCCAAGCAGAACCAAAGTGGACTCAGACTAACTCTAACTTATTGTTATTATAAAATATTGCACAAACTTAGTATTTCTCATTCACTCCCGGACTCAAATCGAACCATCCAATGTTCTGAATCTGAATTCACGACTATTGTTTACCTATAAATAAAATATAAGTAAAAATCTTTTTAAAAACAAGCTTTTAATGAACTATAAAGTACTAAATAAAGCTTGCTAAATAATGGTGGTAACTAAATAATGGTGCTATCTTGTTTGATTGAGGTTTTCCCATGGCCACCTTCCGGCTCCATCATCAGACCCTGAACACTGCCTAATGTCAAAGCACTTGTCAATACATAACTAATAAGTCCAAACACGATGGTGCTATCTTGTTTGATTAAGGTTTTCCCATGGCCACCTTCCGGCTCCATCATCAGGCCCTGAACACCACCTAGTGTCAAAGCACTTGTTAATACATGACCAATGAGTCCAAACACGATGGTGTTATCTTGTTTGATTGAGGTGTTCCTATGCCTAACTTTCGGCTCCATCATCAGACCAGTTCCAGGGTATAATTTTTTCAAAATGTCTCGGTAGTTGTATGAGTATGCCAAGTTTCAGCTCAATCAGATGCCAGAAAGTGCTTGAAAAATTGATGACATAAGGAGTAACCGGAAACACATACGAACAGAGCAAGCTAATATTATTATAAAGCTTGTAAAAATGCATAACGCTGAATTTCTTGCCGCACAGTAAAAATTGTAAAGTGGTTCGATGTAAAAGTAGTACAGGAGTGTATTTTCATTTATCGCATTTCAATGTTTGTAACTGTTAATTCCAATCTATAATTGGGTGATTCTGGCGACTCACTATGAAGTTACGAGGTTGCGTCTGCAGATTTGTGTATCTATACCATTGCTTTTGTTTTTTTTTCCAGGACTTCAGATTCCACGAGGGCAAGTGATGGAGCGCTATCGCACATTTTAATGTTTTTTATTTATATTGTATTTTATGTAGGTTCGCAGGTACTTAATGTTTTTATTATCTTTTTCAACACACTTCCTCGTAAAATGGCTCTTATTGAACCGCTTTTAGGTTCATAATGCAGTGTATTATGGAAGCGTGCTTTTTACTTTACATTGCCGCACTAGTGCGCCACAGATAACTATTTACTAGTCGGAGTAATGACATGGCAGTATGGAATTAGTAAGTACTATCACGGCATCGGCAGCATGGAATTTGTATCCAATAGAGATTGGTTTTGGTGACGCTTTTTACCAAAGACAAGCGCTCAAAAGCAAGTTTTTATAAAAAAAAAGAACCATAAGCAAACCAGTGGCGTATAGTTATGGTAAAAAAAATCCCATGCATACCATGGATTTTTTTTTACCATAGCTAAACGTCAGTGGGATACTTACTAAACATTAATTAGTATGAACTATCCTACTAATAAATGAGCATTCTCTATTTACACCCGAGCAGAGACTTGCGCTTTTGTCCGGTAAGACCGCGGGTGGCACGCGCGCAGGCAACTTGACCCGCCTAGACGAATCGCGCTGGCCTGCCCGTGTGCCACCGCGTTTGCGCGTAATAAAACTCTATCTGTGCTATTAAATAAGGGTTTATATCGTCTGTGGCAATTTCAGTCTATATTGTTCACTACCCTAACCCTATTTGCGTATTATGTATTATTAACATTATTATATTTTTATATAGTCAGTTCAGCGGTATTACCAGTGCCTTTACTTACACCCGCGTGCGCATTGCTAGCGGAAAAAACAAAACCAGCCGCCAAATATTAGTAAATTATAATAAATATTTTTGTTAACATTTTTGTAGGAAAAATCTAAGTCTTTTTAGTAAAAGAGGTGAAAAACACAATTATAGGACTAGGAATAGGGACCAATTAGTTCAACCGGGCTTCAGACTGGCTAAAGTAGACTCATCCTTCATGGGGTACTGTTTAAAATGTTACAATAAAATACCTCCCCACATACTCCAACTGAATGAAACAAAATTTAAATCTTGTATAAAACGCACACTATGCCGCCAAGCATATTATAAATTGGGGGATTACATCACTGACAAAAATGCTTGGTTCAGCGCTGGTCCAGCTCCACAGGGCGCAACAACTAATTGATTAGCATACGAAAATATTGTTGGAGCTGCTGAAGATTGTAAAAACTATCTTTACATTGTATAAATTCAATCTCCTAGTATTGTATAACTGCATAGCACATGTGTGTGAGCACTATGTACTTACCTAAGTACTTTAAAGCTACCATTTACTAGGTACGTCTTTCATTGACTTGAATGTGCCCTGGCGGCTGAAAGCATGTCATACTCACTTTAATGTCTCGCTGGTGGTGGCGTGTGTGTTGGATCATTAAGTTCCCTTCAAAATGGTTGAGCTGAATGGTGCTGATCCATGCGTCATGTTCGTGAACGGGCGCCATCAGTAGGGACTGGTCATCTCTTAGCTGCCACGGCTTATTTTGATTTATTTTAATTTTTGAATTGTTTTGTATCGTTTTATCTTTTATTTACGGACTCTTTTAACCTGCACGTTTTTCTACATTGTACTCACATGTATGATTCCAACATGAATGATGTAAACAACATATTGTAACAATATTCTGATTTAAAAGAGTGTCCGTGGAGTTTCTTGCCCGTTCTTCTCCATAGGAACCTACTACGCTTTGGAATGGGCATCTAGCTTCATATTTTCTGACTGACCGACCCTTTGACAATTCAAAAGTGCCTGTAATTGGTTTATTTGAAATAAATGCTTTGAGTTTGAGTTTTGAGTTTGTAATCATTATTAAAAATGTCGATTTCACGTAGGGGAGAGGAGCGTTAATAATAATAAATAGATTTGACTCCGCCATGGTACCATTAGTGATAATACATTTTTTTTTTCATCAAATCATTTTTTTTTTGTCATTGTCTGTCTAACGGTTTTGCCAGTGCCTTTATTTACACCTATGGAAAAACAAAACCAGCCAGCGGCCAGCGCGCCATTTTCCATAAATATTTAATATCGTTTTCGTTGTGTGGTTTATTTTACCTATTAAAAATACAAAATCTAAAAAAGTATTTCCACCAACCGACATAGAAGTTTTTAAAAGAAACTCCGGATAGTTAGTACGTGGCAACAAAGGTCAGTTAAAATTTATAAATCTATCATCTCTATATATAGTTAGGTACGTTATACAATAACGTACCTAACAGCATAAGTTCTTACAACCGACTGTTTTTTTCCTTACAAGTGTGTTGAAAAACGTCGTATGAAACGCGTGTGCATTGATTATTACACTCTCGGCTACCTTACTAATAATACCGCCTCGACTGTAATATCCAATAGAGCACACTCGTATCACAATGTACTATTAATGTAGGCCATCTAAATAACTCACGCGCGAATAAAAATAATCACGTTTGTTGTATGGGAGCTCCCTTAAATATTTATTTTATTCTGTATTTTAGTATTTGTTGATATAGCGGCAACAGAAATATATCATCTGTGAAATTGCAACTGTCTAACTATCACAGTTCATGAGTTACACGCTGGTGACATACGGACAGACAGACAGACAGACGGACGGACAGCGAAGTCTTAGTAATAGGGTTGTTTTACCCTTTGGGTACGGAACCCTAAAAATGAAGCAACGAAAATCAATCAGCACTGTTCAAACATCCCGCCAGTATTCTCCGAAGGGCAAGGCATAAAAAGCACACCCTCATTTCACCAGATATATCATTAATAAATAATTATATATCTGGTGAAATGAGGGTAAGGGAAATGAGGAGGGGAAAATACCGCCTCAACTGTAATATCCAAAAGAGCACACTCGTATCACAATGTACTATTATCTCGTCAGATGGGGCACAAGAATTGGTTGCTGAACTTCATCGCATCTTCATAATTATTGTAATGAAATATGAATCGAGGGGTGAAAGGCTATTTGGTTTAAGCGACATTTTTGCAACTTTACAGGAGAGCCATTTAAAGTTTAAAATTTCCGAAAAAAAATCATAACAAAAAAACTTCTTCAGCTAATGGAATGGAGTAAACTTAATTTAAATTAATTTGAAAACGTCAAGGTGTTGATGCTTATACCATATAAAACGGACCTTTAATTAAGAAGATAAATGTCGCTTAATACGAATTGCCTTAAGCCACTATTTTTCAGGGAACGGAAAAAAGATTTAAGTGACTTCATAACTACAATTGGCTACAGGAAAAAAATACTAAGCGACTCTGCAGTATATTTTCAGAATAAGCCAAACAGCATGAAGTGACGCAGCCCAAAATTAACTGTAGCAAGCTATTTATCTCACCTGCCAATTGAGATTAAATTGACTGACTGGCTAATTCACATAAGTAACATAATAGTATTGAAAATGTGACGTTGGATGTAACATTTTAAGCGTCTAAATCAGTCAACGGCTGTTGAAGCAACCTGAATATACCGGTATCACCGAAAATTTCAGGTGCTGATATTGAATAAATAAAGAAATACACAGAATCAGTTCAAGTATTTATTAAGTCACGTAATAATAATAAAGTAGAACTCTTGTACGAAACGTCTCAATGTAGGAACATCAATATTTTTATTTATTATCTTTCAGTCTTAATCAACCACATCAGTTAAAATAAGTATTACTCGCTTATTCATATTTAACAATATTAGGCGTAAATCTGCATATTTTAACACCATCCTATCCATCACATTTGTCACCCTTATGACGATGAGATAACAATCACAAGTTTTTTTGTAGCTATATTCTGCTTAGTCACTTTCACACATTTGGCAGGAACTGTGCAGGTACTGCACGCTTTACTCCGTTCTCAACTCTCCCACTCCTCCTTCTTATCTTGTGTCTCACTTCCAATATCTGTGTTCTTCACGCACTAAGACCCTGCGTTCTTCTAACAATCTTCTCCTACTCTGTCCTTCTCATACTTCTGACTTTGTTCATTCTTCTTTTCATATTCAGTCCATTCTTCTTTGGAATGCGCTTCCTCTTGATATCAGGACGGCCACCAGTCGTTATGCATTTAAGCGGAAACTGCGGAGTTTTTTTTCAAAATAAATAGAGTAGAGTCATGTCATCACCTCTCTCCCTTGAATTTGTATGTTTTATATATATATATAGTATTTATTATAGTAAATATGTATGTAAGTATATGTATCATAAGTTGTATCATAGCTTATTTATGTACTGTAAACCTGTTTTATCTTTATTGCAATACGATATATTATATATTTTTTCTCTTTGTTCCTCTCAATTAGAGCACCTGCCATCTAATCTCTTCACCACCCTTGGTTGACTGGTAGAGAATGCCTCAGGCATTAAGTCCGCCTTTGTACCTTTTTTTTGTGCGAAAAGTTTAAATAAATAAATAAATAACTGTAAATGACAAAGTGACAAAGAAGAAAATAGCTATAGAATAAATATTTTTATGAATTACACCACACAAATTACACACTGTGGTGTATAATGTGTGTGGTGTAATTTACCTTAGTATAATAATCATGTAAAATCAGTCTCAATGTAGGAACATCAACTATAATTATAATTAACTTTTAGTACAAACAACAAAACTTCTAGCAATTATATAAAATACAATCAATGCTTGATAATAAAATGCAATAAAAAATAACGAAAAAGTATTTAGTTATCATTTTCTTCGACTGTATCCTCTTCATCAGTATCGAGTAGAACGTCTTTGGAATTGCAGTATTGTAGATTTAAATATTCTTTATGAAATATCTTGGGTACAACCCCTGTGTCACATAATTTCTTTAGATCCATGTATTTGGCTTTGGTAATCGGCAAACTTGAATTATATCTACGATTGATAGCTCTAGGTTTCGCAATAATTTGTATAGTATCTTCCGGTGCACTATCTTTCATCGAAAATTTTACTTTCATCTGATTTGTATGAGATTTCTTAAATGTTGCTGTACGGATTTTACTTATCTTACCTACAAGGTTTCCCTTAAAATATTTATCAGACATATCATCAAAATTTAAGAAATCGTCATGTGTCAGATTTTCAACATTATAAGGTGCCGGTTCTTTTCTTGCTAGCTAGCATATTGTAGCCCATTGCGATGGAGCCCATACAGTAATATTTCGAACGGATTGTTCTATTGTAGAATGTATGCTATCTACTGACATTTCCGTGTGACCAGGGAAAAGGTAATTTATTTGAATTGCTTCTAAATTGGTCGATTGCAATAAAGCATTGTGTATTGCTGCAAGGACTATTTTATTTTTGTTTTGTCCAGGGCAAGAATCTGAATACAAGATCAACAATTTAATGTTGCCCCGAGAATCAACATTCTGTATGTACTTCTGTATAATAGTGGCAATTTCATTTGCACCCCTCTTTGCTTCAGATTCTCCCCAGATAAAACAAAAACCGTTCCTTGTGATGCTTTCGTAGAAACATAAATTAAAAGCAGCATACTTTCTAGAATAAAACAGTAACATATTATTGCCATGAGGCGTATTGAGAACTTTCTGGAGGTCAAAAGAAGTGCACAGAATGGAAGGGTTTTCTTTACCTAATTGTCGATGACAATCCAACCGCTTCTTCGATGCCTCCTTTTCGTCTAAATGAGCTTGCAATTCAGCACAATCCTCTGGCTTCTGGCCTTCAAAACGCAGGCACTTTATGCATTTGTCCTTTTTAGGTACGTGAAACCCAATATTAAAATCAGTAGTGAATATTAGACGGAATACTTTTTCACTTACAACATCCACTCCTTTACTAATTAGGTCTTCTTTATAACAGCGGTATACATTTTTAATATTTTTGAATTCAACAGGCAGATATAGTTTTGTGCTATCCTTTCGGCAGTAGTGCGATGGTATAGCAGGTAACCTTTTGATAAAGGATTTTACCGATTCTTTGATTGCGTTAGATGTTTTGTTGTGGGAATGCATTTTCCTCTTCCTTCTTCTTTCGCCATATCAAGTTCCTGTGTCGTCAATGTATAATAAATGTATCTTTGACTGATATCAAGAGTGCTCATGAGGAACTTTAAACAAACTTGTCGCCGACCTTCTCCATCATTTATGAAATAAAAGAATGTATTATTCCTGTAATTAGAGTCTTTGAATCTCTTCCTTTTTATGGTTTGTTTAGAAGACATAGATATGATCCACTGTTTTTTTCTTTCTGTAGATAATTCCCAAAAATGTTTAAATATGGCCATTCTCTTTTCTGAGGGTATTTCTTTACAGTTATAGGGACAGTTTTTTTCCAAGCAAGGATTCGGTTTCATATTTCTTTCTTTCACAATTGAACCATCTGCCTTAACATATTGAACGCCCTTTGATCTAGCATCTTTTCGTACCTTTTTTTTATTTGTTCTTTTCTTTTTTAATCCTGCATCTCCTACTTTTCCATCTTTTATGCTTATTTTCTTTTTCTTCGCTATTTTTTGATCATCTTGATCACTTGAAGACTCATCTGTTTCTTTCCACGACGTTGAGTCCCAAGCAAAATCTTCATCATCACTTAAAAAATCAACATAGCTTTTTATTAGAACTCGTTTGTTTTTCTTCTGTATTGGATGATAACCTTCTGTTTGTATTTCTATATTGTCATCAGTATTATTATCTTCTAAAGATTTCCTTAATATATCCATGTCGGTTTCAGGTATAATTTCAGTAATAGTTGGTTGAAGACTGTCGTTACTAATTGTCCTTTCTATTTCTGTTACTTCAGGTTTGTCCTTTTCTTCTTGATTCTAAAAGACAATTGAAATATTCACCATCAAATTTGCAAAAAAACTCCGCACTAAATTTTACAGTAATGAGGGTAGATGGATAATACGATGTTTGTTGCTCATTTATGTTGAAAATATTAATTAGGTTTTGATAAAACTTAACAGTAACATAGATCATAAATCAAAATAACACGTAGACTACTTTTTACAAAGTTACGAAACTAGTGACTATATAAAAAAAACACCTGTCTTTCCACTTCAATCGTTACTTCGTTAATAATTAAATACTCGTCTTTCAAATCATCAGGTATATATTGTGTCGTTTTTGTCTGAAATAAGTAAAATGACATGACCAGTGGGACTATGGGCGCCTGCATAAGTGTTGAAATCAATGTGCAGCAAATATTGTTTTATTTTTTCAATTCTTGTATTCTACAGTTTCCAGATAAAAAAGTTTCACGAGTCTAAAAGATCAGGAAACTGAGAAAAATAAAGATAAGTATTCACTAAATAACTCTGCTTTTCGATATGAGATGGCGCTAAGCGTTGTGGTTATCAAGTTTTTGACAAGTTTTTGACATTGATTGTCGCTGAGATAAGACTGCGACTTGAATATGAACGTTTTAGTTATGGGAATTACGCAATCACCGCCGCCCATAGACATCCACAACACCAGGGTTTTTGCTGATGCGTTGCCACCCTTTTCCCAAATAAACGCTGCTTTGCTGGCTCACACGCAATCGAACCGCTGTGTCAGACTTTATACCTGCTGTCTTGTTGTTAAATAGTATTGTTCCAATGTAGTTTAAGTACATACCTGATTGTTCAACCACCTGGCAAGTCTCGCCTGCAGGGGTAAGGTTGGCATTGAAATAATACGCCTTTGGACCCGCCTTACGAAATATGCCACAGTTTATGCACCTCATCATAATATCCATTTAATCGAATCGTAGAGCAAAACAGATGAATCCTTTTTATATAGCAATGGTAATCAGGCTTTGAAGATATCAGTTCGTAAAGAATAGCAATAGTCGTTAGAAATAGAACACAAAAATCGACAGTACACAACGAACATGTAAACACAACGTGTTGGGGCCTAGACAAAATCCAAGCGTTTTCTGCTCACGCTTTTTCCTTTCACGCTAAGGAATTGACGTTAGCGTGAAGATAATGGTAGACAAGTTACACAGGGATTGCGATACGCCTATTCCGCAGCGTCTCACGAAACACTCTATGGTTAGTCTATGGAATAGTGTGAAGCAGTTGTCAAATAAGTGTCAAACCCACGTAGTAATATTAGCGCGACAATTTAAAAGTGTGGTGTGTGTTGAAAGTTATTTTATTATATTACGAAGAAAGTAAGTGGTTTTAAATAATTATTAAAGTAAGAAAGAACTGTGGTTTAGTTAGTATCTTTGAAAAACTTGAATATACATAAACATTATCTTACAAAAATACGTTTTTTTAAGATGTGTAATTTATAGATTTTATTTGTATTTTAGATGGAATCTAGACTACGTGCGAGTCCCGAGCAATTTTGTTTGATAATAGAATTTATGGAAAGGTAAGTATATCTCGATATTTTGTTACTTATTCCTAATTTCAATCCCATTTTAACTAGTTTTGGAAGTAGGTACGTAAGTAAGATTACGGAATGCATACTTAATTTATACAAAGACCTCACAGTGGTTCGCTTATAATGATTGTGGTTCTTACATTTGTAGGTAATTCTTCTAGAGATAAACTCGAATTCATACCTTAATACTTATTGCTTAAGAAGGGTGTTAGAATACCAATACCATAATTAATGTTTACTGGCTCCTATTCTTATTGTTCATTAATCTTATCTATTTTTAGCCATGGTGATCTTTCAAGACCACAAGCTGGACTTCAAGGAAGGCAAAGAAGTGAACAGCTGTGGCAGGAGTTAACAAATCTTTTAAACTCGGTGGGTGGTGGTGTAAACAAAACAGCAGACAAATGGAAAAGGGTACTTAATAATATTATGTATTTGAATTAAGTATTAAATAAAGTATAAGTAGCATTTCTAAAGCATACTTTAGCATTTATTACTGAATCATTCTTTGCAAATTTGTGTTACAGGTGTGGTCTGACTGGAAAACTAAAACTAAAAAGAAAGCCTCCATTATTTATCGGGACATACGAGGCACTGGTGGTGGGCCCGGTAGGGGAAAACCTTTAAATCAACTTGAGGAAAGGGTATTACGGATAATTGGCATCTCTGCAATTACCGGAAATGAAGCCATCCAGGAAGCAGGCTTTGGAGTAAGTAGTATCTTAATGTTCCATTTTTTACCCGACTATGGCGATAAAAATTATAACCCTCCTATTTCTTGTTAATAACAGATTATTGATAAAAATTATAACCCTCCTATTTCTTGTTAATAACAGATTATTTTCTTTGTATTTAGGAACCATCTCAACCTCAAGTTATAATAGCAGAAAGGGTACCATCACCGGATGACACTGAATTGTTGGTAATACCACCAGCTCCTGAAGACACACCCATGTCAGTACCATCAGAAGTCAGAACCACTACTCCACCAGCTCGTCCTATTACTCCTATGCCAAACCCTTTAAATATGAATGGCACTATCCTAGAAGGTAATAATTACAAAATTAATATTGAGAAGGTATTAGGAAGCTAAATTATTAAATTTATAAAAATTATAGATAATGTACCTATTTCTATTGAAAGGCAGGTTACTAGGGCAAGTTACAAGGAAACTAATTTACAGCATTCGACTTATTTATATCCATTTGATCACTTCACTTTCACCATTTGTTAATTTTCGCTCCATGTTTTCTGTTATTTATCCTGTATGTTAGGTACCTAAAAATGCATAGTAATACAGGTTTTATCTGTGTTTACAGAAAGGTCACCGGTATCCGTTCTTTCTACGCAGCATCGTCGCCATATCAGACAGCGAAGACTCCGCCAAACACCTTTCGATCGAGCCACCAGTGACTTTGTGGCGGTAGAGCAGAACCGGTTGCGTTTCGAACGGGAGAGGGATACGCGTCTATTCGAAGTAGAAAGCGAACGACTAAAAATAGAGGCACAGCGTCTGCAACTCGACAGAGAAAGAAATCAAGTGGAAGCAGAGCGCGTGCGGGTGGAAGCAGAGCGCGTGCGGGTGGAAGAAGCACGCGTGCAGGTGGAAGAAGCACGCACCCGCTTAGAGGGAGATCTCCTTGAATCAAACAAACAGTTGGACTTAAAAATAACAGCTCTAATGTCGCTATTAGAGAATAGGGAAACAAGGCCAAATTTGGAGTAATAGGACGAGCTGGTGGAGTAGTGGTTCTGACTTCTGATGGTACTGACATGGGTGTGTCTTCAAGAGCTGGTGGTATTACCAACAATTCAGTGTCATCCGGTGATAGTACCCTTTGTGCTAGTTTAACTTGAGGTTGAGATACTACTAAGATACTACTTATTCCAAAGCCTGCTTCCTGAGTGGCTTCATTTCCGGTAATTGCAGAGATGCCAATTATCTGTAATACCCTTTCCTAAAATTAAAGGTTTTCCCCTACCGGGCCCACCACCAGTGCCTCGTATGTCCTGATATATAATGGAGGCTTTCTTTTTGGTTTTAGTTTTCCAGTCAGACCACACTTGTAACACAACTATGCAAGTGTGTAGTAAGTCTGAAAGTTTTTAGATTAGATTCCTTAAACCTTTTATTTGTGTTCATTTAGAATTATAAGTTATTCATTTATAATTAATAAAACATATTGTATAGAAAATAAAATATCTTTTAATTTTTATGTACACCTTCAACTTTCATATAGAAAATAGGTTGAGCAACATATATATACAGAAAATAGGTTGAGCTACATTGCTTTCACAAATCACACATACCATAATACACTAATAACTATATTAAAGTCTAGACAAAAGATTATTTAGTGCTGCCCTGCCTTGGAGTAGCTCACTACTAAAAACACCAAGTCTTCTTCTACTTCCACAATAGAAGGAGGAGGTAAATTTACCTCTAAAACCATATTGTGTAACACACAACAGGCAAGTACATTTTCCTTTTTCCCAGCAACAATAGGATGGTAATGCAAGGTTCTGTCTTAATATTCACCTCCAATGTGACTTGAGCAGCCCAAAACAGCGCTCTACCAAGTTCCTTGCTTGTACATGTCGCTGTGTATATGTATGTTTCTTCAACAGAACCAGGAACTGCATTTAATATAGGAGTCATCAGCCAGGGCCGCTGTGGATACCCAGAATCACCTAAAATATATAAATAAAAATTTGCACAAATAATTATTTCTTACATGATGCCAACAAGAATATAGCTGCCCCATGTTAAAAATACTAAGAGTTACTTAAATCAACTTTTTTATTGTGTTTACTGGTGTAAAATTATAGTTATAATACAATTATAGATTGTTAGCAGGGGAATAAAGTGCTGTGCTCCATTATAACAACAAAAAATAATATCTAAAAATATACCATACCCACCTAATAACCACACTTGTTCTCCATTTAGGTGCAATTCTCGCATAATATTATGATTCCATTCTGGATGCCCATATGAATGAGTCATGGGTGGCTCCGCCAAACTTAGCATTTACATTAATTATTTTTAAATTGCTGTTATACCTCTGAAAAAGATAAAAAATAAATTTAATAAGTAACATAATTTAATAATACTGTATTTATTTTTATGTAAGTATTTATTATTTTAAAGCATTCATAATTTAGCCATGAACAAACTTGCAAACTATCCATTTGTACATTCAGTGAATGGAAACCTTTCCTATTGTAATTGCCACATGGGTACAGTCGCCACATGGGTACGCATCCAACTACACCCGGGAGTCTAAACCCCCTCTGAAACCTGTAATTTTGGAAGCTATTTGACTGATTTTTTACCAGTATTTAAAACCTATTTTACAAATAATGCGCACTTATGTAAAATCTACTCTAAGAAACTTTTTAATTGTACCTACACACTACGTTATTGTGTTTCTATATACCATGAGGCATTTTCGAAGAACCTATAGACCACAAATGATGTTTTTTATGAACATTGGAAACACTACGGGTTTTATACACTGTCATAACTTACTCAAGTCTTATTTGGGTTCGTTATTGTTGCGATCTCGGAAACAATCCATTTATTTATAATAGCTGGATGGCCCAACAACTTGACTATGCGCCTACACGTTGATCTTTGTATCAAATGCTGAGGTAGTCCAATAATAGGTTGATATGAACCTGTAGCTAAAAAGCTGAGAGTACTCAAAACCTGAAACATGATTTCATTAAATATTAGATACATTGATTAGATAGCAAATACCTTACATACAAAAGAAGGCAATTTTTTTAAGGTTAGAAGTACGAAACTTACCTTGGTTTCTAAACTTCTTGAGAGCCTTTTAATGAGGTTAAACGCCGAAGATCACAAAGATCACAAAGACGCCAAGAGCTTTGTTTATTTAGCCTAGAACGATGAACAAATTCCATTTCAAAATGCAAAATGGAAATGGAGAAAATCTCCTCAATTTGCCCCATATTACGACGATTTAGTCTTTTTTGACGCTTTTCCAATGCTTCTTCATTATTAGGTGCCCGTATTAATCTCAAACTATGTATTTTAATTGATTAATTTGAAATAAACACACACAAAAATGTCACTATTTACTGTGAGCGTCAGGGTCCGAGCTCCCGCTAATGTAGCGTGTTGTGGAACCGCCAAAATAGCATTTACGTTTGTCAAAAGTGGCACTTGTCTACCATTTTGACTCATTTTGATGAATATTTTTGGCGTCTGAACGTCACGCTCACTTCATCGTTCCTTTCCGCATGAGGTTATATGACTTTGTCTACCGATTTAGCAGCAGTCACGTGACATCTCTAAAGCTAATGTCAACTCCATACAATTTGATCTTTCTGTTGGCGTTAACGCTTACAGAAAAGGGATTTTGTCTAGGCCCGAAGATCGGGGGGCCTAGACAAAATCCAAGCGTTTTCTGCTCACGCTTTTTCCTTTCACGCTAAGGAATTGACGTTAGCGTGAAGATAATGGTAGACAAGTTACACAGGGATTGCGATACGCCTATTCCGCAGCGTCTCACGAAACACTCTATGGTTAGTCTATGGAATAGTGTGAAGCAGTTGTCAAATAAGTGTCAAACCCACGTAGTAATATTAGCGCGACAATTTAAAAGTGTGGTGTGTGTTGAAAGTTATTTTATTATATTACGAAGAAAGTAAGTGGTTTTAAATAATTATTAAAGTAAGAAAGAACTGTGGTTTAGTTAGTATCTTTGAAAAACTTGAATATACATAAACATTATCTTACAAAAATACGTTTTTTTAAGATGTGTAATTTATAGATTTTATTTGTATTTTAGATGGAATCTAGACTACGTGCGAGTCCCGAGCAATTTTGTTTGATAATAGAATTTATGGAAAGGTAAGTATATCTCGATATTTTGTTACTTATTCCTAATTTCAATCCCATTTTAACTAGTTTTGGAAGTAGGTACGTAAGTAAGATTACGGAATGCATACTTAATTTATACAAAGACCTCACAGTGGTTCGCTTATAATGATTGTGGTTCTTACATTTGTAGGTAATTCTTCTAGAGATAAACTCGAATTCATACCTTAATACTTATTGCTTAAGAAGGGTGTTAGAATACCAATACCATAATTAATGTTTACTGGCTCCTATTCTTATTGTTCATTAATCTTATCTATTTTTAGCCATGGTGATCTTTCAAGACCACAAGCTGGACTTCAAGGAAGGCAAAGAAGTGAACAGCTGTGGCAGGAGTTAACAAATCTTTTAAACTCGGTGGGTGGTGGTGTAAACAAAACAGCAGACAAATGGAAAAGGGTACTTAATAATATTATGTATTTGAATTAAGTATTAAATAAAGTATAAGTAGCATTTCTAAAGCATACTTTAGCATTTATTACTGAATCATTCTTTGCAAATTTGTGTTACAGGTGTGGTCTGACTGGAAAACTAAAACTAAAAAGAAAGCCTCCATTATTTATCGGGACATACGAGGCACTGGTGGTGGGCCCGGTAGGGGAAAACCTTTAAATCAACTTGAGGAAAGGGTATTACGGATAATTGGCATCTCTGCAATTACCGGAAATGAAGCCATCCAGGAAGCAGGCTTTGGAGTAAGTAGTATCTTAATGTTCCATTTTTTACCCGACTATGGCGATAAAAATTATAACCCTCCTATTTCTTGTTAATAACAGATTATTGATAAAAATTATAACCCTCCTATTTCTTGTTAATAACAGATTATTTTCTTTGTATTTAGGAACCATCTCAACCTCAAGTTATAATAGCAGAAAGGGTACCATCACCGGATGACACTGAATTGTTGGTAATACCACCAGCTCCTGAAGACACACCCATGTCAGTACCATCAGAAGTCAGAACCACTACTCCACCAGCTCGTCCTATTACTCCTATGCCAAACCCTTTAAATATGAATGGCACTATCCTAGAAGGTAATAATTACAAAATTAATATTGAGAAGGTATTAGGAAGCTAAATTATTAAATTTATAAAAATTATAGATAATGTACCTATTTCTATTGAAAGGCAGGTTACTAGGGCAAGTTACAAGGAAACTAATTTACAGCATTCGACTTATTTATATCCATTTGATCACTTCACTTTCACCATTTGTTAATTTTCGCTCCATGTTTTCTGTTATTTATCCTGTATGTTAGGTACCTAAAAATGCATAGTAATACAGGTTTTATCTGTGTTTACAGAAAGGTCACCGGTATCCGTTCTTTCTACGCAGCATCGTCGCCATATCAGACAGCGAAGACTCCGCCAAACACCTTTCGATCGAGCCACCAGTGACTTTGTGGCGGTAGAGCAGAACCGGTTGCGTTTCGAACGGGAGAGGGATACGCGTCTATTCGAAGTAGAAAGCGAACGACTAAAAATAGAGGCACAGCGTCTGCAACTCGACAGAGAAAGAAATCAAGTGGAAGCAGAGCGCGTGCGGGTGGAAGCAGAGCGCGTGCGGGTGGAAGAAGCACGCGTGCAGGTGGAAGAAGCACGCACCCGCTTAGAGGGAGATCTCCTTGAATCAAACAAACAGTTGGACTTAAAAATAACAGCTCTAATGTCGCTATTAGAGAATAGGGAAACAAGGCCAAATTTGGAGTAATAGGACGAGCTGGTGGAGTAGTGGTTCTGACTTCTGATGGTACTGACATGGGTGTGTCTTCAAGAGCTGGTGGTATTACCAACAATTCAGTGTCATCCGGTGATAGTACCCTTTGTGCTAGTTTAACTTGAGGTTGAGATACTACTAAGATACTACTTATTCCAAAGCCTGCTTCCTGAGTGGCTTCATTTCCGGTAATTGCAGAGATGCCAATTATCTGTAATACCCTTTCCTAAAATTAAAGGTTTTCCCCTACCGGGCCCACCACCAGTGCCTCGTATGTCCTGATATATAATGGAGGCTTTCTTTTTGGTTTTAGTTTTCCAGTCAGACCACACTTGTAACACAACTATGCAAGTGTGTAGTAAGTCTGAAAGTTTTTAGATTAGATTCCTTAAACCTTTTATTTGTGTTCATTTAGAATTATAAGTTATTCATTTATAATTAATAAAACATATTGTATAGAAAATAAAATATCTTTTAATTTTTATGTACACCTTCAACTTTCATATAGAAAATAGGTTGAGCAACATATATATACAGAAAATAGGTTGAGCTACATTGCTTTCACAAATCACACATACCATAATACACTAATAACTATATTAAAGTCTAGACAAAAGATTATTTAGTGCTGCCCTGCCTTGGAGTAGCTCACTACTAAAAACACCAAGTCTTCTTCTACTTCCACAATAGAAGGAGGAGGTAAATTTACCTCTAAAACCATATTGTGTAACACACAACAGGCAAGTACATTTTCCTTTTTCCCAGCAACAATAGGATGGTAATGCAAGGTTCTGTCTTAATATTCACCTCCAATGTGACTTGAGCAGCCCAAAACAGCGCTCTACCAAGTTCCTTGCTTGTACATGTCGCTGTGTATATGTATGTTTCTTCAACAGAACCAGGAACTGCATTTAATATAGGAGTCATCAGCCAGGGCCGCTGTGGATACCCAGAATCACCTAAAATATATAAATAAAAATTTGCACAAATAATTATTTCTTACATGATGCCAACAAGAATATAGCTGCCCCATGTTAAAAATACTAAGAGTTACTTAAATCAACTTTTTTATTGTGTTTACTGGTGTAAAATTATAGTTATAATACAATTATAGATTGTTAGCAGGGGAATAAAGTGCTGTGCTCCATTATAACAACAAAAAATAATATCTAAAAATATACCATACCCACCTAATAACCACACTTGTTCTCCATTTAGGTGCAATTCTCGCATAATATTATGATTCCATTCTGGATGCCCATATGAATGAGTCATGGGTGGCTCCGCCAAACTTAGCATTTACATTAATTATTTTTAAATTGCTGTTATACCTCTGAAAAAGATAAAAAATAAATTTAATAAGTAACATAATTTAATAATACTGTATTTATTTTTATGTAAGTATTTATTATTTTAAAGCATTCATAATTTAGCCATGAACAAACTTGCAAACTATCCATTTGTACATTCAGTGAATGGAAACCTTTCCTATTGTAATTGCCACATGGGTACAGTCGCCACATGGGTACGCATCCAACTACACCCGGGAGTCTAAACCCCCTCTGAAACCTGTAATTTTGGAAGCTATTTGACTGATTTTTTACCAGTATTTAAAACCTATTTTACAAATAATGCGCACTTATGTAAAATCTACTCTAAGAAACTTTTTAATTGTACCTACACACTACGTTATTGTGTTTCTATATACCATGAGGCATTTTCGAAGAACCTATAGACCACAAATGATGTTTTTTATGAACATTGGAAACACTACGGGTTTTATACACTGTCATAACTTACTCAAGTCTTATTTGGGTTCGTTATTGTTGCGATCTCGGAAACAATCCATTTATTTATAATAGCTGGATGGCCCAACAACTTGACTATGCGCCTACACGTTGATCTTTGTATCAAATGCTGAGGTAGTCCAATAATAGGTTGATATGAACCTGTAGCTAAAAAGCTGAGAGTACTCAAAACCTGAAACATGATTTCATTAAATATTAGATACATTGATTAGATAGCAAATACCTTACATACAAAAGAAGGCAATTTTTTTAAGGTTAGAAGTACGAAACTTACCTTGGTTTCTAAACTTCTTGAGAGCCTTTTAATGAGGTTAAACGCCGAAGATCACAAAGATCACAAAGACGCCAAGAGCTTTGTTTATTTAGCCTAGAACGATGAACAAATTCCATTTCAAAATGCAAAATGGAAATGGAGAAAATCTCCTCAATTTGCCCCATATTACGACGATTTAGTCTTTTTTGACGCTTTTCCAATGCTTCTTCATTATTAGGTGCCCGTATTAATCTCAAACTATGTATTTTAATTGATTAATTTGAAATAAACACACACAAAAATGTCACTATTTACTGTGAGCGTCAGGGTCCGAGCTCCCGCTAATGTAGCGTGTTGTGGAACCGCCAAAATAGCATTTACGTTTGTCAAAAGTGGCACTTGTCTACCATTTTGACTCATTTTGATGAATATTTTTGGCGTCTGAACGTCACGCTCACTTCATCGTTCCTTTCCGCATGAGGTTATATGACTTTGTCTACCGATTTAGCAGCAGTCACGTGACATCTCTAAAGCTAATGTCAACTCCATACAATTTGATCTTTCTGTTGGCGTTAACGCTTACAGAAAAGGGATTTTGTCTAGGCCCGCGGATGTGCAAGTAGGGATGGTGAATGGCGATCTGAGATCGATAAATGATACTCGATTATTTCTCGAACCTAAAACACTAAATTCGAAATCATTTGACTGCCTTGTTGGTCTAGTGGTCACAAGCGCTGTAGCGCTGTACCCGGGAATCGCACCCAGGACCTGAGCATGAGGTCCTGGCTGCGATTCCCAGGCAAAGTGTTATTGGGTTTGTCCATCTGGAATATCTCAGTAGCAAGTGGAGTCCGGATCTTTGCCCGGTTGATGGCAATAGGCTCGCCCCCTATTGCACGGGACTTGACTATGAAATCAGGGTGTATAGGTACACCTCTCCCTTCAGGGATTAGAAGCGTGATGTTATGTTATGTTATTATTAATCAAACACAGTTAAAAAGGGTATAATAAAATATCAATTCAAAAATATTTTTTTTGTGAATCGATTTTTCATGCTTTGAGTCGAATCGATTAATTAGGGATTTTATGTAAAAAAATGGCTACCTTAATATATGTGCCTTTGGTCCCGCCACTAATGTCAGATGCATTGTCAAAGAAATAACAGTCCTTTATACACAGTGATTACCTATTATGGTTTTCGATCATCACAAATGTCAATAAAAACCTAACCTGTAGGTGTGTAAATAAATCAAATTAATTATAAACAAAACATGCATTATAATTATATTCCATGTCATTTATTCTCTTGATCGAAAATAACTCGTTCTTAGTTTATTTTTTCTATACTATGTGTAGCTTATTATGGTTACTGGATGGTTATAGATACAATGAAACGTCAAAATCGGGAAGTACTTATAGAGTGCGTTTCATCATTATAGTTCCTATGCAGTAATGTTAGCACTTTAACAACGGACCTATTAGGTGGCGCCGTAACGTACAAATGTTCGTCCTACAACAGTGGAACCAACATTACGGCATAGGAACTATTTGATGAAACGTACTGTAAAAGAAAAGCGGAAGCAATTAAAATACTGTTTTTGCAGATATTTTAACCTTGGCTTTATTCGCAATAATTTATCCATGATAAATTAGATCTTTATTTTTAATTCTTAGTGTAATTTTAGTTAACTTAGTTTAATTTACTGTAATCCTGCACAAGTTCCCGAATTCGAATGCAGGAACTGGTCATGTCCTTTAACGTGTTAATAACAAATGGCTACTATTACAAGTATTACAAATATGAAACATATACCTACTTCTATATCCACAGAATGTGCATAAAAGGTTGATTCATCATTTAAATCAATTGGATCATCAATCAAGGATTCCGGTTGTTGATCTATGCTGTTCGAATTAAAAATACTTAAATCGTTGACTTGTTCATGATAGGTGGCACTTCCTAAGATTGTTACTGTAGATTTGGTGGTGTCGCATTTATCAGTTACGGAAGACGTATTATCCTCTTTTGACACACTGATTCGTTTGATTTTGTGTTTTTGTAGAATTTCTGTCTTTCTGTCTCCATATTTATCTGAAATAGTAATTATAAGGGAAGTACATAAGATGATCCTTTTACAACCACAAGTATGTACTTATATGATATTCATAGTTGGCGCTAAATGTTAGTACTTAACATAGTTTACAAATAAACGACAAATCTATTACATTACTAGCTGCTCGCCCGTAGCAAGTACATATCTACGGCGCACCTACCCTACCTACCTACTTACCCTACCTACCATACCTACCTACCCTACCATACCTACCTACCCTACCTACTTACCCTACCTACCATACCTACCTACCCTACCTACCTACCCTACCCTACCCTACCTACCTACCCTACCTACCTACCTACCCTACCCTACCTACCTACCTACCTATCTACCTACCCTACCTACCTACCTACCTACCCTACCCTACCTACCTACCCTACCTACCTACCTACCCTACCCTACCTACCTACCTACCTACCCTACCTACACCTACCTACCTATCTACCGAGATATTATCAAAAAACCCATTCTATACAGAATGTATGAGAAAAAAATGATTTTTCTTCATATTTTTTTTTTTCGTGAATTTTTCTAATTTTTTAATAGTTAATCTGCTATTCTGGGCGAAGACAAATCCAACAAATCAAAGATCATCAAAATCGGTCCAGCAGTTCTCGAGTTATAAGTGTTGTAACAAACACGACTTTCTTTTTTTACCGACTTCAAAAAAGGAGGAGGTACTACGTTCGGATGATTGTTTTTTTTTTTATGTATGTTCACCGATTACTCCGCCATTTGTGAACCGATTTTAAATTTTTTTTTTTCTGAAGGGTATACTCCCGAGATGGTCCCATATAAATTTTATTAAGTTTGCTTGCATAGTTTTTGAGCTAGCTTCAATATTACGTATTTTTCCCACAGTCTATTTAGACGATATAATTATTAGACTCCTTCACTGTTATTTACATAGCAGGTAGTAACTTGTGTGGGATAGGTGTACCACCACTAAAAAGTGAAAAACAAAAAAAAACAACCGACTTCAAAAAAAACACTAAAAAAGTGAAAAATAACTTTAATTTCGGAAGTCGGTGGCAAAAAACGAAAATTAAAAAGCAAAGACACCGACTTCCGAAATTAAAGTTATTTTTCACTTTTTTTGTGTTTTTTTTTAAGTCGGTTGTTTTTTTTTGTAAAAAGTTTTATATATATAGATAGATCACTGAAAAAGTAATTTGCATATCGCTTATCGGTAATTTTATTGTAATAAACAAACTAGGTGTACCTAAAATGCATCTAAAGATACGAGTATTAAATAATTATAAGTACAACTATATTAAACAGTGTGTATATCAATAATAACAATCATGTAATCATCTTAAGGAGCTCTCCTGAATAGTTTGATAGTTTTATTGTACTTCTTTATTTCTCTTCATTCTACTTCGTTGGCCTATTCTATCTTCTTATAATTTAATTTAAACTCGATAGTTAAGTATAACTTATCATTATAGATATGTATTGTGTAACCTAGTGATTATTTTATTGTTTTTATCCCACAGCTAATCTGTGAACAGCGTTGTGGGCTGCAATATTGTCATAAGTTTTGTATATTCTTTTATTCTATGTTTTATATTGTAGCTGTTAGTTGTTCCTATTGAATAAAATAAATAAAAATAAATGTTTTGTTATACAATTATACCGAACTTAAATGAAGACAGTTAGCCTAAGATTGCAATAATTCTCTTAAAATAATGAATTAACTACATACTTAATAGAATTAGTAACATAATTAAACTAATAAATAATAATAACAAATAAGTAAACGTATTACATTTCATCTCAATTTGAAATCTTACATAAACAACACTTACGATTTGTTTTGGAGAGCGCTGTTTTATAAACACTGGCGGCAACTGTGAGTCACGTCACACCTTGATACACTCTGGAGTTCGACTGAAGCGCCTGAGCGCTACAGTGTCGTTGAATGATCACGATTTTTAACTCCCGGGTGATAGAATAAATAATGGTGTTATATGACATGAATGAAATGTATCATATTAGAATTGAATGATTTAAAGGTCGAGTTTTCTTTTTATCAAAATTGAAAAAATGTTTCAAATTCCATTAGTTCATTTTACCGTCTGTTTTAAGAGTCATTAAAAAAAATAATAGGACCAAAATGTTTTAACGAACATGCAAAATAGCTAAAACAAAACGGCTATTTAGTTTAAGAAGCACCCTAGGTAGAAAATAGATGCAGCTGAAAGAGCTTAAGCGACACTCCATGTCGTATTTTGTTGACGGACAAATGATTTAAGCGACATCGCGACATGTAAATCGTGGATATCAAAATGATTTAAGTCACATGTTAATAAAAAATAGAAACAAGAAAAACGCTTTAACCGATATTGAATCTTTTTTCTGAGAAAGGCCTACTGATTTATGTCTCGGTTCTTTAAATCATTGTATAGTTCAAGTACACTTGTAATAAATTAATGCAAAAACGACGTCAGATAATACACTGCCACTTTGGAAACAACCCAAAAATAGAGTTGTTTGAAGCGCCAAAAAAGTGCTTAGATTTAAATGAATCCGGCATCATCCGACGGAGAAAAAATTGCTGATTCCGAATATGTATATAACTCAATATCGCCCAAGATGTCGCTTCAACCAAATAGCCTTTCAACCCTTCGGATGATTTATAAAAATTTGTCTACCTACCATGACCTAAAACTGAAAGGTGTGGAGAGCGGTTGTGCTTTTAACCACTCTTGACGAAACTGAAGCCAGTGTTCAAGCTAATTAAATAGGTAGGTAAGTAGTCTGCGTCCTACCTGTTAGGTATGATCAAAACGTGGACACTCACGGTACGGCTGGTCCCTCAGAGATTCCTCAGAGAGTCAGGTGATTCCTCAGAGAGTCCACATTCCCATGCTCGGAGTCTCTCTGAGGGATAAAATCCGTAACGAGGTGATCCGGCAAAAAACCAAAGTTGTCGACATAGCTCACAGAATAAGCAAGCTGAAGTGGCAATGGGCCGGCCATATTAGCCGTAGAACCGATGACCGTTGGGTAGACGTGTTCTTGAGTGGAGACCGCGTATTGGCAAACGTAAGGTAGGACACCCTCAGGCTAGGTGGAGCGCTTTTGCAAGGGAATGAGAGCTGCTGGATGAGAGTTGCCGAGAATAGAGTTGAATGGCGTGCAATAAACTCATAATGCACGCTATTCAACTCGATTTTACCTGTTACAGAATACAAAAGTGTGACTGCTGAGTAGTAGTGGATTTCTGTATTCTGTAGGCTGATTATTATAATGCACATAATTACCTACATTTTGGAACAGCGTATTTTTAAATAACTAAGTAATCAAGCTTGCATTTATTTATGAGAAGCTTTCTGCTATTTTTCGTTTTTGTCTAGGTTTTCTCACCCTTTTATTTCTATTACAATATAGACAAAGTAGGTATCTCTTGATTTATTCTGCAACCTTTATAAAAACAGTTTAGGTGGCAAACTATGCTTAATTAGAGTCAATTGTGTAAAATATTATGTGGTAGTACCTAGGCTATATCTGTGACCTAGGTAGGTATATTTCCATTCTTTAAAACGATAACAGCCCCACCTAGCATTAGGTTTCGGAACTTGACTTGTGCTCTAATATGAGCCTTTATTCTTATAAGCGTCACTAGATGTCGCTAAAGGGTGTCACTAGATGGCGCTATGGGGCGTTACTAGATGTCCCAAAATGAATTTATGGAAGATAACGGATTTCTACATTTTCGTGGATCATTTATATTTATATGAGATTTTCAAACAAAAAATATATTAAATATCACTTTTAAATATTTATTTGTTTTATTTTGTTCATGGTCAAAGTTAAATAGGAGGAAGAATGTAAGGAGGCGTTTAACAAGGAGTGGGCTGTGGCTGTGGGACAAAGAAAAGTAAGTATTTATAACAAACACTTTTTACAAAAAAAGAACCGACTTGCAAAAAAAACACTAATAAAAAGTGAAAAATAACTTTATATTTCGGTTTTTAATTAGGTTAAATATTTTTACTCGCATAAAGGTATAAGTAGGTACCTTATTTTTTTTTCCATACTATAACGACATAACAACATTTTGTTGTCAAAACACTTTCCTTGAAATCAAGGTCAAGATGTACTTAAGTTAGGTAGGTACTTAATATTTTGTTTTTTATTTTCTGTTAATAGGTTAAACTGTTATTATATTATTTTTAGATTAGTTATATAGATAACTAATCTAAAAATAATATAATAACAGTTTCTAAATCTATTGTTATAAAACTTTGCAGGTAGTACTATGAATAGTCATAGTACTACCTGCAAAGTTTTATAACAATAGATTTATATTTGACGGCGTCAGCGATGGCTGAGCGATAGTTGCCGTCATCATCTCGATTCGGTGGTACGACTCCATAGTGCAGGTTTACAATAAAACACGATGATACAGCAAATCAGTTAGTATTTCACTTTCAGAACAATCATCACAGTAGGTACTTACTAATAATGTTCACGCACTACTTTACACGTTCGGGCAAACCGACAGTTTCGCATAGGAGAAGCGGAGGTCTGCATCCGTTCGTTGCCCTCACGAGACTACCTCGTCGTTCAGCCACTTCCCCTACCACGACTCTGTCCATGTGCCGCCCCACTCCAGTGAGCGCGTCACGGAGTTTACCCTCACCTCAGTACTACAATAATCAATTGAGAGACTATTATCGCTCAACTTTTATAATCTGCGATATATTTATGATTTAATAGAATTAGTAGTTTTAACAGAAATCGTCAAACAAGAACAAAGAAACTACCACGCACACAACGATAATATTGTAATAACATAAATCCTATTGTATTCATCCACTCACTGTTAGATTAGTAGGTATGTGGTTTGTTTATTAAAGAATCCAAACTAACGAAAACGAGCTGAAGTATAAGTCAAGTAATTGTGCTTTTCCTGGTGCCGCTGATAACCGACGGGCCGCCCGGGGCGCGATGGTTGGGGCGCGTGAGCCCCGCGCCGCCCAGGGTGACGTAATCGCGGCGCGGGAATCGAGCGGTTGTCATTATGCGTAAATATATATATGTATGCTGTTGAATGATAAGCATCCATATAAATTATTATGATTAGAGATATTATGCTTATAATAATGATGCGTAAGCTGAAATAGAAATACGACATAAATTGCTATGCTTTAAAATGATGGCATCATTTTAAAGCATAGCAATTTATCATCGAAAGGGATTTCATTGTACGGCATTGAAAGACGCGCCACGGGCTCCCGCGGCGGGATCCCGTGGCGAACAGCGGTGGGTAACGGCATGCATGCCGAAGACGCCGGCGCTGGTTGTGACATAGCGCAGGGCGCGCGCGCCGTGGCACGGCGCTGGAATGCCGCGGTATCTAAGCGGCTAGCGTGCGCTGACTGACGGCAAAATCCTTTACCATCCCGTTCCGGGCTGCGTTGGCCTTAGTTATTTATGTGACTACATGAAATTAGAGCTTTCATTTACCATTATTTGATGACAATAATAAGGTAGTTTTATGTTCAAATATAGTAGATTCACTCATCAATTACGCTAACTTATAAAAATACCTATAGGTGACTAATATGAAATTAGAGTTCGTTGAAATTATTTTATAGATGCAGTTGATGGATTTATTAGAAGCTGACAATGCGTAGACATATCACAATTTTTGTTGCTTAAGAATTATCACGAGTTATCACCATGCTGAGTCATATTGTAGCTTGTTTTACCATAATTATGCTCGCTTTATTAGACGCTAAAACTTTGTCGCTGACCTATTAATTCATTAGACAACTAAATATACCGGATGATTTTTTTTACCGTCTCGACAAACATAGGGTGTAGTAGGTGAACGGAGTAGAAGCCAATGGCATAGTCAATTTTTTTTATTTTTATTTTTTACACTTTTTAAACAAATTGATCTATCTAAAAATACTACCCATTTGAAGTAAACTTTTAATACAAAAACAATAAAAACATAAATTTAAAAAAAAAATGAATAAATCGATGAAAAAATATCGAAATTCAAATCATACGCACCCTACTAAATGCACGGAATTTATCAATGAATTCGTAGATACGTTCCTTTGCGGCCGATAGGTACTCGCCGCACTTGCCGTCGGCTTCTTTGCTATCATCAGGCGCACGAGCCGCCGCCGCGCCGAAGCTGCTCGCTCGCGCATCCCCCCGCCCGCCCTCGTCCCGAGCTTCAGTCACCTGCGATCAGTCACGGCGGCGTGACGTCGCGCTGTTTATTTCCGCGTATGCATCGTCCACCCGGTCATAGTTATCGTATCTAAACATGTACGAATATTCTAACGTAGAGTATCTTGTTTGGTGAAAACAGCCAGTGCGAGGTAGGGCGTGCAAACCCGGTTTTCCGGTTTTGCTAAAAACCGAAAACCGGACAAAATTTACCGATTTTTTAAAACCGGGGTTGGGAAATAAAACCGGTGTTACCTCCGGTTTTCCCGTTATTGAATTACATTTTGATATAGATCAACTTTTTTCGAACGCACTCAAGAAATGTTCAATTTAGAGTCATCAAATAAATCCGAACGCAACTTGTACCTACTTACACTCCTACCTCCGCAACACCCGCACATAAGCTACGACTACCGGGCCTTGCGCTGTTTGTTCTCCCCCGAGCAGGGCGTCATTTTGCTACGCTGATGACACTCTAGTTGACTCTAGTCACGACTCGGGGAGGGAGCTACGAAGAAGCGGCCGTCGAGGGCGCGTCGCTCTTCGTGGGGCGAAACGGGGCACTGGGCCTCAGGGTGGTACTCGGACGCGAGGCTCTGGTATTTCATGCGCTCAGACGCCGGCCACCGGCAAACGCACGCCTCACCATTGGTGGTGCAACAATAGAGGTGCGGGCAAGCATGAAATACTTGGGCCTGGTTTTGGACCGGAGGTAGAACTTCGGCGAGCACTTTGCTCAGCGCCGAAGCTGATCGGCACGGCGTCCGCCCTCAGGCGGCTGTTGCCGAACCTGGGCGGACCGAACGTGGTTTGCCGACGGCTAAACACAGGGGTGGTTCGCTCGATGGCGCTCTACGGGTCCTCGGTGTGGGCGGAGTCCCTGTCTGCCCAGAACAAGGCTCTACTGCGGAGGCCACAGAGAGTCATGGCAGTCAGGGTCATACACGGATACCGCACAGTATCAGCGGAAGTAGCATGCGTCCTCGCGGGTACACTCCCGTGGGATCTGGAGGCGCAGGTACTCGCACTAGTCTACCGACGTGGGGCAGACCTACAGGAGGAGAGTGGCGCCCGCCGCCTTAAGTGGTTAAGAGATGGCGTAGGAAAGCTCAAATCCATACGCTGAGCGAATGGAGGGTGAGGCTGGAGACGCCCAGTGCTGGTCACTGGACTGTAGGGGCCATCCAGCCGAACCTGGAAGAGTGTACACGGAGGCGACATGAGACGTTGTCCTTCCGTCTGATGCAGGTGTTGTCAGGGCATGACTGCTTTGGCAAATACCTGCACAAGGTGGCTAAACGGGAGGTGACTCCCGTATGTCACCAGTGCGGCTGCAGCGAAGACACGGCGCCGGCGCTTCACACCCTCGAGCAATGTTCTGCCTGGATTGTGCAGCGCCGTGCTCTCGCAGCAGCAATCGGAGCGCGTCAAGTAGGAAGACTCCCTCACTGACGCGATTCGTCGCAGGAGAACAGGATGGCGGAAGAGGCGCTATGGCGATCTGATGCTGCACTAGGAGGTGCCAGCGGGCGATAGATCGGGGAGTTTATCGTCGTCGCATTACGCGGCCCTCATGAGTGGTGGCGATGTCTCAGGTGAGCCCGGACATCGCCAAAGGAGTTTGGTGCCCGGAGGCGGGCTGCGCTGGATGGGTCGCGAATTGGTAGGCATAAATGGTTGATTAAAAAAGGTATATGCTAAAAATTTGTTTTATTTTAAGATTTTGTGGGTATCTAAGAATATTGTTTTCTTGTTAAAATTCTGCTATACAAAAACTATAAAAATGTAGCCAAAACTGGGGCTAACACCGGTTTCCGGTTTTGGGCCTTGAAAACCGAAATTCAAAACTGGTTTTGAAGACCTTCCGGTTTTGCACGCCCTAGTGCGAGGTGAATGTACGCAGAATAAGAACATCTTCAGTCGCTGTGAAGGAACGGTATCCCTTCTCCTCAAATTCCCCGGAAAACCCCGGACCCCGCATGGAGTTTTGTCGTTCCGTCATTGACACCATGTTGCAAGACGTTCCTGATCCCTATCTGCAAGACATGTACCTCCAGCATGACGGATGTCCAGCTCACTACAAACGATCTGTGCGCGCGTGTCTCGATGGTCAATTCGGTGATAAGTGGATAGGTCGCGGTGGACCTGTGAACTGGCGGCCGAGGTCACCAGACCTACATAACACCCCTTCACTTTTATTTGTGGGCCGAACTAAAACGTTTAGTCTTACGTTTAGTGTATACCGAAGAAGCTCAAAGCGTTAGTCATTTAAAACAGCGAATAATAGACGCTTTTAATGTTTTGAAAAGTGATAGAGACACGCCTCGAAGTTTACCAAACAATATGCAAAGACGTGCTAGTTTACGTTTAGAACGAAACATGTTGAACAATAATTACCTACTGCGATAGCGCTAAAAAGGTAGGTACAGATCTAAGTTCATTTTTTGTAAAATGCGCGCAATGCGCGTGCGCGTCGGTCGGTCGTGTTGCCCGCGCGCAAGTACCGCTCAGCTGCTCGGCTCTCGTACGTGAACCCCGGTAAGTGAACTCTCACGCACACATCAAGATTCTATGTACGTGTGTGTGCGTAGGCGCGCCGACGTTACTTAGCAACGGGTCGACCGAACGACCTATTGTCAATGTTCTCGCTCCCGCATGTATGCACTTCCTTTTCATTTTGAATGAAGTACAGTCGAGTATTCTTGCTTATTCAAGTATTTATTGTTTCGAATTATTTAAAAAAGATTACTTAGATTGTTTTAAAAGTTCGTTCCGAGTCTTTGTTACTGTTTTCGTTTTATTTGTAAGGATAGGCTTTCTTATTATTTTATGTTTTTAATTGGTAAATTGGTAGGGTTTTTATTTGTACTTACGCAAGTATTTGTTGTGTTGTAAGTTTTCTTACTTGTGTTTAGTTATTACCTATTTAATACTTATTCATTTGGTGTGAGGCTTATTTAGTCAATTGGGTATTTGTATTGTATGTTTGAGATTTTTTGGGTATTGTGTTCATTTTATTTGTAGATCAGGTTTGTCTTAGTTTATTAGTAAGTGGAGTATAAATGTTATTGCGTTGATTTTTAATTTGATTTTGGAAACGTTTTCAACACGACTGTACCATGCGAGGGGCGGCGGTTTACTAGGTTTCTACGCAAAAGAAATGTGCGTGCGTTTCCCTCGCACACACGTACAAGTTTCATTCATACGCGATCGCAGCCTACACCGTTTACTATCTCCTATTTTGGCTATTATTAGTTTTACGCACGGGCCGTAGGATGGATAGTTTTCATGATTTTTGAAGGAAATTCCGAACTTGTACAATCTCAATGGTTCTAAGCAAATATTCTCGGGTATGGCTTTTGTTCCACTTACACAACACACCTTATTATGCTCGAGACGGTAAAAAATGTCATCCGGTATATATGAAGACGAGAATGATATTTTAAAGAAGCTGCGTTAATTAGCACCCATTAATAATAGGCAAAGTAATCGCGTAACAAAACACACAAAAAAAATACCGTCGAATCGCGCACCTCTTCCTTTTAGAAGTCGGTTAAAAAAGCGTTCTTATGAGATAGTTTAGTATTGAAAATGCATTTTCGATCGATTTAGCAGGGTGTTACCCGTTTTCGAAAATTGTATCTAAAGATGCGTTACTGAAAGGGATATAATAGTGTAAAAAAAATTGTAATAAGTTTATAATGATATTTTTCATAATTTAAAATGAAATGCCAATTTTTAAACGGAACTTTAACCAAGGCGACCGCTAGTCGCCAATGCGCCATAAGCAAGGCAACTGCTGGTCGCCAACACGCCATTAGCAAGGCGATCGCTGGTCGCCAACACGCCGTAAGGAAGGCGACCGCTAGTCGCCAACGCGTCGTCAGTAAAGCGACCGCTAGTCGCCAACTCGCCATTAGCAAGGCGATCGCTGGTCGCCAACACGCCGTAAGCAAGGCGACCGCAAGTCGCCAATAGTCGCCAACAAAGATAGGCGACCGCTTGTCGCCAAAGCGCCGTAAGCCGCTAGTCGCCAACAAAGATAGGCGACCGCTTGTCGGCGGCACGCGTCCGGGCGGTGACAGCTTGTTGTTCATGTCACCGTGGTGGGCGGCAGCGAGGCGTCATCGTCACCGCGCGGAAGGTGCGGCGCCGGCATGGATACTGCTTGCACGCGTTTCTTCGCCGGGGAGCGGGCTCCTCGCTTGAAGTGTAATATCGTGTCGGTGCGACGTGCGACAGCTCGCAGGTCGCTCACTGCCCGCGAGCCGTCCACAATTCTGTATAGCCATCGTAAAGATTTTAAAATCCTAACTTGAATGACAAGTTATTTGCCGTGTTGGAGCGGTGCACGATGGTCCAAGCGCCCTACAAATATCATAAATACGGCGGTCATAAATACCTTACTTTAATAAATGAGATTTTTCTGAAGGGTGAATAATAAAAAATACTTCACAAATGTACATTAATGCTTTATTTACATAATTTAATATATAATATACAATAAACTGTACAATATGTACTGTTTATATACAAATTTAAATCGTCAATATTTGAGATTTATTGTCGCTCGTTCGGAAATACATCTGAATATGATATTAATGCTATTCATGAAGGGGATATAATTAAAAATGTATTCTTTTATATATTATACATATTATATACAACAAAAAGCAAGAAAACTAAAACTACAATTTATTTACAAACGTAATCATAACCACAACTACCAACCCAATTTCAATTTAAACTAAATTCGTAATAAATCTAAAACCTGCCTCGACATATCGCTCTTTTTCTTACGGGGAAGTTTCCGAAGACTAGTAATGAATGGGTCTGAGCTGAGTAAAAGTCTGTCAAGTAAGTCCGGATTCTTAAGTACTCGCGACATTTTTCTTATGTGATCCCGCCTGAAGGCCTTCTAATGTTTGTTGTTAGATTCTGCTGCCTCTTCAGATAATTCTCCGATAGATAATCGAGCATAGTGTGCCACTTCAGCACCATGGATGAGGACTTTGTGAACGGAAGCTGGGAGATTATACTACGGATATTATTGAATTAAAAGTCGCGCGGTTTCCAAAGCATATTCATTAAATTTATCCGAATCAATATTAAAACCCGAGGCCAAGGCTTGTAAAATTGTGTAACAACGATCAATCAAATCTTTATTTAAGCCAGTAATTTCAGCTGAAACTGCAGAATTAAAGAAAAAATTTCGTCCCGTATTTTCATCGTTCGATGTCCCGCTTCCGCCACTTCGTGGTTTGTCTACTATTAAACCTAATCTACGTCTAAACTCATTCTGTACATACGATTTCCTATCTGCTACTTGTCTCTTCTTATCATTCGACTAAACCTGCCACTTCTTAACATCCATTCTGTAAGCAAGATGAACAAAATATTCGAGAAACCGAATCCAAGAATAATGTCTAGATTCTCCACCTCATCCAGTGAAGCAAGAATAGTTTCCAACACGTGTGGATGTTTCTGAGGAACACTTCCAGTTACGGCAGACCAAGTCTCAAAGAAATGCATCCTTGTGAAAGTACATTAAAATCAAGGTTCCTGAAAAAAACATTAAAATATTTTACGTATGTGTCGTAGACCGTGCTACGCCTGAGCCTACGCAGTCGTAGAGGCTATATAGCAACTAAAGTCGCAAAGGGACGCAAAAAAACCTTTTATATTTTCAAAATAGTTTAATCTTTAATTTAAGATATGTGAGAGTATTTGAATATGGTTGAAATTAGTTGGAAGTCTATGTGAAGTCAACAATAAGTTAAATATTTGGTAGAAATCCTGTGTGGCATAGCACGTAAAAACACGTCATAATAAGTCAAATAAAATTTAAAAAATATAACTAAATAGTAAGAACATACCTTGATCTTGAAAATACATGTCACAAACACCCATCAAAAACAATGCAGTACTGAGAATTCACCGTTACACAAACAATATGTGCTAATGCATTACTGATAAATCGAACGCAACGTAATGATGTGTTCACTTCGGAGGTCGAAAACTAAGTGATAAATAGGTTTTTTTTTTTTGTCTAGGTCATCTCATAGTTGATTTTAGATGAAAATCGTAACTATTTAACCGGACTTTCCTGTGGATGAGCGCTCGCTAAGGGCACCCCCTGTGGGGTACGAACCTCGACTTAGGGCGTCACTGACGGGAGGGCAGCAAGATGGGACAGTCTGGATCAAAATATCAGATTCATTATTATTATCTGGGGAATTTAAAGCTACGTGCTCAGCTACGGCGCGGGCTGGCACATCATCGGACAAGGGACGGGGGGACGAATTTAATCGGGATCGCGGTCATGCTGGACCTCGGCGGCGAGGTCGGAATGACGGTAGGCGTCTGTTTTTGTGTTTTATAACTGTACTGGTAGCCCTATTGCTGTCCTGGAGGAGGGTTATGGGATCATCTGGCTCTACTAGTGCATGCCTCGGACGGTTGACTTTACTAATCCTAGAGGGTGATAATTAGGTAAAATGCTAGCTTGTTTATCGGTAAATCGTTATAAGTAATTCAAGTGGGGGTAATTGATGATGACATTTTTGCATTTATGACCTAGGGCGGTACCACCGTGCGGTGCCGCTATCTATAGTGAGTGATGTCCTTTAACCCCACTCCTATACTAACTTTATTAAACACAGATTAAAGTTTTCCCAATTTTAATTCTCGACAAAAACTAGGTAAGTACCTATGGTTAATTTGAAGATTATAATAAAGAACCATGACCAAGGTCCTATACATGCATACCCTTACTAAAACGATCACGTTACTAAGCTGCACATGGTGAATTTAAAAGCACTTTTTGACCTAAATTTTTAAATAATTCCTCCTGTTTCAGATAAACTAGCAGTTTCTTGTATATTCGGTAACAAAAAAATCTTTTTCCTGGCATTTTTGATCCGTTATACTTTTTTTTTTGTTTTTTTTTTGATTTATAAGAACAAATGTTCAAATGTTCTTAGTAATGGATTACAATCTAGCCTAATAGGCAATTAAACTCTAACTTAATATTTTACGAGATAGATTATGTTATAACTAAGAATAGTGTCAATTTGCACTTTTACACAATTTCGTAGCACTTTCTTAGAGTCTGATAATTGATGAAAACACTTTGTTCATGTGTTACATGTATAGCACAGCATTGTTACTATTTTTGGATGATTGTGGGGACAAGTTCCATTTTAAGATCTCGATGGAGGTTGTCATTTCTAATATACCATGGTGCATTTACAGCATCCCTGAGTACTTTATTCTGGAAGTTTTGTATTATTTTAGCGTTGCTTAGTTTAGTACAGCCCCAAAGTTGGATACCGTACGTCCAAATTGGCATAAGAATATGCTTGTATAATATCATTTTATTATGTATTGATAAACAGGATTTCCTTCCGAGTAACCAATACATACTTTTGTAACGTATATCTAGTTCCTGTCTTTTCTTTTTGACGTGACATTTCCATCGCAGCTTGGCATCAAGAGAGATCCGTTATACTTAAAAAACTATTGATTGCGAATCATTTTGTTTCAGGCGTTTTTAAACATAATTTGTTCAGTAACGAATTTCGATTTAAGTAACAATTGGCTTTACCTAGTAGGGCTTGACTAGATTGAGCAACATAAATAACAACATGTGGCATAACTCGCCACTAGGTTCGGCAGCGGCTGGGACCAGCTTAAAATGTACCAAGACTAGGAGAGACAGAATGGTATCAAACTATGCTATGAAAATCAAACGATCCTATTAGATATACCTCAATTGCTAGGCACGTCTCTGATGGAGAGTCTGACTTAGGATAGCTAAAAACATCTGGAGTAGGTCTACCAGATGCTTGTAACTTATCGAATAATTCCACATACTAGTAAGGCGATCAGAGTAAAGGAAAGTAAAACAAATCTCTCACAAACAACGTAGGTACGCCTATTTATTCAATCTTTAAGCATTTATTTTAAAAACCTAAATTATTATAAGCCATGGCAGTGAAGAGATGGGCAGTCCCAAATACGAAGTAGTATTGGCAGTCCCAACAAAATGCGTGTATCAGCACCATTTAGCCAACAAGTCATGTTGTTTTCCATCAAGATGCTTTGTAGTTGCGCGGATAATTCACTGAATGCACGTCCCTAAATACGTTGCACGCGTAAAACACATTTGATTCACCGAAACAATGATGTACGATTTCAATCATCAATCATCAGAGCACCGCAATATCGTATCCAATTACCGACACGTATCGTAAGTCCAGTAAGAAAACCAAAGTCGTCAATGAGATATCGCTTTCAAGAATGTGTATATCGAGTTTAAAGTGCAAAAAATGTGCGGCTAAGTGTTTAATAAACAATTAATAAACAAACAAACAATAACACACCAAAGAGCTCAACGTTTGAACGTAACAGTAGGTTTCTATGGCGACGAGTGACATAAGTGACTGAATGACTGAGTGACAACTAATATCAGTGTTTTGAGACAGATAATTATTTTTACCCACAAATCAAGAATCACAACAAGAATCTGCTTCGGCAAAAAATACTATACCTACAACAGAACATATTAATCTATACTATAACACTAATAATATGTTGCATGTTGTTCTATAGATAGTGCTGTGCACTTCTGTATGTGACGAATTCACAATAACTTAAACTGTATGTGATTTCTATTTGTGTATGTTTTAGTGTGGTGGTTGAAGTGCCATATCAATAAATAAATAATATGGTGGCCTCCATGGTTATCTCCTGTACCTCAAAAATAAGGAATACTCCTACCACTAATCTGATCACATTAACCGAATGAACGAAATGAACTGTAATCTGTCACTTATCGTCGCCCTTAAATCGAAAATGTAACCGGAACTACAAATAATATTTATTTTTATTCAATTTTAAACATAGGCTATGATTGACTTCAAACTATTACCTTAAATCTAGTTTGAATAAATGAAGGATATTTTAAAATATGAATTGGCTGTAATCGATTAGGGCATAAATGGTCATCGTCATTATAGCTACTGATTGTAACTTTACTCTGCGTTAGTTATTGTAGTTTAGTTATAACCCCTGCTTACCGTGGTGTAAGTTAAGTTACAACCGCAGAACAAAACCGATGTTCTTTCGCATAAGAAGTGAATTAGCGTGGAAGTGTCGTTAACGCCACTATTAGTATAATTGGTCGTAAGACAATATGCTAACTGCTAAGCGTTACTGCGGGTTACGATCAAAGTTGCTCCAAGTTATCGCTTTTGAACATCAGATACAGTTGTATGTGTGATTTGTGTAATCTGTAGGAGAACTAGTGTCCATGTGTGAATAGGCTTTGCCGACGACATTGTAATTTTTATTTTGCGTTCATATTACCTAGGCATCCTTAGTTTCGGGATTGATCATGACCAGTGAGACTTTGTCTATTTTTCTAACGCTCAACAGCATTTTGGTGGGTGTTTCAAATGTTCCTTTTTTAAAAGTATGAGTTTCGGTGAATTCAAAACCTCTTTAATCTCTAAATTTTCAGATTAAGAATACCTTGGTAACTAAGCCTACCTAATTAAATGAAAGATAAAAAGAAAATCCAGTGCCATTTCAGCTTTGTATTAGCAACCCAATCAAAAAAACCCTCACTTTTACAGTTATCGGTAGACGGCGGTTACCACTTTCCATTAGCAATTCCGTAATTAATTGCAAAAAAAAAACTTCAGGTTAATTTATCTTGAAACGTAATTCTATTTTCAGTCAATATTCAGTTATTCTTCCATACTAACTTTGTCCATACAAAGTTAGTATGGAAGAATGACTGAATATAATTGTACACTGTCAAATAGTCGAGTTTACTCCACTATTTGACAGTGTACAATTGAAACATTATAATATCTATTTGTTATCGTCACGCACGTACGGAAACGTAATAAAAAAAAATGGTTTGAAAATTACGATTGTGAATGTCGAAACTTCCATATTTTAAACACTAATTTTAACGCATCTTTGGGCGTAAATTATCTCGGAGTATGTTAATGGAAAAAAATATCTACCATTATAGGTTACAGATAATTCATTTAAGAATTTAAATAAAGTATTTATTTTGAATAAATACATCCAGTAGTTTTTTCATAATATCTATACGTTACGCGCTCGTTTTCGTTATAAATCATCGTCTATTTCACTTTCTCATGCTTTCTCATGAGATGTTAGGTGAAATAGCATGCGTATTAGCCACGCCCATCAAATAGTTCGAGCCGTCGACTAGGGCAGTCTTAAAGATGTGCACTGCAAATCGCAAACAGGGTACAATGTATCTTCAGAATTGTTTAGTTGCACAATGTATCTTCAGAATTGTTTAATTTATCCTCTAGGTACCTACTGTATAAGGTGGGAATAGGCAGAGAATTTTCTATCCATCGAACTGCTTATTGGAGTACTGAGAGTGTCAATTGAGCCACCTCCATCCTGTCCGGTACTCAATGAATGAATGTTAGAGCTTCGTTCGTTTAATCAGCAGAGAAGCCTTCCAGTCGCGACGAGATTGCTTCCCTGGCTCATCTGCTAGCTAGGTAATCATAATATGCTGGGAATATGAAATTGTGTTGTAGCTTTACTTTTATGCAATGATTTAGTAAAGCTTAGGTACTCGTATAAAAGGGAACGCTGGTACGGCCTGCGGATCCTAGGAAGATTTATATATATTTTTTTATAATTCCTGTATTGCCAAGTGGAATATAGTGACCACTTTTATTAATTAATCACGACAGTTTATGTACCCTGGGTAGTGGGCAATCAACCGCAGTCAACACTGCTGACTGTATAGAGACGAAAAAGTCAAGAAAGAAGAATTAACTAGCCGCCATTGTTATAAATAACCCCGATATTGTTCATTTCAAGAAGAAAATCTTATGCTAAATAGGGAATATGCATGTGATTCAAATATGGGTCAAATATTTTTTTTTATAAACTATGTTACTTCAGAATTATGCCTCCATCAATATTTTTGAATAAAATTTCTTTTTGAGCGAGAAATTATTTTTTTTAAAGTCCCAAATAACTGTGGGTAATTCAAATACTTGAAAAGGCTAAGAGCGGATGTGACGTAACAATCCGGGATAACAATCAAAATGTCAATGTCAAGTCAATCAACAAGTGTCAAGTCAATGTCAAACGCTCATAGAAAAAGGAGTGTTTGACGATGACTTGACAGTTGCTTGTCTGTTTTCACAGACGGTGACGTCACCACACCAAGCGCGCCAAATGGAGGGCGTTTAAATAGCCCGGATCGGTTGGATATTTTTAAACATTTTTTTAACAACTTTAAATTGCTTTTCTGCCGTCGATTTTTTTTTTACTATTATTTGACGATGTAAACTATCGAATAAAAAGATTAAAAAAATACATGCATATTCCCTATTGTTGTAAAAACAACAAAATGTTAACCCTATTCAGGTCAGATAATGAACCCGGACTCGCAATAATAACCGGTGTAACAGCCCGCATACTATAAATTCATGGGAATTAGGCAGGCCCGTAAGATAACTCCCCGTTTTTGTCTAAAATACACGATTCAGCTGTAATTTTTACCGACCGCTCCTGAAAAAGCTGAGCGATGAAAGTGTTAAATAGATTTCAACAACTTTGTGGGCTCGTCCGTTTTTACGATTGTATATTTGGGTTAATTTCTGTGGAAAATGGCGGTAGTGAGTGTGGTGGACGTTGGACTGTGATTGGATCTTCAAATTCTGCTCCGTTGAATTCGTGTATGGAGTAAATTCGATTAGTGCTGGGTTTTTCAAGTGGTTACCGAGTGCGCACAATTGTTTCTTCCTGAACTCTTTCGTCAATTCAATAACTGACTGATACTGCACCAATACCACAATTTTAAAAGAAATTCTGATATGGAGGTGCCATGTCGACATTCAACGACATTGTTTTCATGAAGCATATTCTATGAAACCCGCACATTTAAAATAACAAACACTAGCCGCAATGCTATCAGTTATTACTCAAACAACATTCTTCCATAATCACAGTAATGTAAACTGTACCGACAGATTTTAATTATAAGGCTGCGCGCTAACGTGCGTGTGAGGCTTACAGCTATGCAAGCGGAATCAGTGTATTTTATATTTTACGGCACGGAAAGCGTATAAAAGTGATTTTTATTTAGATGCCGTTATTATTTATGAGAGCCGAGGGTCGGCCTGATTTTAATATCTGATGGCGATATTCAGACCCCACCTCCATGTAGGATGCGGAAAAGATACGGTATCTTTTGTGTTTGCTTTTAATTTTTGTTGTGGCAACATGTTTTTGTTGCTGTTTTGCTGCGCGGCAGAATTTGTGGGTTGGTCTGGGAATAGAGAGTGAATCAGATGTCAAGGGCACGAGCTACTTATTTGTGGAAATAAACAAGTATTTTTCGGAGAATTTTGGGATAAGTTGTGCGTTGTTTGTTAGGAGAGTATTTGATAGGCGCTGGATGCAGTCTTTCTTGCATCGAATATTTCTAAATATAAGTAGGTAGGTACTTAGATACCAATAATTTAAGTAAACTTGCACGCAACATTATTCTTAAGAAACACCGTAATAGGTATGTACTCCAAGATCAGAAATTCCTAGTTTTCAGAGCTGTCACATCCAATCGCTTCGTAATGCCTGCACTACATTTTACGGTTGGTATGCACCGGCCCAGTTGTGTACACCACTACAAACATGTACATACAGGTGTACATACATGTACACCAGTGGCGTGAGTTCACTAGTTTTACTCGAATGGCATGTGTAGAATCAGCCTTAGAAATTTTTATTTTTTTACCGTCTTGCTTTGTAGCTGTTACTTAGTAGGTATTCTTATGAATGATATAACTTTTCAGAATAATAAACCAATAATACACCTACTTATAGTAAGTAAACTAAGTAAATTACGGGTTTATTATTATCTTAAGTCAATTACTTAGATAAGTAAACAATGTCTGTGAATGTGGGTGGGATGTCTGTTGGTCGGACTATTGCAGCATAATTCGAATAGATCACATTTTTTCGTAACTAATAATAAGTTAACTACGAATATAAGAGGCATGCTAGTCATTTTTCGTGGTGATGAAATTGAAAAGTCAAAATCACTACTATTTGAATCGTTACCGGCTGATAAACGAAAACCCGTTCGTAAAGGACAAGGAAAAGAAAATCGTGTTCTCAGTGACATTATCAGTGCCTTCAAAGCCTCGGATCCGGACCTGATGCCTGTGTACGTGGCTCAAAACTTGGAGAAGCTCCCGCCGATTACATTCGATCACTTGGATGTGTCTGACCTTCTTAAAAAGATTACTCTGCTGCGAGAGGAAGTTAACCAGATTAAAACCTCATACGTATCACGTGAACAGTTAGAAATACTGAGGAAGGAGGACCAGAATGCGAAGAACATTGATGTTAACACAAGAAGAGGTGTTAATAGACGAGATGGAAATGTGGATATAACGCTGTTGGTAGATTCAGATAGATCCATTTCTTCCGACATAGAATGCAATTCTTCACCTAAGGCTGATGAAGAAGAAAATTTGCAAAGTCATGACAACAATTTACTGTGTGAGGGTACTTTTGTACAGTCTCAGCTAGCGAGTGTGATCGGACCTGCGCCGCAGTCAGATAGTACCGTTGTAACGTGTACTCAAGCGCTGACGTCATTGCTAGCGGAGAAGGGGACTGCGTCAACGAGTGCGACAAGTGTGCAGCTGATCTGTGCGACTGATGAATGTAAACAAACCGCTGCGTCGGTATTGAAGAACGGTTTACCCAAAGAGAGGGCAGAACATGGGCAGTGGACTACAGTTACGTATCGCAAATCAAGTACGATAAATCATAGGAGAGGTAAAATAGGTTTAGCAAATGATTCTGCAGGCAATTTCAAAGCAGCAGAGAGAAAAGTACCTATTTTTATTTCGAACGTACACATCTGTGCGAGTGTGAAAGACATTGCAGATTATATTCTTTCTAAAACACAGATGTCTGTTAAGTTAGATAGAATAATAACGAAACAACAGAACTTATATAAATCTTACAAGTTTTATGTGCCCGAGTCTAAAATACAAGTATTTTTGGATGACAATTTGTGGCCGAAGGGCATTATATTTAGACGTTTCTTGTATTATAAGAATACGTATGCGACTGGAAATAATATACGTTCTAGTGTCGGCCCTACACCTAAGATAAATGGATAAACACAAATATAAGCTGGTGACTTATAACTGTAAAAGTGTTAAACGGTCTATTGATGGCGTAAGGGAGCTATGTTCCCATACCGATATCATTGCACTTCAAGAAACATGGCTGTTATCAGAGGATCTTGCGTACCTACATTGTATCAGCGATGAGTTTGGCTGCACCGGTACGTCGGCGGTGGATACGACGGCGGGCATTCTTCGGGGGCGACCGTACGGTGGTCTAGCTCTGCTTTGGAGAAAAAGTGCGTTCAACAATGTGTCGGTTGTTAAGTGCAATAACCCGCGAGTGTGCGCTATTAAAATAGTGTTAAACAAAGGGTCAATATTAGTGTTTAAGAGTCCCTATCAATTTCGGCGCGCTACGAGTTTAGGTAACTATCGGAGCGCAGTGTGTCTGTGTGCGGTCGACGTATCGCTGACAGTCGTAGTGTGCGCTGTGCGCACGGTGCAGCGCGAACTAATATCTTGGTCCGTAACTGCTATTATTAGGAGTTTTTACTTACTAGGTTCCGTAATACTAGATGGATTTTATTTTGTGATTATGACGTGCTATGTTTAGGTACCCTATAAAAATATGGTTACCTAGTATAGCATTCACTGAAGTAAAAGCAAACTATAAAGTGTCACCAGCGTATATAAGGTAAGTCTGAAACAAATACACGTGTTATTGTACTCCTTTATTATTTAGATTAATTAGTCCTTTATTATTTACATTTATGTTTATTTATTTAATCCTTTATTATTTACATTTATGTAACTATAATTATTACTATGTAAAAAAATTAAGTAAAATACAATTGTGGCGGTATCTACATCGCCACATGCGAACTACGAATCGAAGACCTGACGTCACATAAATCCTGCATCGCGCAATTAGAGTTTACCGTGCAGTGAACATATATACAAAAACCCAATATCAATCATTGGGCAGTTGACCGCCAGACACAACACCCGTCTGGTAGGAGGATCCTCCCTTTTCTATGGGGGATGAGTGAACTTTACACCCTATTCCTCATACCCCTAAATTGGTGACCCCGAATATGAACGTCAACGCAGCCTTCGTGCAACTACTCCAGCGTGACGTCATCATCATCACTCCCGCAAGCTTTCAGTGAGGCGAGTCACACAGCCAAGCCAACACCCGATGCGTCAACGGGTATCCTGATCACCAGCATGCAGCGAACGCGCATCCCTGGTCATCACCCTCAGCCTCATCACCCCGACCCACTGGGGAATCACCTCAACCTCATCACCCCGACCCACTGGGGAATCACAGCAATCACCTCAACCTCATCACCCTGAGCCACTGGGGAATCACAGCAATCACTACAATCACCACAATCGCCGCAAACAGTTCCGACCCACCGCGAACAATGCGGCACCCGGTTCCGACTCACTGGAACCACAACTGGCACTGGCAAGCATCGCAAGTTACAAGACTCAGCCCACTATCGACCTCCGGTCTCCGGAGGGGAGTGATGTGGCGGTATCTACATCGCCACATGCGAACTACGCATCGAAGACCTGACGTCACATAAATCCTGCATCGCGCAATTAGAGTTTACCGTGCAGTGAACATATATACAAAAACCCAATATCAATCATTGGGCGGTTGCCCGCCAGACACAACACCCGTCTGGTAGGATCCTCCCTTTTCTATGGGGGATGAGTGAACTTTACACCCTGTTCCTCATACCCCTAAACAATAGACGTAGATATATTTAGTTACCTATTCCGCTTGACTATTCTCCAAGAGTCATAAAAACCCCGTAAGAAATCGACACGTGTTTCACCTCTCAACGAGGCATCCTCAGGATGACGATTGACCAATTGCAAACCAGAACGCGACGTGTTACCACACCGAGCGCTGGACGCAAAGTGAAAACTTAAGTTAAAGTCACTTTGGTTCCAGCGCTCGAGTGGTTTAGAAGATAGGAGGGAACAGATGAACATACATACATACATACTGGTCAAAATCATAACCCTCCTTTTTTCTTCGCCGTAGTCGGGTAAAAAAGAATTACTGTGTGTCCCGATCCTTCTCAAATATTATTAACACATTATTAGATTAAAGAAATAATAGTAAACTACAACAATTTTCTTAATTAGTAAGATGATGGCAAAAATTATTATTTACCTAAGAACTGCACGTGCCTTCCGTGTTCTTTTAACTTTTTTCTTTTTATTACCTTTCATTCTTCCGTGACAATTAAGTTCACTTTTTCGACCCATTTTCTAAAAATTAAACACTATTGTACTGTAAGTATAATACAAAACATTAATATGGATAAATATCATTAGCAAAGTACAAAATGTTACGAGTACACCATACATTATATAGGTACTCACAGTCTCAAAACTGGTTAGCTCTAGTACAAAAGTACGCCCGATTCCGCGAATTACGTCGGGAGCGGCGGCAGCGGCGAACGTCACAGGCGACACAGGTCCGACGTCGAGAAGCCCTCGGGCGCGACTGATTGCCTCGAGCGAGCACATCGGTTTATAAGGCATTATTTAGATCTTTTATTATAATTAAATTAGTAGTCAAAAATAAAATATAAAAACTGAATTTGGTAGATAAATAACTAAAATTTTAAAATATTTGAGACTTATTGTTAATATGTAACAAATTCTTATGTGTAGACGACGATTTTGAACATGGTATTATTGCGTTTTTTCAGCGTGGATCACATTTTTTTTCAAGTACTAATTCAATCAACTTTGGAAAAATGATCAGTCGCCTAACTAATATACTATATGCACAGTATTTAGGATTTTTCTCAGATTGATGTTTGCTACCAGTAAGCTATGAAAGCAATTGAAAAACCAAGTGTTTCACGCTTACGTAAAAACGTGTGTTAGATTTTTATTTTTCTTAATTTATATTGAGTAGTTAGTTTTAATTTTATTAGTCGACTTACTAGTTAAATAGGTGATGAATAATTTTGCATTTATAAACAAAATAGATATCTTAAGGATATTGTAACATTGGCTCCGAAAAAACTTGAATTTTCTGTTTTTAGACCGCGAAATTGATAGGGGCTCTTAATGTGTACATGCCCACGGACGTGGCTAGTAACTTAGTGGAATTCACGGATTGCCTCAGTTTGGTGAGTGCCATTATTGATAGTTCTAATGCTGAAAACTGTTATATTCTTGGTGATTTCAATGCACACCCAACAGAACGATTTTTTACAGAACTGATAGGCTTCTGTCAGGAATTTGAGTGGAACTGTGTAGAGACGGAGATATTGGGGTTGGACTCAGATATATATACTATTGTGAGTGACGCACACGGAGGTGGCTTGATCACTGTGTGGTTACTAAAGCGGCCCGTGAGTCTGTAGTTAATGCGAGTGTTGTATACGATACATTATGGTCGGACCACTACCCACTTGTTTTGGAATGTCTATTCGATAATGTTTGTGTAAAGCAATGGGATTCTAATTATGTGGAAAATGTTGTTGTTTGGGGAGACAGAAGTCTTGAACAGTCTCAGTCTTACACAAAGGCATGTCATGAAAGAAGAAGATTCCCTGAAGATTTCAGAACCTGTAGCGACAAAAGTTGCAATCAAGTTTGTCATCGCGCTGTTATAGACAATATGTATAAAGTTATAGTTAGTGCTTTATCTGAGTCAGCAGCGGTGGGTCGGGGGCGCAATAAGCGTAGGAAAATGAAAGTAGTGGTAGGGTGGAATGCGCATGTAGGTGAGGCTTACAGGGACGCCAGGCAGAAGTTTCGACTTTGGGAAGACCTTGGGAAGCCATGTGATGGTCCCACATTTTGTGATATGCGTGAAGCTAAGAGAATTTTTAAGTCTCGCTTGAAATGGTGTCAAAATAATGAAGACCGAATAAAAATGGATATTTTGGCTTCACAACATTCAAGCAATGATTTTCGCTCGTTTTGGAAAAACACGAATAGGCTGAGTAGTAAGCCTGGCCTCCCTGTGTCTGTCAATGGTGAGAGCGATCCTGTAGGCATTGCTGACCTTCAAGTATGAAGAAGCTGTATGAAGGATCGCCAGCAATATGTCGACTACAATGGCTGTGTATCTCAACCGTATTACACGAGATCAGGCGTGAGCCAGGGCAGCAATGTAGGGCCTCTCGAGTTTATTGTAATGATAAATGACTTGCCGGAAGTCGTCAGACATGGGACTTGTTTATTGTTTGCGGATGACCTGAAATTGCTGCTCGAGGTTCGGGATCACTCGGATTGTGAACGCCTACAGGAAGACATTCACAGAGTGGTCGAATGGAGCAATGACAACAAACTCCATTTTAATGTTGCTAAATGTTCGGTGATGTCGTTCACTCGCGCGCGAACTCCCTTGAGTTATCAGTACAAGGTTGAGGATGTGCCGATGCAACGAGTGTCTCAAGTACGAGACTTAGGGGTACTCTTCTCTCAGGAACTAACCTTCCGTGAGCATATCAATAAGATATGTAAGAAGGCATACAGAAACCTAGGTTTCGTACTCAGGCAGTCCCAAGGATTCACCAACATCATGACCCTAAGGGTACTATATGACGCATTAGTCAGAAGTCACCTCGAACATAGCGCATTCATTTGGGCTCCTCATGAGGCGAAGTATAGTGTTATGTTGGAACGTATCCAAAATAAGTTCACGAGGCACTTGTATTACAAGCTGTATGGGGTATACCCATTGATGTACCCTACACTATTTGTTCTGGGTATGGTAGGGTATAACACTCTAAGAGTACGACGGGAGTTTTCGCTCGTAGCGTATGTAGTGAAACTACTACGTGGCGTGGCGCATAACCCGGGAGTGCTGCGACACCTATAGCTGTACGTGCCCGACCGGTACGTGTGGAGGCGGCAACGCCCGCCCCTGCTCGCTGTGCCTGCGGCCAGGACCAACCTACTGGCGAGAACTCCTCTCACTAGAGCCATACGCGTGGTGAATGAAGTTCACGGGAGGGTTGATGTATTGTGGTGCAACTTGAGTGAATTCGCAAAAGTTACACTATATGTAATAAGTTATTTAGATTAAGATATTTTTTAACTAGGTATAAGGTGTAGATTTAGGATTTAGTTATTAAGGCCAGTCTGTCGCATTGGATCATAGATCTGTAAAGATAGTGAAGGTAAGATTGTTATAAATAAATAAATAAATAAATAAATAAGGAACATTTTAGAATAAAGTCTCCACTGGGTCCCTGCGTTTCCGAGCCTGATGTTGTTGACCATGGTGACCTTGGAACGAGATTCACTGCCAAGGACGTTAAACGTGTTATTAACAGTATGTCGAGAGGCAAGTCTCCAAGTCACGATGGTCTCAGCATCGAGCACCTCAAGTTCGCGGGCCCTCATTTACCGAGAGTGTTAGCAATGTATTATAACTTTTGTGTGAGTCATGCGTATTTACCTAGCCATATGACTAAAACTATTGTAGTGCCCATTATTAAAAATAGAACGGGTGATATCGCTGATCTAAACAACTACAGGCCCATTTCTCTGGCAACAGTGATCGCGAAAGTGCTTGACAGTCTGCTTAACAGACAACTTAATAACTTTGTACAGCTGCACGACAATCAGTTCGGGTTTCGATCCGGACTGTCGACTGAAAGTGCCATCTTGTGTCTAAAGTGGGCTGTGAGGTACTACTCGGATAGGAAAACTCCTACGTATGCTTGCTTCCTCGACCTCTCCAAAGCTTTTGATCTGGTCGCATACAGTGTCCTCTGGAGGAAGTTAGTAGAAGCTGGAGTTCCTCCAGAGTTGATAAATACTTTTAAATGCTGGTATGGAGGCCAGATCAATCAGGTACGCTGGGCCGGATGTTTTTCGGAGCCGTATAGGTTGGAGTGCGGGGTGAGGCAGGGGGGGTTGACTTCACCCACGCTCTTCAATCTGTATGTCAATGAGCTGATCGAGGTGCTCAGCAGAGAGCGTGCCGGCTGTTACATTGACGGTGTATGTGTTAACAACATTAGTTACGCCGATGATATGGCGCTGCTGAGCGCCTCGGTTTGTGGTCTTAGAAGGTTGGTGGCTATCTGTGAAGAATATGCTTTACTTCATGGATTGGTCTACAACGTCACTAAAAGTGAAGTCATGGTCTTTGGTGTCAGTGGTCGATGTCCAGATGCTATTCCTCCGGTCAAGTTGAACGGAATATTGCTTACGAGGGTATATAAAGTAAAGTACTTGGGACATCTTTTGACCGCTGACCTCAAAGACGATGATGATATTGAAAGAGAACGGAGGGCGCTGTCGGTGAGAGCTAATATGATCGCTCGCAGGTTTTCACGTTGTTCTAGGAAAGTAAAAAGAACCTTGTTTCGTGCATATTGCACCTCATTTTACACGTGCAGCCTGTGGGTAGATTACACTCAAAAATCGTACAGCGCCCTTTGAGTGCAATATAATAATGCGTTCCGGGTATTGATGGGGCTGTTCCGCTTCAGTAGCGCATCAGGGATGTTTGCTGATGCGCGTGTCGATTGCTTCTACAGTACGATGCGGAAAAGATGCGCTTCCCTGGTGCGCCGGGTGCGGGCCAGCCCCAACATTATACTGCAGTGTGTTGCGAGCAGACTGGACTGTTTGTGTGTGAATCGCTGCTGCAAGCTTTCTACATCGGTTATAAGCTTGTAGCAGGGATTCTCATACCTTTAAGGCAGTGTTAGGTTAAATGTGTAGGTTAGTGTACTAATATAGTTGATAAGATAGATTGTTACTAACTTTTTGAGTCCTGTTACTTGTTAATTAAATATAAAAAAAATAAAAATTAAGTTGAATAGTATGGTTTATAGGCATAGACATATTTAAAAAAAAAAATCTTTTAACTATGTTTATAGTAACAATAGCTGGCCTACTTGTGTTGACGTCCTCAGTTTACCAGATCTTAGAGTATTTTACTTTTTCGCTGGTCGTTATTTAAAATATTTCAATTGTAAACCTATCAGTGTAAATTCCCCCTAACAATGTATTGATAAAAACCGATAGATTCCGTGTAACGGCCCGTATAAGCCGGATTTATTAATTTTGATAACAAAATGTCCAATAGATGCGCACACGCGATGCGCTGATGATTCCATTTATTGCCCTGATGGGTTTCGTAATGACGGGTGGCGCCATTCGCAGGGTTATCGGATTTGCAGAGCTGGAATTAAAGTAAAGAGTTAATGTTTATATTTTTGAGGACTCCTTCATCCTGTTCGATTAGCAGGCCATTGAATAAGATATCATAACAGGCCATTGAATCAATGACGCTTATAGGTTATTTTAATAAGTGTATGGAGGTATCAACATGGCCTTTTCTGAGCTAAAAATTAATATCAGGAGACAATAATAACGAGAAACTTATAACCAATATCCTACCTGCTTCAACAAATAATCGCCATTCACCCAGATAAATCAGAAAATACGTGTTACCAATAAGAATAGATTCACTTGAATCGGCTGATTAGGCGATATTACGTCGAAACTCGTCTGACAAACTAGCCATAATACTTATACAACGGTAAATTAAATAAGGCATCTGATCAACTACCTCTTGTGGGATAATTGACAGAGGGGGGGGGGGTGCTAGACTTGGGGATTAAGTGGTGTTTGACCTTCAGAAGTGATCTTCAACTGTTTGCCTATATTGTACCTAAGACGCAGGTATGTAGGTCTACGGATGTTAGAAGCTTAAGGTATTATGGACAAGCATAACTTAGTAGTACCAAGAAATGGGGTGTATTCACTAATGTAGTTAAAATCACTGGAGTAATAGGTATTTTGTAGTCCTGTCAAGGGATTGTTAAACCCTGATACGCCGTGAAATTAACTTTTTCTTACTTTTTTTGCAGTTATAATTATGTTGATCAAAATATGATTCGCGACCGAAACAAATATGTATTTACAGAATAATAATCAAAAATGATTCCCTTAAATCTCCTTTCAGAGCGTTGCGTAAATCGTATTTTTGAAATGTTTCACGATCGAATAAGATTATTTGGGATCAATCATAGTAGGTACCTATGTGCCTCAACACAGGCCGATCGAACTCACTCTTTTTTCGTCATCAAACTGGGAAATTGCTTAAACATTAAGATTTGTCTAAAAACTAAGTAGTTTACAAAAGTCTGCGCTGAGCTCGTGTATTCGCCCCAGTGCCCAGTGCCCAGTTCCCAGTTACCTAGCGCTAATCTTATTCGGGTCTAAAGTGTTTGCGTAAAATTTTATGTTAATGTTCTCGTTATTATTATGTTGGTTTGGGAATAGGGTTATCACTGGATACTGTCTTGGGCGTGGAAAGGTATTTTGACGGAAATGCTAAATACTTGCAATAGAGTATAGGAAGTATCTAGAGTTTGTGAGCCTTCAATGTGTAAAAATTATAAATAACAGTCTGTTACTATCCCACTGCGAGTAAAAGCCTCTTCTCAAACAGAGCATGAGTATTTATCATAAAAGAGGGCCTAGACAAGTGACAATCGCTTCGAAAGCGTTTCGTGTTTCTACAACGATTTTCAACAGGATTGACATAAGCTTTTCGATAACTTATGTCAGTCCTATACATTTTTGCCTTTTCCATCATCGTTATCGCTGATAGAATGTCACTTTGTCTAGGCCCTCAGGTTAGTTATCTCTCAAACTTAAATAACATAACATCACGCCTGTATTGCGCGAAGGGTTAGGCAGAGGTGTAACTATAGTACACCGAAATTTCGCCAGTTATGTTTAAGTAACCTAAACAATAATGTATTTGTAAACATTTTTCATTTTCTATCGTCCGTTTGGCATAAGAAACCTGCGTTTTCCGGACATCTTTATAAATAGCTACACCACGGCAGCCCTGCGCTGAAGCTCGCTGTCCCGGCTATAATGAGGGTCTTTATGGCCACATTAAACTTAGTAATAGCGTGTGTGCATACATTACTGTGTGCATGTAGGTATACTTAGTGATAGCTAGTGGGTTCGTCTGTCCATGAGCTGCTATTTGAATGGCATATTTAAACTGTTTCTGATCTGTACGGGTATCTTTGATGTAGGACTTACTTCGTTTTATTCATGTATTTAATAATAGCAAAAGTGATTGTTACTTATTATGATTTTTTCAAAAGCATAGTAGGTATGTCATCAGCCTTTTCTCAATTATGTTGGGGTCGGCTTCCATTCAAACTGGATAAAGCTGCATACCACAATTTTGCATGAAGCGAATGCCTATCTGACCTCCACAACCTAGTCATTGACCTATGACTATAACTTTCATACTATAAAAATTCAGGTTAAACTTGTAAGTAGGTACCTTAAACAAAAGGAAACCAGATTCCAGACTCTGCCTTCTTCTGTATGACCTAAATTGAGGATTTATATTTAGGTATCTGACGTCCGATAATAACTACTTTATACACTTACAAATATTAACACTTCCAGAATGACATCAAACTTGCTAACCAAAGTGTCGAACGCTTCGGTTGTGGTCGTGTCAGACATCCACCACATTGACTACTACTTGTTAACCAGCCCAAGTTTACGGCTCCATAGCTCAACTTGTTCCTAGAACTTAGCCCTACTTGAGAAGATTCAAGCTTATTCATAGATATATCTGTTACGTATATTGATTGATTTGCTTGGCATGTTACAGGAGGTAGCAGCACGGAGCCTGAGCTTGTGCCCGGTTGATGACAATAAGCTATTATATGGGCCCCGTATTACATAACTGGCGAAATGCGTGTACAATGTAGGTACACATCTGCGTAACCCTTGGGGATACAGGCGTGATGTTATTGCGCTTAGGTATTATTTATTTATTTAACCAGAACGACATAAAACCAATTATAAATTATGTTGATTAACACATGAGTAGGTACTGTTTCGGAAAACAGCATTTCGTTTACCAACGAACAGCATTTCATTTTTATTGTATAGACTAGCTGATGTCCGCGGCTTCGCCCGCGTGGATGTCGGTTATTATATACTAAAACCTTCCTCGAGAACCACTCTATCCATTAGTGAAAACTGCATCAAAATCCGTTGCGTAGTTTTAAAGATTTAAGCATACATAGGGATATAGGGACAGAGAAAGCGACTTTGTTTTATACTATGTAGTGAGTAGTGATTAATTAAACCTTTCACTCAGTCTTCTCGCAAATCGACAGACATTACAACATTAGCTTCCATTCATCAGGAAATAGATCTGGTCTAGGACTATGTTCTAGGAAAGCGTTGAGTGCAGCAATAGTGGGAAAGTGACATACGTCGCTATGTGGCGTGGGTTTTGATTAACACGAAACATTTCTATGAACTATGATTTAGGTTTTTCTGTAATCGCAGAGAACTACAATGCGGGAGAAAACTTTTGATATCAGAGTTATTTTTCAGGAAGTCGACTGCAGTCTACAATGTTTCCACTGCCGGGGCACATGCCTCCTCTCTTCGAGAGGGTATGGGCTGTTATGTGTTGCTAGATGTCACATGTCTCTGATTTTTTGTTTCTAGGACATAGCGGTTTCGTCACGATGTTTTCCTTCACCGTTTTTTAGAGAAGTGGTGAGGAAATTATTTACACAAAGTAAAGCGCCTGCTTGGGTTCGAACCCACGACCGTAAGTCGGGGCCGTTAGTCGACTGCATAAATTCCTTGATTGACTTATAGCTAACCAAACAAGGAGATCATAGCTAATATTTTATTAACATATACAAGCCAGGGTACGCTAACTTTAGGGTCATTTTCACACGTGGGAGCTTGCCCAGTTAATATCATTAATCTTCGTTGAAAATTCATAACCAACTAAACTCACGGTAGTTCCCAGAGGTATAGGCAGGGATGTATTAAAGTGGTACGTTCAAATAAATATGTAATGAATTTGTCCGTCCGCCCGTGTGGCTCAGGGGAAAACGATTTTGTTGTGACTAATAACCTGAATTGTTGAAGGGTTGTTTCTCATATTATGTGAGATTCTATGCTGTTGTTCAATTTACGGTCCTTTTATGTGAATAACGTAAAAGTTTTGTGTTTTTCAAACAGCGATCATCGCCCGCGCTTAGGAGCTACGTACAAGTTATGATACTTGTTTTCCTCAACTCTTGTAAAATACTTGTCAAAAACGTGTCGTTTATAAAACATGTATGTATCATAAATGTATTTCATCTTTTAGACACTTCTGACATGTTTTGTTTTCTACAAGTTATGCACAACTATAGTCTTTGCACCTCGTCTTAGTTGTAAACGATAAACGAAAACGTAATGTGTAGAGTACATGTTTATAGCTTGGTGTGTACGTGGGGTCCTGCTATGGCTATTGTAGTCAAATTTACTTTGATTGCGAAATGAAATACATAGAATAGAAGTTGACACTCGCATTACATGATAACTGGCGAAATGTGGGTGAACTGTACACCTCTACCTAACCCCAAAATGTTCTACACGCAGTGCCCAGGTTTCCAGGAGACAGTTATTCAAATAAAATGTTCGTCTAACAGGAACCTGGTGGGATGCGGCTAATCTGCGATTAGGCAGGCTGGACACTGCCAGCCAGATATCGCAGACGACGCTAAAATATGTATCTTTGTATCAATTCATATATATAGTTGCACAATATCTTTGTCCTATCTTTGTTATCTGTGTCCTCTCCTCTCCGAATTCTTTGTGCTGAATTTTGCGACAAACATTATATTTATAAACTTCGATACGCTAAGAAGAAGAAGTAATAATTGCTCTTTCTATATAATATCGGTGAACAAAAGCTGAATTTGCCTTTAACATGCATTTCGACATTTGTGATAACGCGCGGTTTTTTATCACTCAACATTTTGTGAGAAAATTGAATAGCCACCCGCCTGTAGTGCTAATGTTAAAAACTCAATTTGATAAGCTCATAATAGCTCACACTGGTTGCCTTACCGTACTGGCGTAGCAACTTGCAGCCAGTACTTATCATAAAGGATGAGATACAGAAGGTGAAGTCGATGCAAGGAGTAACATGTAGCTTCCTCGCTAAGTTAAAGTCATTTATTTCAACGAGGCTATTTATTAATTTAATTTAAGACATTTCCTTCAGATGTAGTCCATACACTGTTAGTAACACAAATTCCTTATAAAACTTATTGTTTTTATTATAATAAAGCAATCTTTATTATAAATACAAATACAGGAAAAGTCTTAACTCACTCACTGACTGACTCAAAAACGTCCAGCCCAAGCTTTTGCATCTCGACTACTGAGCACAGAGGATCTGAGGTCCCCTTTATGATTTAGACAAGGAATAAAGCCGGAAATTTCAAAATTCCTACGGGAAAGGGAATATACAATAGCGCGGACGAAAAGCTGGCAAAGTGCTAGTAACATATACATGAGAAGGATTCATGTTTATCATTAATCATTAATTATCGAAAGAAAATACTATAAGTATTACATAAAATATTTTACTTTGAGTGTTTTCCCGAAATGGAACACGTTTTGAGTTGTATTATTCACTCCAGTCTCATAAAATCGTGTTGTTCTAAACAAGCCCTCTGCATTTCCTTGTATTTTGTACTAGTGGCGAGTACTCGCCCGCCAGCCGACTCGACAATTTCGTTCAATTCAATTTCGCTCTACTTGTGTTAATTACTCGCCCGAGATGCTTAAGGCTCCACGTTTTCATTTATAATATTAAATAACAAATTCAGTTTGTATCATTTTATATAATCTACTTAGAGTTCAGTTATAGGTAACTCAGTTTAATGACAACAGAAAACAAGTTATTTTTGGAAAGGCTTTAGTTAACATGATTTTCTTCGAAAATTTTAGGGATACTTAATTAAAAAGGTTCACAATTTCCTAAAATAATTTTGATAAGGCGATTTACTCGTTGCTATCTACACTCTAAAATCAGTCAATCTCGAATTCACGACAAAATGGAAATGTATTTTGAAATCGCAAGTCGTGACTAGCAATAATGAAGGTAGGACAACAACCGTGAGGATGGAAGTATTGATAGTGAAAAGTTTGCGATTATAGTAATCTATCTACCTACGTTTATTATCATTAGTACCTACAGTCAGTGACATACTACGTCGAATTGCCGTGTTATAGCCATTTCATACAAGTGTTGATAATGATAATGTTATTTGTAAATAACGAACAATTTAAGTTGGCAGTCATTTTGATAAGCAAATAATTTCCCTTACTTTACCTAGATACTAGATACTAGTGCGTGACACGGAAAATACCGCTCCATTTATTTTGTGAGTTTTAATATGTTGGCGACAAGACGATATGGTAATCTTGATCCAGACTCACCTCTAGTCCTGCGCCTTAACTCGATAAAACACTCATTTGCTTTAATATAAAATTAAAACTTATCTTTTTTTTTCACGGCAGACGAGTGGAGTGTTTTCAATTATACACCTTCAAGTAAACGCTTCCAATAGTTTTATTTTTTTACTTTATTACTACAAAACTTTATTGAAATACTTACCTATTTGTTCCAACTTCCTCTTTAGCTTTGTTTTATTTTGCTTTTTTACTGCTGTTGGATTTTATCTTTGTTTTTACATTTAAAAGCTTGATTTTAGTGATGGTATTAAGGATAATTACGGTCTGCAGTCTTAAGCTGTTTGTTTATTACAAATCTGAAAGATAAATCGTTGTAACAACGTGGTTAACTACTTACACGAATGTATAGGTATAACACTTTTGTAGTGTCCATGTTAATTACGAATTTTGTTTTCGTTTTCGACCAAAAATATTAGTCAATTTTCAGTCAGACTCTACTCATTTAATAAATTCATTGATTTCTAAGTAGTTATCCATTATTCGTTGTACCTACCTATTAGTGGTCCATAATGGTTTCTCGGTAATTGTTGAACAGATCAATATTGTAGTTAAGTTCAACATAAGCATTACTGATTTATAATTATATTTGGTTTAAATATACATAATCAATGTCAGGTACTTATGTTTGTTATCAGCTCAGCCTTTAACTAAATGATGAATAATTATAGTATAATTTACATTTCAAATAATTGATCCTGATTCCTTTGTTAATTTTCATCTTAGGTAAACCTATTGAATGTTTTAAATTAATTGATTCCTGTTAAATGGGCAGCTTCTTATAGATGGATAGGTACGACAGAGCGGTTAAGGAACCATGGTCATAATGGGCAGCTTCTTATAGATGGATAGGTACGACAGAGCGTTTAAGGAACCATGGTCATAATGGGCAGCTTCTTATAGATGGATAGGTACGACAGAGCGTTTAAGGAACCATGGTCATAATGGGCAGCTTCTTATAGATGGATAGGTACGACAGAGCGGTTAAGGAACCATGGTCATAATGGGCAGCTTCTTATAGATGGATAGGTACGACAGAGCGGTTAAGGAACCATGGTCATAATGGGCAGCTTCTTATAGATGGATAGGTACGACAGAGCGGTTAAGGAACCATGGTCATAATGGGCAGCTTCTTATAGATGGATAGGTACGACAGAGCGGTTAAGGAACCATGGTCATAATGGGCAGCTTCTTATAGATGGATAGGTACGACAGAGCGGTTAAGGAACCATGGTCATAATGGGTAGCTTCTTATAGATGGATAGGTACGACAGAGCGGTTAAGGAACCATGGTCATAATGGGCAGCTTCTTATAGATGGATAGGTACGACAGAGCGGTTAAGGAACCATGGTCACAATCAGCATGTTCCACAGACTAATATGTTATTCGAGCGTGATGTTATTAGTACACAAAACAATGCTGAAGCGTAACCCCGTGTTAATTATTTATTTCTTCTCTCTTCTTAACTTTAGTCATTCATTGCGGGAAAAAATCTCCTAATTCCCCCCTTCAATCATCTCTAACACTCAGTAAATAAAACAGCAAACTATTCCATGACAGCAAGCTTAAACAAAACAACGTTCTATTTCCAAAACCAACCCAAAAAGGCTTCCCCAATATCCCGGAGCTTTCAAATTCAATACACAAGCTATAATTCAAAACAAAACCGAATTGAAATGAGGCGTCAGTCAGTAATAATTAAGTGCGGCTCTCAATATGGAAGGTGTTCAGGAAAACACAGCGGAAGTTTAATTTCCCGTGGCCAACACCGCTGCTATTCATTGCCTCAATTACCAACAAACAAAATACTACAATGCCATTTAGTTTTGTTTTGTTCTGTTCTGTAAACATGTTCATTATAATCCTTAGTCGATACGTTAATTTTAATAATGGTATCAGCCTGGAACGGCGGGCAAAAATTCGTTCTTAACTTTAAAGACATGTGGTACAACTTAGTAAAATGCTTCTGCTTAGTGTAAAAGTGAATCTGTCCATGTAAAACGCGTAGGCTTGTGAACTCACAACCTGGCGTTTACCTCGTTGGACTATAGGTATCAATAGGGAATATGCATGTATTTTTTTAATATTTTTATTCGATAGTTTACATCGTCAAATAATAGTAAAAAAAATTCGACGGCAAAAAAGCAATTTAAAGTACCTACTTATTTTTTTATTTTTATATCTAACCGATCCGGTCTATTTGAACGCCCTCCATTTGGCGCGCTTGGTGTGGTGACGTCACAGACCATGAAAACAAACAAGCAACTGTCAAATCAACGTCAAACGCTCCTACAAAAAGGAGTGTTTGACGTTGACTTGACACTTGTTGATTGACTTGACATTGACATTTTGATTGTTATCCTGGCTTGTTACGTCACATCCGCTCTTAGCTTTTCAAGTATTTGAATTACCCACAGTTTGTTGGGACTTTTTGAAAATTAATTTGTCGCTCCAAAAGAGATTTTATTCAAAAATATTGATGGAGGCATAATTCTGAAGTAATATAGTTTATAAACATGTTTGACCCATATTTGAATCACATGCATATTCCCTATTGGCACTGATTTACATATTTTGCTACAGATAGTGCCATCCACGAAGACGCGCCCCACTCCGCGATTACTGTACTGTAAACTGTACTTTAGTACGAAGCGGAGCGGAGTGGGGCGCGTCTTCGTGAATGGCTCTATCTATAACGTTAGTGATTTCAGAACATCTAGATCACGATATTTTACTTCAGCAAAAGTTAGTGTTTTTTTAATTAACCTAAATCTAAACTAATATTTTCAAAAAATAGACTTGTTCGTTTATACCTATGTTTGTAAAAAGTTATCTCTGAAAGTACGTATCCAATTACAAAAATCTTTTTCACTCATGGAAAACAAGTGTAGTTAAAATAAAACGAGGCAGATGCTAGTAACAGATAAACCTAACTTCTCTACAATAACATTATATTCTCAGTCGTTGCCTATTGTTTGACTTCGTGCCTATTTCCGTGGTTGGGTGCGACCTTCACGGCGCGACGTCTAGTAGTTAGGCAGCGCTTGTGGTCTCCGCGAGAAACTCTAATTGGGTCAGGGTTAAGATTTGTATCACTATAGGAGAAGGGGCAGAGAATACATTCTAAGAAAGTCGTAGGAGTTTTTTGCCGAGCAGTTTAATGCATAGTAGGAACTGTCTGCTACCTTTCTTTGACTGATAGGTAGCCTGGGAGGAGAAGAACATAGGCTACGTTTCATCCTGGATTTTTGTATTAAAACATGATTTTATTTTATTTTATATTTTATTTTATTCAAAGGAACAACAAACAGCTACAATATACAGTATAGAAAAAGAAATACACAAAACATCTGAACAATATGATGAAATACAAAATACAAATCTATGGCAGTTGCATTCACAATTACAATTATTTATGCATTTTGAGCAAAGCATTGTATTTGCAATTTTGCAATTCAATGGAAATTTCACCAGTCTGTTCAGTTTTCATTAAAAATACCTAAAATATTTTCTTGCGTGCAATATGGGATTAAATAATTCTAGTTTTAGTAAAAGGTTCTGTAGTGTCTGGGCTGTGTGTGTGTAAACCGTTTGCCTTCTGTATTGGTTTGTGTTGTGTAGGTGAGAAATGAGATAAAAATATGAAGCAGTTAGAAACACGTTCGCTCTACGTTGTTTTGGATCTCGCCTGTTTTATTCTCAAATATCTCTGACGCTGATCTAATATTTAGATATGATGATTATAATAAACATAATTTATGCAATATATATAATGCCCTCATGATAAAAACAACCATAAATGATTTTGCAAAATTATGCTAGAAGACAACCCATACAACTACCTAAATGTAATGCTTCACACACAATCTGTACTCCTTCATTTCAATAATTTAATTTGAATTATCAATCTATGCCGCATACATATAACTAATTATATTAATGCTATCTGATTCAATTAAGCTGAGAGTACCTACTTGTGTGAAGAGCTGCTGTACAACACATATAGTGTCAAACAGTGATACGTCATTATTGATTCACTCTACGGTACTCGTTGGAAAGCCCGATAGTAATTTAGTACCTCTTTGTGAAACTGATCTTTCAGAGACATAATCCTGTCGTACCTGCCTTATACAAGTACCTGCCGGGTACAAGTACATGTGTACAAGTGCCGCTAGAAATAAAGCTATAATACATCATTATGAGGCCAATTTATACTGGTTTGGTTACCACTGCTGTGTGGCCTGCTTACAGGACCATATTTCAAGCCTCTTGTGTCACGGGACTCATAACCGGCAAAGGTTGAATAACCCACTTCTGCCCCCTCCGTAACCCAAAATAATTTGCACAAATCAAACTCCCCAGTCAGTCAACTGCACATATATCTCAACTATGGCAACGTTGCCAACTATTCACAAGAGCAGCTTACTAAACGTTCTCAAGATAAACATGCTCTCAGCGAAAGGTAAACTTGGAGAGATAGGAACCAATCCGCTAAGTAACGCTTGTAACATAGATCGAGCCGATATCTGTCAGATAAGTAGATTCGAGGAAGGAAAATATCGTGAGGAAAAGTGGGAGGACTTGATTGAATAAAGTGCAATGGGCAAGCGGTGATCAGTGCTCGTTTGTTCTCTGTGGGACCAATTATAGGCTGGTGTTTGATGTTGAAAGGGACAGTCAGTTGCTTCAGCCCCGTTGCTGATATAGAACGATGATGTCAAGAAGATTGGCACCAGTACCACCCACATTGATGCCCCGTTTGCTTCTCTAAGTGGCGAGAATTTTGGAGCGTAATAATTAACTGTCTCGCTTATAGTGTAAAACCTTTGCAGCCGGGCTACTTTTTTTACTGAACAAGAAGAATTATCATCTTTTTTAAAAAGGATATAATTTTTGAGGGCTATATTCTGTCGTTACATTGTGTGACTAGTGTTTTGGCCACACATAATATGCATGCAGGTGCCTTGCTAACTTTGCATGAACAAATTATTATAATTGTTGTTCGAGGGTCCTCATTACTTTAGGAGTTCATAATTTTTTTACTAATTTTACTGTCAATCGTTATCTCAAAATGTTTATAACTCAGCCCGCCCAGGGCGTTTGAATATTAATAAATTTTTATTGAAACTTATATTTATATTATTACACTGAACAAAGCCTTTGAAGTTAAGTATCAATAAATTATTTAATCTGTTTCGAAAATAACAAATTATTGGTGAATATCTTTTGTCTTTTAAACTCATACTAAAATATTTATTTTTATAATTTACTAGCGCTAGAACAGCGCGGTCACACAGACAGACACGAAAAGCGACTTTAATTTATAATAATGTACCAATTTGCGAGAAATAATGCGGGTATTGTTTTTAATTATTAAATTGTGTTTGCATACTTTAATATTACGGTTAATATGTTCGATATCGATTTACAGTGTAATTGTATCGTTGCTTTTTTTAATAACTTAATAAGTTTATTTTTTATGATTCAGTTGAACTTTGGCTCAAATACTATAAATACCCGCATATTACACAAGATTATGATGCGTAGCACTATCCGTAGCGCTACGAAGGCTACGATATTTTTCTTCGTAGCACTAACCTGTACAATAGCGCTACGAGAAATCGTATTTCGTAGCAGCTCCACCACACGTTCCTCTCATCTTCTTGAATTGTCAATTTGCTCTACAATCCCATCCTATTCATATATAATTTATATATATCTTTTCTAGTCTACTGTCTCACTTTGCCAAACATAATTAGATTACTGTTTATAATACCTTAAGTGACAATATAGACCACAATATGATCCAAATTAAGAACAGTTTACAGAAAAAAAATACCTTCCAGATAAAAGTAAAACTCTTCATCAATACCACAGTATTACAGGGAATAATAAAAAAAATATTTATATACAACGTGTAACGGAATAAACGCAAGAGCTCATACACCCCAATTAGAATATTAAATTATAAGACTAAAATAATATCTGTAATTTAATTTAATTAAACCACACCTAGTATTTTTTTATAAAATAGACGTCCTGACTAAACATGAAACGTTTGAGCACACTACTCGATCTCCACGCACACTAAAGCGCGCCGCACGCGTGCGTGTGCCTGCCAGCTGGCTAGGTAGGTAGGTACTACAAGCAAGCGTATGCATTAGTTATGTACGTTAGTTCAATGACCGAAACTTTAATAAAGCGGAAGCATTTTTAAATCAAGCAACTTGTTGGCCGTCTACGATCTATCAGTAAACGTGATAGGGTGGTCTTTTTGGCGGCCGCCCGACTCACTTATTATCTCTGATGCGTACCTACCCAACTGTCGCGATATCATATTCAAAGTCTGCGTGTTTAAAAGATTTGAATCATAATATTTACAGTAATTAAAATTCGTAAACATGAAGGTACTTACAGAACTGAACTATGTATTTACACTACACTATGTCACTATTTTTCTTTGTCTCCGTTTTAATACATTTTCGAAATGTCCACCGCCTTGCTCGATGCAAATTTAGTTTATTTAGAAAGAAAGAAAGAAGAAATTAGTGCGCTCACTCTGGTACCATATCTTGCTTTGAACTGTCGACACGCTACCTCGACATTATCGTAGCAACGAGCCAGTGTCCTCACCATCTCCGTGTACTGAATATTGGTGTACTGGAATGCCATCGCGCACGTAAACAAATGACATTCGGGAACACTTGTCGGTCGCTGCCGGCGAATAACGGCTTGCGGCGGCATATCAAACGTCAAAGGGGTAAGTCGGCAAATTAATGCATCTCACTCTTTCACATTAATCTTCCATTTGCAAAAAACGAACCACAAAATTCCTAATATTTTGTCATTTCTTAGAATGTGAAAGACCACATTCGGTCGTGCATTTAAAAAAGCTTTATTACTTTGGGATTAGGTCTAAATTTCGTTAAATTAACATTTTTTTAACACAACTAGCTCAAACGTAATAAAAAGCAATGTTTATGTGTGTGTAAAGAAAGCTATGACCGAACAACAAATTAGGTTTTGCATTTGAATTAGACATTGCTTTGCAATAAGGATTAAGCTTCCTTAAATTAACTATTTTATTTACCGCGCACTACACATAGGATAGCTATGAGCGTATTACAAATTTGGTTATGCATTTGAATAGGCTTTATTCCTTTGAGATAAGGTTTAAATTTCCTTAAATAAAATATCTTATTACCTTGTTAAGACGCGGTGGTTCTAATTTCAGATCAAGAAAAGATTTTTTCATGAAAAATACACACATAAATAATGATCGAAATCGATTCAGAAGTCGATTCTGAGCAAACTACTTTCAGGTCTTGCGCTTATTCTGTTACACGTTGTATATTCTCAGACAACCAAGGCCCATATAAAATTTCCTCTTTATTTAAAAAAATCACAATAACTAAACACGATTTCAACATTCCATAGCCATAGCGAAGTAGGACGACCATGCATAATGTAATCCCCAATAGGAGCCAAGTTCCCACGCCACGCGCCGCGCGCCGCCGTCCCCATCACTAAAGGCGGCGGTACATCATCTACGTGTCCCATATATTTCGGATGCATTTCTGCCAAAATTCATTATTTTTAACGTTTACTTTCCAGCAACGTTTCTCGAGAGCTCTTTTATGTTAAGTGTATACTGTTGAAGTATGAACGAAATGCATGGGGAACTACTTCTGATGTGAGATGAAGAGAAAATGCTTTGCGTTTGAGTGGATATTTGTGATGTGAAGATTGTCTATAAAAGACGTTAGGTATTACTCAGCTGACTCATGCTGTTTTAATAAGATAAATTAGCAAATTATTATTAAGAATTTAATAAAAACAAATATGGAAAAGGAAAGGCCACAAAAAAAAGTTATTAATACTACTCTAATAACTCGGAACGATTTAATGATGAGAGCACAATATGAATGAATAAATTCTAGAATGATCAAAACAGTTTACCTAAACCTATTCCCATGCCAAAAACAACAAAAACTTTCACGCCATTTCAAGGTACAAAGTAATAAATAAAGAAAAAACTTTGCAAACTGAACCGGGCATAAGCTCCGACACCTCATTCTAAAACTTAGCTTTTACAAGCTGATTAACGACCATCGAGCAGGGAAATCTAAATTAAAAGAGTAACGCTTTCAACGTTGGCTCGGCTGCAAACAAACGCTAAACAATAAAGGCCCGGTATCACGGTATCAGGGGCGTGTGGCGATGGGCGATACCGCCGGTCCCGGCCCGTCTACCCAGCACTTACCATTTACCGAGGGCGGAGCCGCCACGCAACAACTTTTCTGTTATCTTCGTGTCTACAAGTTTTCTTTTCAGCTAAAAAGGTTACTTTGTGGACTCGCAAGGGAAATTTTTAATTAGATCACGAACCGACTTTAGTTCGTTTTTTACGGAGCGGTAATGCGATAGTGAGTTTGAGGTCCCAGCAGAGCATTAGGAATTTGCCATGTCTATTTATACTCTGATTTTTCACCCCATCTGCGTTTCATACAGGAATCTAACATCAGCTTAAAAAGCTCCCCATTGGGAACAATTTTATACCAGTTTCACGTATAAACATTATCCCTAGCCGAAAATATGTCCTCCGTATGAGCTGCAGTGTCGAACTATGATTATAAAAATCTGTATGACGGATGCCGTGGTGATTAGGAAAATTCGTTTTAAAAAACTGTTATTATTGTGCTGGTCACTGGAAAGCCCTTATTCAACAATATTTAAGACATTTCCAGGCTAATAAGATATTGAAATAACATCGCGAAGGAACCGCGTCCTTACATCTGTCGTCGTAAAAGCTCGAGTAGCTCACATTCTCAGCTACGCCTAGATGTTACGTAGGTAACAAAATATTGATGCTGTGTGTGCTCAGGAATGCAGGAGACTTCAAGAGGTCGTCGAGAATGTTGCCAGCATCGGCTTGAAGGTACACGACTGCACACAGCTGCATACTTGGCAATATGCCTGCATACCTCCGATTTGAGCTCGATATTGTTGCACTATTTTATGAAGCCCTAGTACTTTTAAGTGCGCTGAAGGTTTTTTTTGGGATTAGTCATGAAGTTAGTTACAAGTATATTCAGAGAAATGACACTTAGACACTTTTGTGTAGATCCCATCACTCGTCAGTGATTGTCACGTACGTCTTAAGAAATCTTATGCATTTTTTAAATCTGAAATCTTAAAAATTCATTAATCAATTGCCGGAAACAAATAAACAACAACGTATTTAAAAAATAACTTCTCGTAATATGTCTGCGCACGTCCATCCTGCGTTGCGTAACTTTTAAATACATTCCATCATTCTTTGACAGTTGTTATTCTAATTTAACTTTACTGAAAGAACTGGGCACTTCTTAGCTACGTACAGTCAACAAAACAGATAGGTATGGAGGCAGCTATCTTTAATAGATTATTAGCCATGTTATGTGAAATGTTTGTCGTGGTTCGATTCTGTTCTGAATCTGAAAAAATCAAAATCAAATTGTAGACGTTACGTCTACAATTTGATTTTGATTTTTTCAAGAATATAATAACCTATGGAATAATTTCAGGCTAGTATCAATAAAATAATGGTCATCAATAAAACTAGTGTATTACTTGCCTGCATACCAAACTGTTTTGTTGACTGTTTACTTGTTGGTTCTAGAGTTGGAGTAAAATAAACATAATTTAATTTAAATTCGTGATCGCTCGCTCAGCTCCGCTTCGAGCGACGTGAGCTCCCTTTGTGGGAAATCGTGTTCCAGCGTTGTTTATACATGTTTTTTGTGTTCGGAAGTGTTCGGAGAATTCATTTTGGTTGATCTGGGATTGATGCTGTGTGTGTCGTTGGTTGAGCTGAGCGCCATCACCATTACTCGTAGGAAGTGATTGGATGTGGATTCATTCATTTACTGTCGTAATGTTACTGAATGAAGTATTGCGAAGTATTTACCATTGAGTTGTGTTATTATGCGGAAAAAACAATTCTCACTCAATCTCGAAATACAACGAATTTTGTACTTATAAAATAGCTAACTGAATTTAATCCTCTTAAATTAGTCAGAAATAAAAAAAATACAAGCATTCTCCTGTAACTGAAAATACAAACGCCTCAAAGGCAAGATGATCACGCTTGACAGACATCAATTTATCTTTTTATCATTCCAGGACAGTTATTTAATACCTACCCGTCATAAATATTTATAATATTTATTAGCGTCACATCTACGAGTAAGGGTCGCCACACACTGGTACGCGCCTCACGTCGCGGCGACGCAATATGTGGGGTAATTACTTCGCCCTACTAAAATCATAACGATGCCGTAAACGACTTTCGAGATTTGCCCACCTGTGGGACTAATAGTGCCGTTTGAAGTTATAATGGCTGTGTGTAACTTCTTATTGTATAACAAATTGTAAAGTGGGAACTTACGCTGTGTTACGTACGGCTTGCGGTGAAACTAAAGTAAGTTGCAGTTGTACACAGAATAAGCTGATCTAAGTATCTACGTATAAGTGTTATAAGCCAGAGGTGGCATGTGGTAGTGATATAGTCATTTTAGAGATGGGATAGATTTAATATACCGAAATCATCGAAATATTAAAAGTAAAAAAATATTCAAATCATATTTTAATCCACTGCAGCGCGAGGCTTCTCTTATAGAGAATGCGCATTGTTCGGCATGCTGCCACAGTGCGTATTGCTGATTTCAGAATATTAAGTCGTTTTCCACACGATATTTTCTTTTGTGAGGCGTGCTACACACCTTGTTCGGGCGGCATGTTTCGGCACGGCACGGCCGGGGCCGCGGCCGGGCGGGAGAAATCGGGAGAATCGAATATACATTTTGTCGATACGAACATGTGTGTAGCACGCATTATACGTCTAAAGTTAATGTATTTAAATAACTCAGATATCGTTAGCGTTGTTTTGTTTCAATCTGTTTTTTTATATTTATCAAACTCTGTTAATATCCAACCGTCAAATCATAAGAAAGCGACTAGTTTTCAGTGTCAAGTAAACTTCCAAAAGCCATACGCTGCGTTTTTCCTGACCTATGTTTACAAGAGTGAATTACCCTCTCAAGATCTATGTCGTGTCAACTAATTACCGCGGCGTGTAGTACTGTGTAGTACTGGACATAACCATTGTTTCTGTGTTAGTGTTGAGTCGATCAATCAGCTGCAGCTGGTCTAATTACTAATTAGTCACTTATTAATATTTGCTGGTCTCAATTAATATGGTATTGGATTGGATATACAGGTAACGCATACATAGGTATAATCCTAACTAATATTATAAATGCGAAAGTGAGTTGTGTTTGTCATTTATGACGCTTTCACGCTAAAATGGCTCAACGGATTTGGATAAAATTTGGCACAGGGGTAGACCATGACCTGGAGAAGGACATGACTAAGTTTTATACTGGGTCGCAGACGATGTCGCGCGCAACAGCTAGTAATGATAATATAATAGAACGTGCCATCTTTGAAGGGGTAGGTAGAATTGTAAAGCTGCATGGTGAAGTTCAACTTGAATGGGACGTTTTTTTAAAGGATTTCTTCGTAAGAAGGATTTGTGTACCTCAGTACCTATGACGTATAGGTACCTAATGCTAAATTTCAGCTCCCTTTGGATTGCAAATCTCTGATGCAGTTTACATTCAAGTCATCAGTCCGTAGACGTAGCCTAGTGATTCAATAGTGTCCCGATCTGCACTTAATGCACTTAAGATTAATGGATCACTGTTCATCCGATGCTGTATGAATGCCTTAAGGGACGGCTACAAACTGATCAGATGATCTATCATTGTTTTCGATGCCGTGTAATTCCAAAGAGATGCTATCGATTGTTCTTTAGAACTCTAAGGGATATCAACTATCTATTTGACAGCTTTTTCGTACCCCAAGTTTCTCCTTCACAAGTACTTAGCGAATTTCTCAGACAGCTAAAATCTCGGGCTGACTCGTGAATTTCTGAGAGCTTAGGGTATGCGAGACTATTTCATTTACTCGCAACGGACATGGGAATTCACGCTCCTTTAAATTTGCGAGAGGGAGTGTAAGTAAATCCAGCTATTCTACAAGTATTTCAGGAAGCGGTGTACTGAACTCGAATTATCTACCTATTCACTCCATTCCCCACGTACCTAATCACCAAAACGTCGAAAATTAAATCCCCACTCTAAATTCAAATGTTCGTTAAAGACGATTGGGAGTGTAACGGATCGGATCGGCCGGGCCGGGTGCCGAGCGCGCCGGCCGTCAACCGGGATGAATCTCCCATTTCCTAGCGGTATTGATCACGGCGTGTCACGGCGGTGCGTGCAGCCCCTGATTCATTGTCTACTGGAGGGATATTACGGTCATTGTGGCTCGCAATTTGGAGTTTGATGGTGTGATGTTGTCCGATAATGTGTGAAGGGTGTTCGAGTGATGGATTTTAAGAGATTTTTTTACTCTAAAATAACTGAAATTCCGTTTTGTGTGGGCGTGCTGGAACTGGTCTCAATTTCAAGTAAAAGGTTGGCTTTTACAAAGTTTCAAAGTTCAAATGTCATTCGTTTTTGTGTTGAGCCAGAAAAAGATGAAAGATTATGATCCAGTCATTAGCAACATTAGAGACGTTTCTTTATTATAGCGGACGTTGACATAAAGCTTTCAGGAAAAACTTCTCAAACACAAACTGTAAATCAAGGAAGTTTAACTCGCAATATTGTTTATCATATCACGTTAGGAGTCAAGCAAAGATATTCGTCTATCTATCGACTGTTGTCCAAACAACTCGACACAAGCTTCAACTGCGATTAGCACTTTGTTTGTTCATGTGTCTGTCTGTGCGACAACCGCGCCTGAATTATCGTGCCGGCCTACACCGTGCCGCACCGTACCGTACCGGCTCGAGCCGTTTGTCACTCTATGCGCGCTCTGATTTAAGTAAAAGCTTTTTTTGTGGTGTTTGGTTTCTGACGTGGTTGTAGAATAAAATACAAGCAAAATATATTAGTTTTGAACCCGTGCGAGACCTATGTTTGATGCTTGCGTGGGGTAGACAGTGAGGATATATGTTTAGGGCTGTTGTTGATTTTGTATATCTTTTGTAACATGTGATATGTTTCTGAATAGTTGTTAAAATAAACTAAGTAAGTATATGAATATTTTTATGAATAAAAATGCTGTTTGTTTCACTGACATGGCTTAAAATGGTTTTGCTTCAGGCTGTGCATTGTAATTCAAGTCTGTCTATCAAAAGTGATTTGTAATTTATTTTTCGTTACTACAAATATTTTTTTAGAGACAACTAGGTTTATAATAAAAATAAACAATGCTGCAAAGAACTCTGGTATTCAATTAAATTTGCTGTTTTTCAGGAATCTACAAAGGTAACAGCTGATAGGTATTCTTTAATGTGTACCTATATAGGTACAATAAAAAATATGTCTATACCCATAATAATAGATTTTAACTTCCCTCTGTGTGTGCCCAGAGGGGAGTTAAAATCTAGGCTTTTTTAATTTTCACAAGATTAAGTATCTCTGCAGTCTGTACCTACGACAATTATATAATCTCGTAGGTATTCATAATTCACGCCCATCACCACTCTTAACTAGAGTTATGTTTGCTAACAATTCCCGGTCACCCCAAAAAGGTTAAAAGTAGAAAAACCTGACCGACCTTACTGACTGAATAACCTTCACTAAAATACTAAACCAATTAAACCAGAAGGTCATTTAACTTGGTCCAATGAGGCGTAATAAAGATTGCATTCCACTAAACAAATCATAAAATACATTTTAAAATTAAATGGCAAAGTCCCTCGTTTACATTAATTTGTCTGTAATGGGTCGAAAGAAAAGTATAATCATCTTCAATAGATATCTTTTGAGTCAACCGCACTTAGACTGAATATTATTAGATTATTTGAGAAGATTCAATTCTTATCCAGTTTTTGTTTTCTATTTAAAAACAAAGAAAATACCCACTGCCCTACACATTTGTTTATCTAGCGGTTTGTTATAAAGGTTTCAATTCAATCAGTTGATTAAATTCTGGTCAATTTTAACCTTTAAATAATTCGTAATCTACTTCAATTTAAAGCAAAACCATGAAATATTAATTAATCATGTGATATGTTTGTCAACGTTCCCTAAAAATAAATTAGGCATTGCTGTCCATTGTTGAACATTCTAACATATAACACATTAGCTGATAACCTCTTAAATATCATTTCAGTTTAATAGAGATTACAGATTCTTTTTATTAAAGAGTTGACGTTTAATTCAATATCTTGAGGGAAAAGAAAGATCTAAAAAACAAAGCACCAATTCAATTTGAGAAAGCGTTAAAAGTCTTACATTATACATTCAGTACTATAGGCACCTAAATGATAAAAAATCGAATGGTCTACTTATAATAATGGTCTAATTATTATAATATCATTGGGTTTTGTAATTAATTTTATAATTTATTTATATATTCATATTTTCTCGCCTCTGAGCTACGTCAAACGTTTGCTATCATTACACTGTTTACTTTATCTAATGCGTTCCTTTAAACTGATTGCCATCAAACACTTAACACTTTCTTAGTGCTCTGTGAGGACTCATTTACATTAATCGAAGCACTGGGATTTAGTTTTCGAGTAAACTACGGATTATGTTAAGTGGTTTTTGTTATACAAATGGAGTACAAACTCGCTCCGTCATGACGACTTTAAGAATAGATTTAATAATTGGGGTCATAGCTGATGATGGTGATGCTATATAGTAAAACTGCTAAATTAACATAAAGATCCTTCATACCTTTTTTTCTACGTAAAGGGAGTTGACAAGTTGATTCAGCGTCAGATAAATTCTTCGTAAAGTACAGCTTCTTGATGCCACTGCCTTTTAGAGAGAAATAAGAAAAGGTCAACATAATTATGAAAGGAGAAACCTTACCGAGTTGTTCCGAGCATTTTTAATTACAGAGTAATGCTAACACTTCTTAGTGCAGATAATCTAGTGCTATTGACACCGCCGGTTGCCCTCTTATACGGCTTTAGCACAAAGTGAGAGCAAAGTCAATTAAAAACATAATTAATTTTAATTTCATACGCCTCTACTAATTTGTTTGCCTCAACCAGTTTGATCCGCGTGGTTTCTTTGTTAGACTTCTTCGCTAAAAGTTTTGCCACAACTTTGCCTAAAGAAAATGAGTCCAATATTAGAATATTTTTAACATAACATCACGTCTAAATAAGGCCAGAAAATCTTTGCTAAAATAGGTCTGTTTTACTATTGTTATAGTTTAAAGAACTCACCAGTTTCCGCCGTTCTTCTCCAATCCAAGTTAACGAAAGAAGCGACAATTCCGTCAACAAAAGTAAGCTGGTTGCCAAAAAACTTTCATGCGCAGCCTTCAGCCGGTATGCAGATGAGCAGCTTATCCGAGGATAGGGGCGGCGACCTTGGCATCCTCGGATTTATCGTCGGAATTAATTCTTAATGAGTAGCGCTTACATTTCTTGCCCTCTTGTCTAGGGTTGTCTGCTTTATAGTCGGTTTTATTCGGTATTTTTATCGTTGGGAATTGTTTTAATGCTTTGTAGAATAGCTTTATGGCTTTTGCTGAATAGTTTGCACGGTAAAAATGTATTTTTATTCCCAATGTGTTTGTGTGAGATGCACAATAGGCTATTACAAGAGCATCAATTCATGCTCCGAAGCACAGTCACGATGGTTTTGCTTTATACCGATATAGCACTTGTAATAGAGGATTAAAAAAATACCTTAATTAATCATTATTAAAGAAATAAGTTGTGAAAGTTATCTCAATGTTATTAAACCAGAGACACCAAACTTATGAAGGCATAAATTTATCCTCCGTTTTAGGGTCTGAGAATTTGAGAAAACATAACTTTCAACATTACAAAGACTCTCCCGTAGCGTAAATAAATAACTCTACTTAAAGTTGGTAAAACTGCGATGTTAAAAGTTGTAAAGTTTTCTGAACAAAGTACAAAAATCATCTGTTCTGTCAGCCCTGCGCAGCGCCCGCACACGTCGTCGCCCTCACAAAAGAATAGCATGTGGATAGGTATATTTTTCGTCCAGACTTTACATATTTAAACCTAGCTTACTATTTATTGTTATGAATTTCAAGACATATAATTTAACATTCACGTTTACCTAATAATAATGTTACTAACCTAGGTCTTCGGGATTTCCCTGTTGAATGTAGGCCACGTTGTTTGTCCATCAAGGCTCTATTTGAGTAACGCTAGAAAGTAGTTAGGGTCGGTTCATTTCTTCGTTCAGCACATTCGTTAAGTCATTCGTAACCAAAACGTTACGATCTAGATAGTTTGAATTGAACCTAGATTTATATCCGAAGTGTTTTGGATGTGGAGGTAACAAAGCATAAATTACCAATCTAGCTGGACTTGACTGAACAAGTTTGTGAATCACAAGCAAGAACGAAGTTTTGTTCAACTAGTTTGTTTGGTAAGTGTCCACTGTTCTAAATAAAGTACACATAGACAAGCTAGATTTATGTACACACTTTGCGGTTTTATCATTTCTAACGAGACGATATTATCGTTGACGTCCACGTCCACGTCACGGCATCACGATAATACAGGGAACTAAAATATGGATACATAATTAAGACGCCCACGGTAACGTTATAACGTGCACGTATTTCCATAGATTTTATTGATGTGGACGTCCACGATAATGTCGTCACATTCGAAATTATAAAAGCGCACACTGATGTGCTTACTATCGGCTTACCTACCTTCGCTCGACCCGTCGACAGTTATCATGTAGCCCTCTCCCTGCTCCCAGTAGAAATCGAAAATGCATTGAATTTTTTTGGTAACTTCGTGATGTTTTCGATGATCGAGAAAATTTTATTTCTGTTTCTGTTCTAGAAAAACTTTGGAAATATCATGTAGTTACTCATATTATTTTTATTTTATACCCAAGTTTTATCAATTTCATGAAAAATCTAATTTACGATTGGCAATAATTTTGCTTTCCACCAGCTTTAAGTACACTATAGAATGGCGCTAAATAGGGCCCGAAAAAAGCAAACAGTTGTTTTTATTTTCGAAACTTCATAGTCGCTTTCGATAAACATAAGGTTGCCAAATACATGACAATAGTATAATATGACATGAGATAACACAACATAGCTTATAGCATGACATTGCATGACTTGAGATATAAATATGAAATGAGATAACACGACATGGCATAACATAGCACTCACAGTACTTCCCTACCCAACTCAGTTTTTCCTAGGTTGGGTCCTGAATTGCCTTGGCTAACCTGACAGTCTTTAAACAGACTCCGGACCCAGGTCGACCGAAACAAAGAGTCTTGCTCAGGTAGAAATTCATAGATGACTCCGCCCTAGAATTTTAATGTTGTGCTGTTCCACAAACGATGAGATTCTTATTAACCTGTCCTGAGTGTCCTGTTGTCTGCAAGTTACAGCAACTGATGGATGCTCGAAGCGAAATTCTGGGCGCACTCGGTTTAGATTGCTATTAACACGCTATGCAGTTTTTTAAAACTTCACAGTGGTTTTTAACTAACTGTTTTACTAACAATAAGTATTTCCATTATTAACGAACAATAAAAAGTATTCCTTTTACTGAGAAGAAATAATTGAAACAGGAGATCCAATTTGTCCAATTATTGTGAACGTTCAGTTGCTAAAACAATGGCGAAATTGATATTGTGAAAAATAAGTTAACAGGACAACCATTTTTTAATTATAAAAATTCTTCTTTATTACCTAGTGTTTACGTGTTTTGGAAATTGGTAAAACTTTAACCCCGCATCTATTTCAAGACTACGGTGCTCTTAGAACGCCTGCATATTTTTGCATTTAAACTGCCAATAGTAAAATATTTCTAGATGAATACGTAATAAGATAAGAAGAAGTGTCGAGTTGGCAACCATTTTTATTACAATGACGGAGCGAAATGTTTCCGTTCAAGGCTAAAATAGAAACTTTATAACCAGCATAGAAATCCTAACACCCAGTCAGGGACAGAGCAGATCTACAATAGCTTTAGAGTCGTAGCCTCGAACAAACGGGTTGAAGTTGAGTCTGCCTCGCTGTACGGTGGAGTAAATGATAAATGAGCGTGGTCTGAGTGCGGCGACGCTGGGCTTGGCGCGTGATGTGGACAGGCGACTATCGTGCGACTGTTGCTATCGAGCTGCCATATATATATTGTTCATACTGCTGGGACACAGGCCTCCTCTCTGTGAGAGGGAGTAGGCCATAATCCACCACGTGGGCCCAGTGCGGGTTGTCGGATGTTTTCATGATGTTTTCCTTCAACACGTTGAGAGCAGTGGTAATGAAATACTTTACACAAAGTAAAGTGCCTGCTTGGGTTCGAAACCAAGACCTACAACTCGTAAGACGCAGCCGTTACCACTGGCCCACCACTGCTTCTTTAGCTAGTCGAATGGTTAATTGATCAAGTGACTTCACACAGGATTATTTACAATAGTTTCTGTCAAATCATATTGGTTTGCTTAAGATTCGATGGATTACCTACTTTGCAGACGGTAATTTTGGAAATGTTTTATTTTCATATTCTGATAGTATCGTTTTCATACATTAACTATTTAAGGAGCAACGCGATTTATTGTGATAAGCAATAACAATCATTTAAAATCCACAAAAACCATAAACTAAAACGCAATTATACAATAAATTATAAAATCAGCCTAGAATCTGATTAATGCCTCTTAAAAGGTTCAAATTAACTACAAAACAATCAAAATTATTATATGAGATTAACGCGGGTGGCCCTTACAACTAATTTATTTGAAGAGAGGACTAGTTGGGCCGCTTTTATTGTTCACTTAATTATAAACGAGTGTAGTGGAATCAGGTCGTTTGTTTTACCTTCTAATAAGGGTTTAGGAGAGAACCTTTCTAATAATAAAACTGCATTGTTAGTGAGGCATTTAATTTCAGATTAAATAACTTAACGGCCTGGTTGGTCCGAATTTTGAGCGTTGGGTTCTTCGGACGGCCAAGTGTTATTTATTTTATTTTATTATTTTGTGTGTTGTGTGGCTTACAGCTAAGAATACAGAATTTATAGTGAGGTGATTCACGACAAGCCATTTATAAGCTTCCACAGCTAGCATTAGAGTATTGTTGTACAGGTTTTGTTATTAATTAACTATTCACTAGCTGATGCCCGCGGCTTCGCCCGCGTGTTTGTGTTATTATATACTAAAATCTCCCTCGAGAACCACTCTATCCATTGGTGAAAACAGCATGAAAAACGGTGCAGTAGTTTATCGCGAACAGACACACAGACGCGGCGGACGACTTTGTTTTATAATATGTAAGGATAAGGATTATGCATAATTATAAGCATAGCGTTATTAGGTATTTCCACTGGAAAACTCAGGCATCTCTTCAGCTATGTGAAGCCATTAAGTAACTAACTAAACTAAAAAAAAAAAAAAAGCGCCTAACACACACACAATCACGCGTCATTCAACACTCCACACTCACACACACACATACATACACACACTTCCACACACAAATAACCTTTAACAAAAGTATAGTTTATATGTAAAGTTTAAAAATTTCCACTCGAGCCACCAATCTTTTTTATAATATTGTTTTCTTTTAGGTTGTCAGTGTACAAGTACACAAAAAAAAAATGTAAAATTTTGTAAAAGGGCGGAGACCTGGTGATCTGAAATACAGGCCTAGAGCTTAGTTTAGGCACCTGTCTCCCACAATATAAAAATGTTGTCTGACTGATAGCTTGTAACAATGTATCATGTAATATTGTGGTGAGAAAATAAATCTTATCTTATCTTATCTTATCTTAACTACCTACCTAGTAGATAGTGTAGGTTCACAAGCATGATTAGCGTCAAAAAATAAAACTCATTTTAGCCAAGTCAAAGTTGCAGCAAAACCAACTACTACGCAACCGCCAGTGGGTGTTACATCGTACGACTATAAAACAACGCGAGTGTCGAAATAATTGGCCACTTCATGAATACCGAACTACTTTGTAGTCGCGGCTGCGCCCGTGATGATGCTGTTGTTATACTAAATTATAGCCACGTCTCTAAAGAGCTACAGTTCTGATTAATTTTCATCAAGCAATGGATAGATTTTTTTGTGTTTATTTTCATGTGGAATTTCCCAGAGGGTAGAGATAGTATGTTAATTCGAACTGCCGCTCAATTGCTTAACCAGCTATCTCAACAATATGGTGATGTCTGGGGAGAAATCACCCTATTGTTATAATTTGGAAAACGGAACTTTACGTGATGAAAGGCTGAAATTTTCCATTTGTAAACGAATTAATCCAAGAATAATATATCCCTCATTAAAAAGAATTATCCACATGATCCTCCAGACAAACACCCTGTATAGTTCCACCAGTTTGTCAACACCATTTATACGGGATCGTTGCTGATAATGTAATGAGCCAGATCACCCGCAGCTTAAATAAAATTATTTCAAATGTAATCAAGTGTAAAATTATTCGATTAAAATTCGTTACATTCGCTCGCTTTCAATTCGAATTACTTTTTCATACACTGTATATTGACAGGTAACAAAGCCTATTTCATTTTATTGGCACTTATCTTGCTTTTGTTTTAGCTTTTTATAGGATTTTGAACGAGTGAGTGCCTTGTTAAAATTAACGAGTTGTTTGCGTTTAAAGTGTAAGGCTAAGGTGCTTTGGAATTTGGAATTTTATGTAGAGGTCGGAAATGCTTGGCATACTACATGGTTGTTACTATTTATTCGGTCGTCTAAATAATATGTCATCTTTGTTTCCTTTACACGAAATAGGTATACACATAGCTAACTATTCCCCGAATAAAATCGTGTTCACGTGTTTAATTGGTCCACCACGTGTGCTTATTTTCATTGAACTGTTTTCGAGAAAATTGCTTCAGCGTTTGTGTTTGATTGTAAAATGTTTCGTTGGAAAATGTTGGCTTTCTATGTTCTTTTCTCCGTTTTCTCTCCCAGAACTGTAATAGTACTACCTACAGTTTTTCACTAGCATAACCTGTTTAAAATCCAAAACATCAACACATTTTCAAACCTTCAATTTCCCAGCACGTTCCACTGCGTTTAATACAAAACCAGTTTCCACTGCGTTACGTAACACAACAGTACACAGATCGGTGCTGTTTAATATTTGAGTGGCGCGAATGACTTCGCATAAACCGGCACATAACATCCTCCGTACCTCTGGAACCCTCCGCACTACGGACCGTAACGTTCCGACTACGACCCGTCCCCGCCCGTGCTACGAGCGGTAACTGGGCAAGTTATGAAGCCCAAGTTATCCCGAACTTACAGTTCATGTGGAAAACGATTATATTTTATTAGTTCCGGCCTTTGAAAGTATTATGCAAGGTTCAGTTGCATGAAATAGATTAGAGGCGAGTTGGGGATGGATGGCAACTTTTGTAGATCGTTTTTGTAGATACGAGTACTAGCCTCTATATTGTGGTCGGTTTCTCGGTTCAACTTGATACTAAATAGGTAGGTACCAATACACGGAGCGAATATCGCAACAGGATAATACCGATGTCCACAGTAATTAGATATCTTGCAAGAGGATTTGCTCTGAATGTGTAGGTAAAAGATCGTTACCCATCCACAGATTGGACATGGTAACTTGGCTTAACTTTACATATCACTTCGTTCAGCAGTCATCTAACTTTTCGTATTCGTTTATTAATAGGTACCTACAGATGAAGACAAAAAAGTTTTATAAACTCGATATCTTACATTTTCTCTTTCAATTTGTACAAATATAAGTCTTGTGTTTTCTTCCCAGGCTAGACGAAGCTTCCTTAATGTATTCATTAATCACCATAAAACTTCAAGTTGAAACTGTTCTGCGCACTGAATTATAAAAATGTAAGAACAGAAAATTTTAACCGCAACTCTTTGTTGGACTCGTGAACATCTAATATTTTAAACTTTCGTGATTGTTGTGGAGTTTAAATTTCCTTTTAAGTAGCTTAGGTTTCTTACAATGAGAATTAAGAATAAGGTTGTACCTAGGTAGCGATACATCTTCCCGTAATTTTGAGATCAACCTAGATTCCCAAACCACTGAATCTGCGTATAAACCCCTTTTGAATTCCTCTTCACCCCGTTACCAAAACACAGTGTAGAATAACTAATTCAAGATGAACTTAAAACTTTTGTAGTTATGCGAAATTACCCACCTTGGAAGTTACAGCCAAAGTTGTAACTACGCACTTAGAAGCACTTGATGACGTCACGCGACGCCGCCATGACACATGACGCCTCCTGTCACTTTAGTTGTGGCAAATTTGTGATTTGTTGGTATTATACTTGATAGGTGTAATTCGAAATTCGAACCTTTGATTCTGTAATGCTTTGTATCAATCAATTTATGTTTTACAAGAATTGTTTAAATTCCAACTTATAAACTCATATTGTATATTTTAACAAAGCATCACCGTCAGGATTTCGAGTTGGAAGTTCCTGATAAAAATTCTGTCTATGTACATTATCTGTGAGTCGGTTTGTGTTATTATTACATACATACCACTATTTATAATTTTCTTAGCAATCTTAAATTATGATTTCTGATTCCTAAAATCACCGTAAGATGTCGTTGCCATAGCAACCGTTGCTCCCCACCTCCGGGATTTCCTTGTTTACGAGAACTTTAATTAATTTGGATTACCTTTTCTTTTATACTTTGGAAGGATGAATATTAATAAATCCAGATTGCCTTCTAAATTCTATCAACATTTAATTTAGATGCTAATTTTGTGTATTTTTTTCTTTTAATAATATTATTAAGGTATTTGAGGCGGGTGTTTGACTAACAATTTATTCTTCTTTACAGTTTGCGTAAACTCAAACTGAAAGCATTTATTTCAATTAAACCATTTACAGGCACTTTTGAACTGTCAAGGAGTCGGTCAGTCAGAAATATGAAGCTAGTTGCCCATTCCAAAGAGAGGTACCTATGGAGAAGAACGGGCAAGAAACTCCAGGGACACTCTTTTAAATAAAAAAAATGTTACAAAAAAAATTGGTTACATCGTATAAGTTAAAATTATACATGTGAGAACAATGTAGAAAGCACGTTGAATGTAAAAGATATTATCATAAAATGATGGTGCACATCAATCAACTCAGCTTTTACAAAACTACATCACATTGGTTTGGTTAAGATCATAGAAAAATAAATGTTCTCTTACTTTAGATGATAGGATCACTGAAAAAAAAAAAAACTGGTGCCCTGAAAACATAATAAGTTTGGATGTAAGAAGAACCTTTACGACTGGTGCGCAGACAATCTCTTGGCTGATGTTTTTCCTGCAGATCAGGCCAGCTCCTAATTGGATCACGTAAGACGGGAACACTAAATTATTGCGTTTATCTACGTGTTTGTGGAGAAAGGTGGAGGTAGGCTTTTATATTGAGGCAGTGTTGTATAGGTATGTATGTTCATACAGCTTCGTAGTCTATAGAACGTCAGATAATGTTTGTAGTAAAATAAAGTTATTTGCAAAACATGATAAATGAAATCAAGTAGGTATGTAGATAGTAGGAAATCGTGTGTTACGGAATATTTTGTGGTCGTATTTTTTTGTTTAGGTTATATAAACTCATTAACACATAGACATATTCATTAAAAGTTCTAGACTACCTACCCCAAGATATTTGTCTAAACTTTTAATGTTGAAAACCTCGCAAGTTTTTATACAATGTTTTTTACAGTAAATTATAATTTGTAAAGTTCTAGAAGTCATATTTTGTCAAACTTTCTATCGTAGCGAACAAGGCTGAGCACTAACTATAATATTGCTCACAAAATATGCTCAATATTATATTTGCGACTACTTATTACTTTAATTTATCTTCAAAGTTTATTCCGACCTTCAAAATTCGATTCATTATATTCAGAATTGATTACCTTTTTACAATTATTTGCTACTTATCGATAACGATGAAATGATTCGACTTCAACATTGGGAGTAACGTTCAAAGCCGCGCTTAGTTTAATTACTTTCCGATTTAAATCGATGATTGATTACAATTTCGTCTCGATACCGAGTTATACTCGATGTTAAACCTTTGTAGGGTTATCAGTGAGGTGGCTAATGGTTGTGTCTGTGGTGTTGTGTGTGTGGTCTCAATTGGATACTGTGAGCTGTTATCGTCTGCCACAAAGCCAGCCTGAGATTAGTCCGGCTGAATGAGTAGGTAACATAGGTAGGTATTTTAGTTGTCTGTGCTTGCTCTTCGAGCGGTTTGGATGTTTCTAGTTGACAACCATAGTTCGAATTTGATTAAAGACATTGCAACTAGCTATCGTCTTGGACTGTTTCGAATGATATTCATTTATCTATATGATATAAAATAATGCCATTACATGGGACTTAAAAACATAACTGGCGAAATGTGGGTGTACTATGTGACGAAGTCCTTCTCATCCATACTCACATCCTATCATTTATTACTGGCAATCCTTTATGGCTGGCCACATCATCATTCCATTTTCAATTTGAATTCAGAACGCCACAAACTCCCGTGCAGTATTTTTCCAGTCTTCTCCACACTTCATCTTTGGACTTGACCGAGCGTGTTACTGTCTGTAATTTTTATATAACCATCATTCTAAATACTGTGATAATATAACTATACTTATATAATCATGTGTGTCGTGTTTAATTAACCAGTAATAAACCGTTCCTCCTATCGTCTACTGTGTTTACCTCATTATTCAACGTTGTCCGGTGAGACCCTCACTAAGCGAGCTAGCGGAGGGCAGAGGGGTCTCCCGGTACAACTATAGGTGCACCTCTGCCTAACCCTTCGGGGAATACAGGCGTGATGTTATGTGTTTTATAAAATAATAAAGAAAAGTTCCTACTCGCTTTACGAAGAATTTATTATGTAAATGTCATTGTGAAGTCTTAGTTTTGTAATCATGAAAGTCGAAATACTTCCACAAATATAAAGTACATCACTACCACTTGACAACCCTTCAAAATCTCTTCAAAATTACTTTTCCGGCCATCTAAAAATAACAATCGTCAAGGTATATCCGCGGAATATCTAAAGTTTAACATCCAATTACTGGATGAAGGGATGGCCGTCATCTTTTGCTGACAAAGATGACTGGAAACATCCACAGTTGGATCTTTTTTATTGTTACCGCCATTATAGATAAAGGAATAGAGTTATACTTTTGTATTGTGATCCTAGTTCAAAGGTTTCATATTGTGCCTCTTTACGAATAGGTCTTTAAGTGAATTTAGTCATTGACCTCGATTGACAATATGTTTGCGTTGTTAAAATAATTGGCACCTAAGTATATGTTGTTGATATGCTTGTATAACCATTATTTGTCTCAATTTTGTGAGATATATATTATATTCATTGTTTGTTTTTTACCTGTTTCGTTTTTGTTCATTATATCTGTATCATATCATCGTTACCCCTGCGCATAAACAATTTAAAACTTACATTAAATCCAAAACTGTAGTTTTCCTTAATTATATGTACGACCACGAGTTCATGCGTGCAATTTATTCTGCGTAGAGAGTAAGTTTCTTAGTGGCGCCCACATGGGACCGGTTGGCATATATTGTGGATGTTTTGCTGTTGTGCCGTTGTGCCGTTGTGCCGGCTTGCCAACTTGCGGGAATCACTTACGGGACATATGACTTTGTGAACGTTCACTCTGAAGAGTTTTACATTTATTATGCGAAAAGGAAAAGGGAAAGCGTACGGTATTAGAAACTGTTTGATACACAACTAAGGTAAATATTTTCTTTTTATCAAGGCTTGCTAGTTTTCATGTATGCCTTGCAGATACACTCTGACCCTAAATTATGATCCACTTCGCCCTTTGAAATATTTGTTTGAAAAAGCCAGTGTTTCACTTTTAAAAGTGTTAATTCTAGGAACAAAAAAGCTCGTGGAACGTTATACCTAACCAACGTAACAGAGGGTCATCTACTGAGAAAAATGGATAATACTGGACTACGAATTGCGATGAACTTTTCGTCGAACAACGGTTCGGGCCATAGTGGAGCAGTAGAGACAGGTTAAAGCGAAACAAGGACGATACTAGCGCAGCGTGGATGTAGGTCGTCACAAAACGGACCTGGCCTCGAAAGCCGTGGTCAAACTGAATTCCGAATAGAAAGCTATGATCGCCTGGTGTAGATTTGTAGAAGCTATAAATGACCATGAGAAGCGAAGTCTGAGTTTGTATTTCCCAACACTGTACTGGAAAGGTAAGAAGGACAATGGTCAAATAACCTCAATTTTCTTTAATAGTTTTGTAAATAAAAATCTTTTGATCTTATTCAAACAATTTTTGGAAAAATAGTAGAAAGGAATGCAAGGTATGGCATAAGGCATATATTTAATCGAACCTCTAATAATTCCCACTTTGCGCTCCTAAAAAATGTATTGAACAAAAAGCCTAATATAATATTTGCACACCTTTTTGTGAACGTCAAAAAAAAAACAAATTCATCTTTATTTTAAGAGCGTTCATCCCGCTCAAGCTGGCAACGTCGCATTTCTAGAGGGTCTTTGTGATTATTTTATTAAATTTAAATGCATGTAATGTTTTTTTCAGCCAAGTGTAGTGTAATATAGTAAGAAGAATGACCTAGATACTTAGAAAGAGTTAAAAACAGTTTAAAAGAAGCGAACACAGGGTATTAGAATATCAATTGAAAATTATGAAAGATCAATTAGATAATTGGAATCGCGTAACAAAAAGAACACAGGGGGAATTTTCCGCAGACCATCTATAAATTTAAAATAGATTTTAAAAGACCAAATATTAAAAAAGAAGCGCATTAATTAAAAGAGGTCCTCATCGTTTAAAGTTCAAAAAAATGTGATTGCGTAAGAATTTAACCTGAACCTGTTTACACTTTCATCACATTCTTTAGAACAGACCAGTCTTACCAAGGGGTATCGTATTACCCAGTTACTGGGTTGTGGAGGTCAGATAGACAGTCACTCCATGTAAAATACTGGTATTCAGCTGCATCTGGTTAGACTGGAAGCCGACCCCAACATAGTTGGGAAAAGGCTAGGCAGATGATGATGACTTTGGAACAGACACCACGTCACGTCTAGTTTCTTTTTAAGAGTGTTTTCTTCTTTGTATAGAAAAGGACATTGCCCTATTAATTATTGTAAGCTGACTAGACTACATTATTATAATGTTGATAACGCTTTACTTAGAGAACGACCTCAACGTTAAGAAGATAAGAATAGCAAGATAAACTCGTCTGAACGTGCTCAGCTCAAATATCTAATCTCTCTCTTCTCTCACTATTTTGTAAACAATAATTTGCATAATTGCTTGGTATTCCAGTGTGGCAAGTGTGATAGATTACGATTTATGGCTAGACATTGTTTAAATGGGCTTTATTTTACATAATAAAACAACTGCCGAAATAATGCGGTTCTTATTTCTTTGCAGTAAATGTAACAAACCGTAACAAAGTACTTTTAAAATATTCATGAGAAATAGGACAAAGATGAAAAGCAAGAAAAAAACTTCAGACACTTGCTAATCTCATCATCTGCCAGGCTATGCAGCTTAATACCAGTATTTTACATGGAGCGACTGCTTACCCCCTTGGTAAGGCTGGCTGTCAGACTTTCGGACTTCTGACGACCCGTAAAGACTGTCAAAGATCCACGAATGACAGCCGGGACCAACCAACGGCTTAAGGTGCTTTCCGTGGCACGGAGGGGTCATGATATGTAAAGATGGTCATGGTCACCCATCCACGGACTTACCGTGGCAAGCGTCGCTTAAACTGATCGATCGACCCGTTCGGCTGGTATTACTTAGCCACAAGCCCCTCGACACTTGATAATCTATGTGTTGCCAATTACAATTTTAGAGTTAATCAGGTATTACGTTCCATTTAACTATTCAAAACACTGTTATTTACATCGATATTGCGCAGCCGTAATTGGCTTGGAGATATACACATCTATTTATATATAATACGTATTTCAATAGCAGGTGGTTATTTCGAAGTAAACTGGAGTAAACACAGCAACAAACACTGTAATAATTGAATTTATCGCTTGAATACCTTCGGAATACTCAGTTAACGTTTTCCGATATAACTCAAAACAATACTTTGAAAAAATGCAATATCGCCATAGTTCAACGCTCTTCACTCCATATACAATACCACATGCATACTGAGTTTATTGAATAACTATCACTACATTTCTTTGACTATATTCTTATATATATGTAGATTCTTATCTATTTATGCACAAATTATTACCGTATCCTTCCTTACATATTCTAAAACAAAGTCCTCCGCGTCGTCTGTCTGTCGCCCTGTTCGCGATAAACTCAAAAACTACATTCTGTTTTCATCAATGGATACAGTGGTTCTCGAGGAAATTTTAGCCAATTTGTGAAGCCGCGGGCATCAGCTAGTATATTATATACTGTTGACATTACAATATTTATGGCCGCCAGTAACAGTCACAATACCCCCCGTACTAGTTGATACTGCATAACAGTGCGGTATCTATATATATAAAACACAAGGGTGACTGATTGACTGATCTATCAACGCACAGCTCAAACCACTGAACGGATTGGGCTCACACAGATCGTTATTAAGACGTAGGCATCCACCAAGAAAGGGTTTTTAGAAATTCGACCTTTAAAGGGGTGAAAAGGGGGGATTTCGTTTGTATGTAAAATCTTATTCCTTGAGTTAATAGATTTGAAACTTGGCACGAATACTTATCTAAGTAAATGATAATGTTTGTCATTTTTAGCTTTTCTAAACTACCCCCTAAACGAGGATTGGGAGGTGTCAAAGTTTGTATAGAAGAATTTTAAAGCGCGGTCCGATTTACTTGCAACTTTGTATTTATACTAACAATTAAAAAATAAAGAATAATGTGAATCAGGGTTTTTCATAAATCTACCCCTAACGGGGTGAAAAGGGGTAGTCTATATCACAGCTCAAACCACTGAACAGATTGGCAGATAGTTATTTTATTAGGACATAGGCATCCACTAAGAAAGGGTTTTTGGAATTACGATCTTAAAGGGGCTGAAAAGAGGGGACTTATTTTGTATGAAAAATTGAAAACTATCTTTCAAAGGGGGTGGAGGGGTTGCTGAATTATAGTCATAGTCAATAGTCAAATAATTTATTTCAACTAGGCACATTAAAGGCACTTTTGAACGTCAAATACATAGAAATAGAACTGATTCTAGTTGCCCCTTCCAAAAGGTAGTTTTCGTATGGAGAAGAATGGGCAAGAAACTCCACCGTTACTCTTTTAAAAAAAAATGTTTTACAATATTTGGTATAGGTACATCAATTATATAATTACATGTGAAGACGATGCACCGAGAATACAATTACAATAGGTAAAAAGAATTAAAAATTAAAAATGGAGCAATGAAAATAAATAAATTAAGTATGTGATAGGTACATGGTGCTCACATATTTACAAACATTAAAGTATACGTACGATAACACAATATTTCTACAAACTTGCAAGTAATACTAATAGGACAGTGTGTGAGATTAATTATCATAAAATGTAAAAAAATCGATGATATAGAAATAATAAATTTTACAACTAGATTAGCAACCAGTTTGATTTTGTCCAGCCTCGAATTTGTCCTATGGAGCAAGACCAGCATGTTTCCAAGCATTCTTATCTTGGATATAATCCTCTAATTTGTAATATGCTTGTTTACAAAGTGTACTTTTAATATGAGTTTTAAATTTTCTTTCATTGAATTGCAATATATCACTAGGTATTTTATTATAGCATTTAACGCAGTACCCCATAAAAGATGTTTGTACTTTAGCTAGTCTGAAAAATGGTTGATCTATTTTATCTTTATTTCTAGTGTTAAAATTATGTCTATCACTTATTTTATTAAAAAGATTTAGATTTTTTCTTACATACATAATATTCTCATAAATGAATTGGCAAGGTACCGTCATAATATTAATCCTTTTAAATAGTTCCCTGAGAGATTCGCGGCGACATAGATTATAAATGGCTCTGATAGCTCTCTTTTGCAAAACAAAGATGGATTCAATGTCAGCCGCCCGACCCCACAGTAAAATGCCATATGACATAATGCTGTGGAAGTAACTGAAATAGACCAAACGAGCGGTCTCTACATCTGTTAACTGTCTTATCTTTCTAACAGCATAAGCGGCCGAGCTTAGCCGCCCCGCAAGAGATGTTATATGGGGTCCCCATTGTAATTTCTCGTCTAGCGTGATTCCCAGGAAAACTGTTTGATTAATAAATTCCAGTTTTTCTCCATTCAATATGATGTCACATTCGCTACTTCTAACATTAGGTAATTTAAATCGAATGCATTTGGTTTTTTTTTTATTTAGTACCAAATTATTTACCGTAAACCAATCTTGGACCTGAAGAATAGCGCTATTCACGTCATCAAGATTTTGCGACTGTCGGTTTATTTTAAAAATCAATGATGTGTCATCTGCAAATAACACCATCTTCGGTTGGTTTAGTAGTAATTGGGGTAAATCATTAATGTAAACTAAAAAGAGGAATGGACCCAATATCGAACCTTGAGGAACGCCCATTGCCATTTCAGACCCCAATGAGTTTACGCCGTTTACTTGAACTTTAACTTTTCTATCTTTCAGATATGATCTTAGTAAATCAAGAGCTGTATTCCTAATCCCATAGTGCTCTAGTTTCAGCAGAAGTGTCTCATGGTCGACGCAATCGAACGCCTTCGAGAGGTCGCAAAAGATTCCAATGGCATCTTGTGCTTCTTCCCAGGCGTTAAAAATGTTCTTTATTAGGGAGACACCGGCGTCAGTGGTACAACGCCCTTTGGTGAAACCGTACTGTTGTTCTTTATTTATTTTAATTATTTAGAGGAAAGTACGAAATCCACGCGGACGAAGTCGCGGGCATAGTGCTAGTTAAATTATAAAGATTTGATGTGTTCCAATGATGTAAATAAATTCAGACACAGACTTAGAGAGTATTTTTAAGTTAACATTTAAAATCGAGTTCAATGTATAATTCGAACAATTTTCTATCACTTTTAAAAGTTCCGATTTAGGGCGTTGAATTCCATTTCAAAAACCTTCCCCGTATAAATGAAAAGTTTTGTGGAAAGCCGTAATTTTCTAACTCTGCTTTGATAGACAGAAGAAACTTTTGTATTTTGTCTGATAAAATGTACATTTTAATGAGGACTCTAGGAAAGTTTGGAGTATGAATGTGGATGGCTATAAGAGTGGGGGAAACCCAAAGAAAAGATGGATGGACTGTGTGGAAGATATGGCTAGAAAGGGAGTGACTACCGAGATGTCGACCAATAGTAAACTTTATTTATTTATGACAAGAATCTTGTTGACATGCATCTTATATTAATCAGTCAGTTCTGTTATTTAGTACATTCTGTGATGTCTTTGTTTATCGGTAGTAAATTATCTATCCAATGATGTCCACTACATACCTTAAGGTTGGTTTTTGGAACGCGGGTTCTTTGGGCACGAAACACGACGAGTTTGTGGCAGCATTACTGAGTTTGGACGTAGATATTATGGCCATTAATGAGACGTGGCTGCGAGCAGGCGAAGAAGGGCGCGCGCCCTCTGTGCCTGGATATAGGCTACGGCATATTCCGCGCCCATTATCTGTTAAGAAGGGACGTGGTGGTGGCGTTGGTTTTTATATCAGGCACGGTATAAATGTTCGGAGTCACTCGTACACTGCTAGCCCATTGCACACCACGGTCGAGCAGATGTGGGTCACAATTAGTGTTCGCGGAGTTAAGCTAGCAATAGGTACCGCCTACCGCCCGCCCTGGCAAGATGTTGACCTCTTCTTAGACGCTGTATCTGGTTCATTAAACTCCCTAACGCAATGTGAGTACACGATAATGATGGGCGATTTTAATATAAACATGCTTAGTGACACGGATACAAAGTTGGCCTCATTTTTGAGCTGCTTAGGTCTTACACAGTTGGTACAGTCACCCACGCACTTTACAGTGCATGGTAGCACTCTGATTGACATCATCTGTACAAATGTTAAACCACGTTCTGTATCAGTCGATATAATACCGGATCTAGGTGCGCATGCGTTGATCTCCGGCGAATTTAGTTTTAAACGCCCGAAAATTCCGTCTCGAACCATTATTTATCGACCACTGAAGGACATTGCCAGGGAATGTTTTGACGAGGATCTCGAGTTATTTAACTGGAACGCGTTAACCGAGCTGCAAGATGTTAACATAATGGTCAGTGAATTTAACTCGAACTTACTTACACTATTTGATATCCATGTACCTCTGAAAACTTGTGTTATTAAGGAGTACTGTTACCCGTGGATTACTGACAATGTTAGATTTATGATGCATTTGAGGAACAAAGCGCATGCAGATTATTTACAAAACAGAAAATCTGATTCTAAAAAGATATATTATAAAGAATTAAAGTCACTTGTTTCTAGTTCCCTATTTTACGAAAAATCTGCGTACTTTAAACATAAAATAAACAGTCAAATTAATGACTCCAGTGCACTTTGGAAAAACCTAAAGTTTACCCTGCTCCCATCTAAACATAAAGAATTACCTCTGCACTTTAATGATCCTGACAAAATTTGTGACCATTTTCTGAATGTGCCGGGTGCGGATACGGTTAGTAATTCATTACTTGCATATTTTGAATCCGCACGAAATAATGGCGCTACGTTTAGTTTGAGACCCACAACACGCAAGGAAATCGCGAACACACTGTCTACTATTAAATCGAATGCTGAAGGTTGCGATGGCTTCACCATAAATATGATTTTACTGACACTCCCTGTGACATTGGACACCATAACTGCCATAGTAAATACATCTGTCACATCCTCATCTTTCCCTGAGTTATGGAAAATTGCTAAAGTGCGCCCATTGCCGAAGACTCTTAATGCATTGGACCTGAAGGATCTTAGACCTATCAGTATACTGCCGGTACTTTCTAAAGTTTTAGAGAAAGTAGTATGTGCGCAATTGGTTGAATTCTTAGAGACAAATAGGATCCTCCCAGATGTTCAATCTGGGTTTAGGAAGGGCCACAGTACAGCCACGGCTTTGTTGGATGTGACAGACAATATTTTGTCGGCTCAAGATAATGGTATGTGCACTCTTTTGGTATTGCTTGATTTTTCACGTGCATTTGACTGCATTAACGTTCCCCTATTATTGTCAAAGATGGCTTTTTATGGATTTGACGAGGACACAATTAAATGGTTTGATAGCTATCTTGGCGATCGTACGCAATTCGTTGAAATACGGCGGGCGGACGGATCAACAGTTGTCTCTAGACATCGCGCAGTGGGAAGGGGCGTTCCACAGGGCTCGATTCTTGGGCCAGTATTGTTTATTTTGTATTGTGCCGATATAATTAAAAATATAAATAAATGTAAATATCATATTTATGCCGATGATACACAGGTGTATATATCATTTAAGCCGGAGGACTATGAACAAGCATTAAACGATCTCAATACTGATCTAGAAAACATAGTGCAATGGTCCAATACCAACACGCTTTCCTTAAACCCTACCAAGACCAAGTACATGCTTTTTGGAACCGAAAAGCAGTTAGGTAAAATTAAACCCTGTACCGGTTGTGTGACTGTTATGGGTGAGCCTATTGAGCGGGTCTACGAAGCGCGTAATTTGGGGCTTATCATGGACGCGGAACTTCGTTTTCACAAACACGTATCTGAATCTATCCGTAATTGCTATTATAGACTCAAGATTTTATACAAAGCCCGTCCCTATCTTAGTGAAGAATTGCGAATCTTGCTTGTGGAGTCTTTGGTTTTATCAAAGTTGAATTATGCAGACACGGTGTATGGCCAACGACTACTGTCAAAAACTGAAAAAATGATCCAAAGACTGCAAAACGCCTGTGCACGCTTCTGTTTTAAAATTCCCTTTAGGGGGCATGTTACACCTTTCTTCAATGAGCACAATATTTTAAAAATGAAAGCTAGACGTAAACTCCACTTGGCGAGCCTACTCTTTGGTGTTATTAAGTCTCACTCCCCTTCTTATTTATATGATAGACTATCGTGGACAAGAAGACACAGAATCGGTGAGGGAAGAAAATGCTCTCAACAGCTTTCCATTCCACGGCACAAGTCAGCAGCTTTTAGAGGCAGTTTTCGCTACGCAGCTACCAAATGTTGGAATAATATCCCTCCTCCCATAAAATATAGTAAAAGTTGCTTTACTTTCAAATTGAAATTAAAAGAATTTTTATTAAACCATCAGAAGGATGCTGAAAATATCCGAGCCGACATATCTGCCATATAAGACAATTTATTTTATCTTCTTTTAAGAACAGTGTGTGTAACCCGACGTTTCCAGAATGCCTGTGAGTGTGTTTTTATATATTATGCCGACAAAACGGAATGTTGCCTTTAAAAAAAAAAAAACTATACTTTATATATATTTTTTATTTAATTTTTATTTTCACAATTATTAGATATTTTATTTATTGTATTTCTTTTTTTTCTTTTCAATCAGTTATTAAGTATATTATGTTTCTAGCGTATGACACTCGTGGGTTGCAGCTGAAAATCAGCGTCAGGTGGTACACTGTGTGTTGCCATCTGACAATATGCTGAGCTGAGGCCCTTTTGGCATTGTAATGACTGTTTTCTGTTTTTTTTAGTTTTAAGATGTATTTTTGTGTGACAATGCCAATAAACGCATTTTTCTTTCACATTTACACGTCATATTAAAAAATTGTAAAAAAAAGCTAGATGAGGTCGACGTTTCCTATCTGACTTCTCTGAGAAGAAAGGCTGAAACAAACTCAGAGGTCACAGTTTCTTTTAAAGTCCAGACATAATCTTGGTAAAGGCTCTTAAGGCCATGGACCATGTTGATTAGCTTCTGAAATGGTCTTTTGAAGAAAGAACCACACAGATTTGAGTGAACCTGTCCAGTCAGTGCAAGCATTGTCAGTAATAGTGGAGCTCAACTCAGAACTTAAGGAGATCAACGACTCGACGTACAATACCAAAGAAAGGACATTTGGGTAAGCCGCATAAAGTACCACAATTGCCAGACCATCATTAAAAATAACTGATAACGAAAAAATATAAAAATAAAACAAAATAAATATCCGATAAAAGAAAAATACATGTTGCGCCGACGACTAATAAATTGGGAGAAGGGCAGGAGAATCATGAGGATGGTTTTAATGAGGACTCTTTTTATTTATATTCTTTACCGACGTTCATTGTAATAAGAGTACATTTTAATATCGGCTTTTGTACAACTTTCAATATACTATATATATATTTCAAGATTTATTTTGAAACGTAAACGAGGCAAAAGGAGTATATAATAAATATGTAATATAATTATGTGTATGTGTGTTTATGTAGGAGGGTATGTAAGGATCGTATCAGGTGGCGCTCTGTAGTTTCTGCCTACCCCCATGGGAAGAAGGCGTGAGCTTATGTGTGTATGATATTTTGAAACTAAAAAAAACATTGCTTAAATATAAAATATATTGAAGGTAAATAGTGAGCACTTCGCCTGTGTAGATTTTTATAGGTATTTTTATAGCTTTGGAATAATGTAATGAGCAAGTTGTAGCATTTTTACTCTTTATTTTACGGAGATCCAATCAAGTAGCTGATATAAAATATATTTATCATAAATATCATTTTATCATGTGGGTCGTCGTTATAAGAACATTGCGTAACTAAAAAGCTTGAAAACACTTTGTGTTGTTAACTGAAAAAAGAAGGAAATTAGACTACTACATAAATAAGAACCACAACACAGACTTCCTGCAGTATTGTCTCTGCTTCTGCCTTTAAATCGATCCAAAGGTTGTTTTTAAAAGATCCCATTAGCGGTAAGACCGCTCATTGTATCACCCTGTGTAAAATGTCTACTTTTATATTTGTAATTCATATGGCGTACATAACAAAGAGTATTCCATTCAATTCTAAGAAAGAACTTTTAGGAAATGGTGTTGCAAAACAATGCTGGAGTTAAGTAAATCAGTTTGACAGATCTAAGCTCTCTTGTTTGCCTCATATTTCCAGTTTGGCTAAGTCAGTGCTTGATAGAATCAGCTTAGCGCTAATGCCCTGCTCCAATATTCAATATCAAGTTAGGTTAGGTCTGGTTCAAACTGAACACTGGGTTATAAATGAAGCCTGACTGAGTACCTAACGATCTCTGAAACACCCGGCAACTATTTTAATTGCCACAATCAACGAAACTTTAGAATTTCTTCACAAAATATGTGAATTTAAGTTAACCTTTGAATTTGAAATATTTGTCCTCTTTGAACAACGGCAGTTTTGGAAAGTAAGACCTTTAAACAATTTTTAAATCATTGGACCTTGGTTCCTGTGTCTACGTGAATTGATTTGACATGAGACTTTAAGGTACTTGCAAAAATGTGGGTGTAGGTACTGTAGGTACACCTCTACCTAACCCTGCGAGGTAAACATGCGTGATGTTATGTTACATGCGTACGTAGGCACGGGCTGGCATCTAGGTCTATGCTCAAACATAACACTCACTTTAAGATGAATGCTGTTATTCCTGTTGAACGAAATAAAATAATGTACACAATAAAGTATAAAGTGTGTGTTGCACTGAAAATTGCGCACGAATTCGGCTGATACGTTTACTGTTATTTTACTTCTCGATCAGTTCGGATATTTTATTAAAAGCCAGAGTACTTTTTATGGAAAGGACATGGATTTTTTCTGGCCCAGCATCGGTCTTTGTCCATGCATGGACAAAGAGATAATTATATTTAAAAAATAACTGATAATATTTGAAATTGCACCACAGCTTGCGTTACTTGGGAAAATATGGGATAAAATATTTATATTTAAAAGATTATTATTTTGATTCAAGTATTCGGGGAGATATTTATGTTGCCAGTTTTGGAAATATTATGGTAATTGGATATGCATAGTGTAAGAATTGATATGATTTCACTAGTATTTTTAAAATATACAATATTAAAATTGTATTTTTTTTATTTATTTATTTATTTAGACCAAAACGAATAAACATGTTACACAATTTGTCTTAGCTACTTAGAATTATGCTTAAGTAAAACAGTTACAATTTGTGTCTAATTATTAGCATCTGCTGCCGAACTAGGTTTATAGCCTGTGTTTCAGCATGCAGCGCCTCAAAGCCCTCGGACTGGGTATGCAAGTATGAGCTTACGAACAAAAGGAAACAGTTTATATTAAATTAAGAACGTACTTACTCTAAAAATAATGAAATGGTTGCTGTCCTCTGGGTGTGTAAAGTGAAGGAGGTGAGTGTGTGTGTGTGAGAGGGTGTGTAGAGAATTAAATAGATTTAGCTAGTAAAATCTTTCATAGTGTCCATAAGTTTGTTAGCCGCCAATCAGTTTGTATCACTACGTATTAAAAGCGTATTGTCAATTGACTAGACTGTAATGAACATGATATTTAATACTTGATTAATGTATAAATTTAATTTTTAAATCAATAGATAAATCCAGTCTTAAAAGTATGTACCTATACCTTCTTTATCTTTCATAATCATTGTCACAACCCGTCATTGTCATGCATTTGTCATGTCATTTAAGCTTTGCACAGACCTATAACTATCATAGAGGGACGCATTAAAAAACAAACAATGCAACGCATTTTTTATTTTTTTATCCTATATATCCTGTGTATTAGAAAGATGGAGAAAACCTTATTTGATAAGGTTTTCTGTTGCGTGGTTTAGAAGAACAACGCGGACATACAGGCAAACACGAAAAGCGACTTTAATTTATAATAATGTATAAATGTATATAATAATGTACCATACAAATACATATCCCTTCTTGTCGGTCGGACCTTTTTGACGATTTCTATTTTATTTCTAACTCTGTGGTGCTGCGTGTGACAGCATCATGAATGTTTTTTTGTGATATGTTCCAAAATATTATTGGCTGTTTCTGGTTAAAATTTGCATTTCTGAGTGACTTCGCCTTTCTTGAACTATGGATCTTCGCATTACAGTTTACCTACAATAACAATACCTATAACTCACATCTCGGACCACTCTGATTTTGCCTGGATTCTAACGAAGATCAAACGTTATAAACATACATAGCAAATGAATCATTTGGAATAGTCATTAGATTTGAGTGAAATTAAATCTGCTGGCAGACAGTGGATTACTTACTCTGCAATCAACAGGTTTGAATTGATTTTTTGAAGTCATCAGATTTGACATTTATATTTCTATGAGATTTGAGAAGGATCTTATGTCCCTTCACAAAGTTTTACAGCTAACAGAATTCAACAGGGCTATGCAACACTATTGAAGCTTCTTATTACATTTTGTTTCATTTATGTCCATTTCTGAGCCAAGCTTGTATGAGAGCGTTATCCATCTCCTTTAAAAAATAAGAGTCATTAGTTAAGATTATAAGTTATAAAGTGTCTGTCATCAATGATTAGGATCGCTTAGTTACTTTTAAGGGATGAGACATATCAATGAAATCGTGGCCCTAGTTAACGGCTTAAGCAGTCTGGAATTACGTCTGTGACGTGACTAGTCTAGCTCGTTGACCACTGACGTCACTGTCAAACCACGGTCAAAACAGCCACTTAATTTTAAATTTAAAAGCTCTCCACTGCGGTTTTCATGAGACAGAATTCACTGATTTACTTATTAATTCAGTGGGTTAAAAGGCTATTGAATTTTTACAGCTTTCAAGCTTTGAATTTAGAATTCATTTTAGCTCTTTAATAAAGATTTTTCTAGTAGGTAAGGTAATATAGAAGCTCTTTCAATATCATTTTTTGAATAGATGTCTGTGCGAATTTGTGTATAAAAGTACATTACTGCAGTAGCGGGCAAAAAAGTAATTGATAGCCGAGGCCCACATACGTGAGTCCATCAATGCCTCGTTACGGCCAAGGCTTATAATAGTAATTTTCTCAAATTATGCGCGGAAATTCAAACTAAGTAATACCTATGTATAACGTTTTATTTGAAATTAAAATTCCAGAATCAATGACGAGCAACAGTAATTTTTCGCAAAATTGTTCATTTGTTTCTTTTTTACTTTAAACAGCAAGCCAGTTCGAAATTTTAATAAAATCTTTGTTATGTTACCCAGTTGTTGCTATGTTTCGAAGTAAAAAATTCGTTCCATTTTTTAAATATACGAGAAATATGAGTTTTTATATTATTTTATACCATTCCCTCTCTAAAAAGCTTTTTTTATTCACTGAAAACAGTGAATAAAAAGCACTTTTAATCACTGTTTTGGTGTTTGAATTTAGACCACACCAATATATTCAAACTCCATCTCAATGCTATACAAACTCCTATTTGATTTTCGAACAGGAGTTTAGCATTAGAATAAAAACTGTTTTATTCTTTGCTGTCATTAGTAAATTGGCACTATTTTAAATATATGTAAGTTGTACGAACAAAAAGTTTTGTGTTACTTAATAATAAATCGATTGAAAATGCATTCAAATGATGAAGATGTGTTAACACCTGAGTTTATGAAAGAGAGGGTGGCCGATATAGTAGAAAACTTGCTACCCATTACGGCTGGTTTACATCAAAGCCTACGATGAGTTTGAGTGTGAGTTTGTTTGTTTGAGCAAATGGAAAAATGAAAATCAAGCTGAGCACATTTTCAGAGTCTGTTTTTCTAACTTATTTTAATGAGTTGTCGAAGAAAAAGAAGTCATCGACATTATGGAGTATGTATTCTATGCTTCGGTGTAGTTACTATAAAAACAAGGCATAAAATTGACATAACAACATACTCGAAGTTGCATGTTCTTTTTCCCGTAGTCATGGTATAAAGTATAGTATGCAACTCTCGAATAAAACGGATTTATATCGAGGGCCATGAATCGCTCGCGTCGTTCAGGATTCTAAAACTTGAATCACTCCCTACGGTCGTGATTCAGTCGTTAGAATCCTTCACTTGCTCGTGATTCACCTATGGCCCTCGCTTTAAATCCGTCCTTTATTCACTAATTGCATAATATACTATAATTCGGCCGCTACACATGACGGATATGGATGGGGAACATAAGGAGAGTACATAATTTCCTGAATATAAAATAATTAATTATTCAACAGCGTAAAAAACAGACAGGCCAATTTAGCCCCAGGTAGTAATAGCCATTGATTAATTTTAGAGTGTACTTGTAACATAATTTTTAATTTATTACAGGGCGAATTCAGCGAAACTCGCGCCTGAAAGGGATTTTCAGCCTCCGGCGGAGTGCGGGGGGCGCGGGGCAGGCGGGGTGCTCAGGGCGCCGGCTCCGGCAGTGAGCGCCCGCCGTCCGCCGCGACCGCCCGTGTGTGCCTGCCTAGCCGCCCCCACACCACGATCACCGCTGTACGTACAGTACACGCACCGTGCCTGTGTTACTATTAAATATGCATATTATTGTGTGTGTGTGCTGTGAGAATTGCCATCATATGTGGCCATCTATGTAACCTGTATGTGGTCAGCCCGACGCCGGATGAGTATAAGACTACATGTTCATTAATTGGCCGTATGTTTACGTAAGGCGTTCGTGATTAGTAGTTATGAACTAATAAATATTATTGTAAATAACAAACGCAGATTTACGATACGTTCGCGTGATTTAGAAACCAATTAACGTCTCGAAGAAATGTATTTCAGTGTTCGTTTTTCAGGGCTGTACGTACTGATGTAGTAAGAGGAAAATCGCTATGATTTCAGTGGGGTGACACAGGAAACGTTACAGGAACAATTTGTCTAAAAATTATTTTACTTTCACTTATATAGATTCTATAAGGAAACTTACGAAGGGAGAAATGAAGGGAGCGGAGGTAGAGGCTTTATTTCGAAGAACTCGTATAATTTTATATGATATAGAAATTATTTTGAACGTTCGTGTGTTATGTTAATATGAAACGCACTTACTATGTAAAACTGACTAATATTGTAAAATTGATACAATTTTTAAGAAATTCATAATCAGCTCTCACTCATTACACAGAATTTTAACTAGTGCTGACATATTGTCAAATATCTCCCGGTATCCGCAGGTAGGCAACCCTGAGTAGGGCAAAGGTTTATTAGGTTTTTAGAAGGAATTAGTGGCTGGGTTGTGTCTGGCGGCGCGTGGCACCGACCTCGACTGCGTGCCACACTCGTCAGCTCCCAGAAATGAGAAGCCATTTAGCCATTTAGACAAACGAATATCGAAACAAAATCATAATTATGACGATAAAATTATAAGTTATAACTGCCTGTAAAACGTAGGCAAAGTTAAAAGTTATTATATGATAAGAATCTCTGTGATAGGGATGAACCTTCCACGATTCTTCGGATTTCGGATAAAATCCGATACCTATTCAACTCACTACAAAATGCTAAGTAATAAAACGTGTGTTCAGAATGTCAATATCCGCAGAGTCAGCCCTACTAAAGTCGTTAGGTTTTAGAACAGGATTCTGGGCGTATTCCTATGCAGATCAGGTATGTTATAAGGCAAAAGGTTTCCTATTCTTATCCCGCGTAAATTGGATCTTTGTGTTTTCACCGGCGTCATCGGGTTCATCTCATCTGGAGGATTTTTAGGCTTCGTTGATGAAGAGATTCTTTGTGTAGAAAGATTAGAAATCGAATTAATTAAGTTGTATTGTGGATTGGTGTATGCCAGTTGGATAGCCGCTTGACTAAACTAGCATCGCGTTTAGATCACTGTGGAGATAGTAGGGCCGATCTCTCGAAAAAATTATGATGATGTTTATGACTAAAACATATTTCTACTAATTTGTATAACAGATAATTAGGATACTTCTCATGTAAGTTAAACAAGCTTGTTGGTTCACTTTAGTAGTTCCATGTCCAAGAATATTCCTTACCACTTGATCGCTAGTTCGACGCCTTAACCACTGCCGTACTTTAATTAAAGTTAGTCTCAGCAACACCACGTTAAGTTTAGAATATAGTAGACACAGTATACACCAAGTTATCTCGATAACCAACGTTAAACGTATAACTAACACTCGGTTTCCATAGTCCGCTACGTCGATCGATTTGCGAGATATAGTCGAGTTGACTCTGCTTGAGAAGCTGTAGGTGATCGCAGCCAAGACATAACTATAACGGCAGGTATTTCAAAAGGTTAGGTAGAGGTGTTCTGTTGATAATATTTAGTTTCATGGTAATAGTATTAAGGATTGTTGATGGGCAGGTGATTGGAGTTTGACGTTGCTAATATCCAGGTGATCTTGTTAATATATTTGTATTTGTTGATATATTTGTAGGATAATGTTCCCGTATGCGGACAGACTCATTAAGTATCTAACAGTTAACTTGTTGTGCTGTACAAACTACAATCATTAATTTTTTCAAACTCAAACTCAAAGCATTTATTTCAAATAAACCAATTACAGGCACTTTTGAATTGTCAAGAGGTCGGTCAGTCAGAAAGATGAAGCTAGTTGCCCATTCCAAAGCGTAGTAGGTACCTATGGAGAAGAACGGGCAAGAAACTCCACGGATACTCTTTTAAATCAGAATATTGTTACAATATATTGTTTACATCATTCATGTTGGAATTAAAAGCGTCCGTAAATAAAAGATAAAAAAAATACAAAACAATTCAAAAATTAAAATAAATTATAATAAGCCGTGGCAGCTAAGAGATGACCAGTCCTTACTGATGGCGCCCGTTCACGAACATGACGCATGGATCAGCACCATTCAGCTCAACCATTTTGAAGGGAACTTAATGATCCAACACACACGCCACCACCAGCGAGACATTAAAGTGAGCATGACATACTCTGAGCCGCCAGGGCACATTCAAGTCAATGAAAGACGTACCTAGTAAATGGTAGCTTCAAAGTACTTAGGTAAGTACATAGTGCTCACACACATGTGCTATGCAGTTATACAATACTAGGAGATTGAATTTATACAATGTAAAGATAGTTTTTACAATCTTCAGCAGCTCCAACAATATTTTCGAATGCTAATCAATTAGTTTATGCGCCCTGTGGAGCTGGACCAGCGCTGAGCCAAGCATTTTTGTCAGTGATGTAATCCCCCAATTTATAATATGCTTGGCGGCATAGTGTGCGTTTTATACAAGATTTAAATTTTGTTTCATTATTGGAGTATGTGGGGAGGTATTTTATTGTAACATTTTAAACAGTACCCCATGAAGGATGAGTCTACTTTAGCCAGTCTGAAGCGACTCTAATGTGGGTGTTTTGATAGATTGGCGTGGTCCGCTAGGCCGATGCCTGTCAGGGTTACGGGAAAGTCCGAAAGGGATACCGGGACCTTGGCAACAGGCAACTGAAGGATCACGGGTGGGTTTTAGTCAGTAAAAGTCTGACACGCCCTTCCGCTCCGCCCAGAGCGGGAGAAGTCATTGGATGATTTCCCACCCTCAAAAATAAAAGGGTGTTTTGATAGATAATTATTATACATACTAAAATCTGGCAGACTCTAATTTAAAATTAGCACAAAAATAGAAAAGTATGGCTTATACTGAACACAGTAGGTTATTCGTAGTTAAAACTGCGTCGTACGTGAATTCCGTGTGCTTTTGACTAAAATCAAGCCACCTCCGCTGTAGTCAGCGATGTCATAAAATGCGGAATTCACATTGTTTCCAAGCGGTAAACTTTAACGTGTCGTTTATAATGATTTTGAAGTTTCAGTTCAGCATAATATTTTTTGGTTTAGTACGTGTTTAAGAAGAGGACATGGTAGCAAGTTGAAAATACTATTATATAAAATAGCTAGCTCTTTGTTAAGTCTAGTCGCTGCTCAAAAAATCGAGGTTACCGCTAAAGCCAGACGAGTTAACAAAAACTTATCAGTGTTTTTCAAATCTTCGCCTAGAGAGAGGCGGAGATTTGGGGGTGTGAAAGTTATTTTACTAACTCATACGGCCTGTTTCATACAAGCTCTGTTCCAATGGGTTATTTTTCTGTTAGATAGTACCTGTGGACATTGTGAAATAGAGCATCCAGTAATCAGATACAATTCTGTTCTATTTGTGGTCTGTGGTACATGGCACGGTTTTGTCAGGGTCTGCCGTTAGTTGCCCGATACACACATTTGTTCTCATTATTGATGATGAAGCATGACGTCGACTAATGATTCGACTTTGGTTTCTATTTATTTGTTTCTGTTAGTAGATAAATGTTCGTTGTCTGAATTTATTTAACGGTTACTGACAACAAGGCCCTTCTACAGACTTTGGTTGTCCATAGATGGTGATAATGTGGCTCACGATAATGATCTTAGTACCTAAACTCGTATACGAGAGCTAAGCTTAAACTCATTAAAAATGTTTTAAGTTTTAATTAAATTATTTCTGTAAGCTACTTTGCACGTTTACAGAAATAATTTTCATGAACCGTGACGCTATGCCTTATCAGATTTGAGCAGCACCAACAGTCTCATCTCTGTGTTAATTTATTTTTCAAAAGCAAAGCTTCTTGTTATGCATACTGTACAAAGGGTCTCACAAAGATGTAATCCTGCTGGGACAGTCGCAGTCGCTGAGAATATTTGAAATGGACCTGTTTACTCAGGTGATAATTAAAAGACTTTTGTACTCAAGAAGTTAATCCTTTCTCAGTAAATATGTATTTTGTAACAATTTTCCTTCTTTAATATAATATTCTTCTTCTTTTACTTAGCTTTCTTATTATGGTATTTTGTAAGGTACGTATAAAAAGTTTAACAAGTTACCGAAGTGAAGTTTACCGTTTGACCTTCAGTCGTATACACACCCTTCTTTCATCTCGTGCTGATGTTTTGGTATCAATGAGATTTAAATTAAAAGCAGATTATTGATTCAGAAGTTTTTGTTAAGTCGATGTAACGTTCTAATAATCTTTTTTGCTCATGAACAATTCGTAGTTCCTTGTGAGGAGGGCCTCATGAGAGGTGTCAAAGGGGTGTCTGGGTATCATCATCAGCATTGGTAGCCTTATTCCATCCACCGCTGAGTACAGGCCTCTTCCCTTTTGAGCCATACTACCCTGATCTTTCCCCGCGATCTTTATAGCTTACCAGATCGTCCACCCACCTGGTTTTCCATCTTTGGAGTTTAACGGGTGCTGGAAAAAGTAAATTCTTACATTAATTTCGAGAGGAGCTCGTGGCTAAGTAATAACAGCCGCACGGATCGATCCATCAGGTTAAGCTACGCTTGCTGGGGTTGGTCCATGGATGGGTGACCATCTTTACATATCGAGACTCCTCCGTGCCTCGGAAAGCACGTTGAGCCGTTGGTCCCGGCTGTCATTTGTGGATCTTTGTCAGCCGTTACGGGTCGTCAGAAGCCCGAAAGTCTGACAACCAGTCTTACCAAGGGGTATCGCATTCCCCAGTTACTGGGTTGTGGAGGTCAGATAGGCAGTCGCTCCATGTAAAATACTGGTATTCAGCCGCATCAGCTGGTTAGACTGGAAGTCGACCTTGGCCAACATAGTTGGGAAAAGGCTAGGCAGATGATATGGCAATAATTTCATCTCGAAATTTCGAAAGGGTGAATACAAAGTCAAACGCCTAGAGTTGGAGGTCTTATTGCCAATCTAGCATAACATTATCTATTTGAAACTTTGTGGTTATTAATATTTTAGCGGGATTCCAATAACAATAGAATCTACATCTACACAGGCATGCGGCATTATTGTGTTAGTCTGTCTAAGTTTCGACGAATTCCTTACGTCAATGTTTACTAGATTTACATAATATACAGCGAATCTCTATTGCTTTGTTACAAGACGTAGGTAGGTACTTATGATATATATTATTAAATTATTGTTTCTTTAAATTATTTACGAGTAAATGGAATTCTAAGGTAATGTATGAGTGTGCGGTAGGCTGAAAGTATCAGAGATCATTCATCTCTTACACAGAAAATGGTTGTATCAACTTTACTCATGGTATACATTTGTATATTTTATTAATAGGAAGATTTATCTAGGCCTTAAAAGTAGCTTGGACTACATAAGTGCCTATCTACTATCGTTGCAAACGCACACAAAGAAAAGTTTCCTTTTTTACCTGTATCGCCATAATTTATCAATGTCAGGCTAGAAACTTAGAAAAAGACTATTTAGCAAACGCTCCACTCCAGTCTCCTAACGTTATTTTATCAATAAGAAAAAGGCTTCCATTCCTCGTCTTCTCCTTGTCAGAATAACTTCAACTTTTAAAAGGAAACACTCGTTTAAAATGCCTCCAACCCTTAAGTGCTGCCAACCGATGAGGCGGTTACCTCAAGAGTCTTTGAGCGGTTCCATCGATCAACTTTTGAAATGCTTTCATATCTTCACTTCACAGACCATTTCTTAACCAATGAGCATTTGAGTTTAACAAAAGGTTCAGTTTATAACAAAGGCAAGTATTAATCTAGTGGTCTTGAGGCCTATCGAGTGTCAGGTCTAGGGTGTGGTTCAGAGGTTTACATGGATATCTACTAAATGCCTAGTTTAATATCAATATGATATCATTACAATCTAAAATAACGCTTACTTTCAAATTCAAATTCAAATAATTTACTTTACTTTCCATTTCTATTCTCTGTGATTTTTTTCAAATCTAATTTATACAGATTACTTTTACTAAAAGCGTAAAATCTTCCTTCAAACGTTTTTGAAAAGCATTAGCTTTTATAAAATCTATTTTATTTGAGTTGATGCTGATTCGTGAATTAGAGAAAACGTAATTTATTGCTTTGGAAAATAATTTTCTTGTGCAATTGCTTTACTATTTACGATAACTTTAGTAAAGGAACTTGTTGCATAACTCAAGTAACAGAATATATTGATGACAAAGTAATCAACAAAATATTATTTTGTAATAATAACTTGAAATGTAGCTACTTTCATAATATAATTATTATTACGGTCCCTAGCACGATGGATGATATTATTCGTAAGTTCTGCCAATTTGAGTGTTGTTCTGAAGCTCTTGAGGCTCTCATAGAGTAGCTGTAAGAATTCACAGAGGTCCATACGATTACCTTTACCAGAATCTCATAAAAGAAACCATCAAGGACATAATCTCCTCTCAAAATACGACCTAACACCTAAAATCTCGCAGCAGTTTCCAATAAACATCAGCGACATAGCGTCCCAGTCTCCCGCACACCGAGCTAAGCTTTTTCGCCATTTTCCATAAAATATGCATTTTTTCGCTGAACGTTATTGAAACCGTCGGTTACCTGCGTATAATAAGGCCTTGTACCCAACGTGCATAATTTAGCCCTCCCTGGACACTTGGGAGCGCTGTCAATAACTTATAAGCTAGGATGTGGACGTAATGTTTTGAGCCCACTTAGCTTTGAGTAGGTAGCTCGTCTTATAGTTGAGGGGGTGGGTACATCGGTGTGTTCTATGCTTACAATATTTATGGGCTTGTCACCGATATTCACCTGTTTTGAATGTTGTCAGTAACTTGAGTTTTGGTGTTGGGTGTTTGCAGTTTTGAGCTGAGCATAATTTTTGCTTTGGGATTTTGTGTTGTTTCGGGCAGTGGGTTATTTAATTATATTTATTAATGCAGAACTGAGTTTCTTCTGTACGCAAAATACGCACGTTGACGTGGTATTGCGGACACCAGCCCGTATTTGAATAAAAAGGTTGTTTGATGGCATGATAAGTAAAGGTACCTACGTTATATCCGAACAACAAAGCAATACTACTCACTTACAACAGGTTTTTAATGTAAAAATATTTTCTCAAATAAGTATAAAGTACTAGCTTCTGCCCGCGGCTTCGCCCGCGTGGTATGTCGATTAAAAGTAGCCTATGTCCTTCTCCGGGTTGCCACCTATCTCCTTGCCGAATTTTATCAAAATCCTTTCAGTGGTTTAAGCGTGAATGAATGAATGAATGAATGAATGTTATTTATTTCCGAGTATATGGTACATTGAGATCTTACATTAAACACTGTTTCACACATACTACCATTTCTGGTGTAGAAATATTAAATAATAAGCTAATAATTGTTAAGTAGGTACATGCAAGTCAGAACTAGGTACATTATAAGAATTATATAAAATTATGAAATCCTGTATTAATTTTTATGAGTTTCATCAAAAATGCATTATATATAATGTCAAAATATCAATAGCTAAATAAAAAATATAAATCATAATGTCGAAAATATAAATCATAATGTCAAAGAATAAACCATAATGTCAAAAAAAAAAAATTACAATGTTCGAGAACTCATATTAATGTCAAAGTACTAATGTCATTATTAAGATTTTTAATTACATTATCAAAAAGTATGGTTTAAAAATTCATTGACAGAATAAAAACACATGTCTAAGAGCCAATCAAACATTTTACATTTAAACTTATTAATTGGTGAAAAGGTAACATGTCTGTATGTTACCCGACATACAGACAGTTACTTTCGGATTTATAATATTAGTATGGATATATTTGAGAAAATATTTTAACCCAGCCGAGATTATAAACTCGGAAAGCTGACGACCGGGACATTAACAAGGCTTTGCTTATAGCAACTCAGTTACAATTAATAACAGCCTTTGTTGAGAATTATTAGTCTAACCAAGTAACTATTATAACCAGAGTAGGTACGGTTAGCAAGTAAAGTCTCTAAACATACCTAAAATGGAAAAAAACACCGCTTTTCTAGACTTTCCCATAAAATAGCTTATCAAAGTTCAGATTCAACTGATTTTGTGAAAAGATTATTTTATAATAACTTTAATAAGCGAACAACATATTGAAAATTAAGGCATTTTCTATTGTAGTGATTCAAACTTTGTAGACGATAAAATGAATTTTGTAAAATTTAAATTCTAATCGTAGCCTGAGGGTTCATTTTAGACTATTGTTGTATTAGTAAAATATTTTCAGACTTATTTCAACTTGGTTTTTCAACTTAAAAGACTTTTTATTGAGCTTAACAACTAATTTTGCTGACTGTACCTATTTATATCGCGGTAATTTATTGCTAAAGCCGAATGAATTTGTCACAACTATAAATTTTATTAGCGACTGAGTAATAACTGGGTCCAACGCTTTTATTTTAATATTAGTAATTTATTCTTCTAAAAATAGCTTAATAAGTGATTTAATCGGTTAAGTAAATAGTTCACTACTAAAGTAATTAATTTTGTTTATAAATAAGTAAGTTCTCTAGAAAATTCTTCTTTATTTCTCGATAAAAATCTCTGATGCGGTTTTCACAAGAAAACTTTCTGTATGTGTATTCAGTTTCAAAGCTAACGTCTCATTTACTAATTAAACTTGTTAAGAATTAATTAAAACTTCGGGACCATTTGCCTGCACGATCAGGTTCAGTCATTACCATATCATATAAAACTTATGTTATAGGTTACGCAAAAAAAGTTACTGTCAAGTTCTCGAAATAGGTCACGGATAACAATTTATTAAATTTTCCTTTATCCAAAAATGCAGTATGTAAAAACCCAGCATAAAGAAATTCTTCAAGCAACTAACTGTGTAAACGCCTTTTATTATGTCAAGTAAGTAAAGATGTAGAATAAGAATTCGTAGCGTCGTAGCGACGTAGCACGCGTAGGTTATTTCAACGGCGGGCACGTAGCACCACTGTTTGTAGGCTATATCTACGCCGTGCTACGACGCTACGTCGCTACGAAGCTACGCAGTTCATATCGCTACGTGTCGTGTATTCCGTTCGTAGTTCCTAGGCTATATCAAACGAAGATGAATTTTCATAAAATGTCTGGAAAATATTCTAAGTTTTCCAAATCGTTCATGTCTACCTCTGTGCTTGTCGATGACATACTTACAAGCTTAGCGAAGTTTATATTTTATTGGAGCTGAGTTCTGTGCAAGCGAGTGAGTCAAATATCGAGATTCTATTGTAATTCTCACACCCTTCTCTATTTCGTACAATTGCAGTCCAAAAACATGGAACGCAATTTAATTAAGTTGAACTAACGAAACAATGGTGCACAACAGACTGTACGAAAATCTTGAAACGATGCACATGCAGATAAAGTTTTAAGTTAATAGCGTTAACTAGGCGCTGCTAACCCGTCGCCGCCTGACCTCGCGCGCTTGGCACGCTCCGCGCTTCTCGCGAGCGTTGCGGACGCGATAAATCTTCGTACGGACACTTTTTCTGCTTTCCACCCCCCTGCACCTCCCGCCCCCCTCTCCTACCCCTTCGACTTGTTTGTCGCCACCTCACGTTTTTGATTTAACTTTTTGTAAAGGTTCCGCGGGTGTCGCGCCTACACCAACTTATTGCGTCGATAATCTCCCTATATAAATCTGTTTCGGTGACGCTTTTAGGGTTATGTTTCCTGTTATGCCACGTTGATTTGAAAGGGAAAACGTTTTAATGTTTACGATATCACATTTTATGCAGGTTTTTTTATTATTATGCGCTATTGTTACCCTTTGTTTGTGCTGCAAAATGAAACTGAATCATAGACTAAACAATAACAGTTGGTATCGTGCAGTATTCACTTGATCCAACTTTTCCTTCTTTACTTAATGGGTAATGAGTACATCTATAATCAGAGTTCATCGTTAGATCGGTGCGGCGCGACCTCAAATGCAAATCCAATATCAATGAATATATATTACATTTTCTTAACATTAATACAACGTAAAAATGTTAATAGATTGTAGAAAGAGGAAGGAACGAGGAAACAAGTGTAGTGACTTGTCCAAGAGGCGCGCGGCGGCGCACGGCGACAGCGGCGCGCACGCGAACCACTGGGGGTTGATTAAAAATATCCGGTGTGCACGGCCGCTTCGAATCCGTATTATTTTGCATAAAAACTCTCAAATAAAATATGGCCGGTCCGCATTCATTGAATATTCAGCATCGGAGCTATGCCCGGATTAAAATAATATTTTATGACGACGACAGGAAATTAAATCTTTTCTATTGTTTTTGTCACCTAAACGTTCAACAATGGGCGGAGAGCGCGTACACCGCCGAATAAAAAGGTGTCGCTCCGTGTAGTTTCTGAATTCTGAGAGTCTTTTCATCTGTAAATTTAAGATGTTTTAAAAGAAAAAAAACAAAGGAGTCTTGACGCTTATTAGAAAAGTTTTTGTGTCGATTTGCATAGTTGGATTGGTGAAATATATTTTATTATTACTTGTGTTCGTGGTGTTATCTGGCAGGCGTTGTGGATGTGTGTGGCCGGACGTCGGGAACCGCGGGGCACCGGTGGACGGGCACTCAGCGCTGACCAGGTCAATAGTCGCGCTGTGGAGCGTGAGGCGGGTTAAGTGTGGGCCCCGAGATCGGCGACCGGTAATGGTCGGAGATCGCTGATTGCATCAGGTTCTCGAGATAGCAATCTTGTGCTTGATTTTGTGTAAACGTATACAAATTGGTTTCGATGTATCTGATGAAACAAAAGCAAATTGCCTCGAGCTTTGCTTAAATTATGTAGGTTGTGTTATGTAGGTAATGTATCGTATTCGTATGTTAGTCGATCTTGAATATTTTGTTAGACATTTTGGTTAAAACTCAAATATTAAAATGATCGAATGGGTTATTTAACAAACATGGATTTTACGCTAAAACATTGTCCGTGACTACAGACCACACTAATCTCAAATTAAATACTAGTAATAGTAGATGTATTGCGACCACAGTATAATAATTACAGCCGGACCGTGTGTTAGTAACGTGTTCATAAATAACGCTCGTGTAACAATTTCAGGCGATACCATTTAATTTGTCCAATTACACTGGTTTACACGACACAGCCACGGTACATATTGTCACAAACGACAATTTATACATGTCATTTAATATAACAATGTTTAGTAACAATGAAATGATATGGGATAGGCTGTAGGATTTTCCATGAGATTAAATTGTAAAATAAAATACCATATTAATATCACAACAATGGATGATTGGTTTTTGTAGATTTCAGGCAGAAGTAGATAATAATGTAGATATATGCTTCCAAGCCCGCTTGAATTTTTGATTCGAGTTTGATAAATTTTCAGAATATCATGAGTTTTTAAAAGCGGTATGATTAGGTGTATATAAGGCACGTAAGAAATCTTGGATCGCGTAAACTAACAAAACCAAACAAATGTTTCAAAACTAACAAAACAAATGTTTCTCTCATATTACTCTCAGCACTAACAGGCGTGACCCTTCAAACACTGCTCGGTACACACTAGTTGATTCTTTGCGCACACTGAGTGATCACGCACCTGTGCCGCTGTCACGCGGATTATGATCGATCGTGACGAGACACCCGTGTGTTCTGTCACGCTGTTTTTAAAAAGGCTGTTCTGGGTGTATTATCGATTCGGTTACACTACATGGGTTCCATGTTTAGCAGTAAAACTAAACATGGAACCCATGTAGTGTAACTAAAGAAAATTCTGACTGTACAACAATTCCAATAGGTAATTTTATTAAGCTTGCATTACGTGAGAGCCTTAAAAGATTTGCTCGAGAAGCGCGAGCTTGATTCGCTGCAGAACGATATAAATGGATTGATATAGCTGTAAAACCCTATAATAAAAATCTTTAAAAACAATCTATGACCCCGACCACGTTGTTAGCTTCGGCTATTCAAAGCGGAGAGAAGCCGTATTAATTATTCGCAAACGTCACGTTTCTAGGTCGCTTGTCTTCCATTACAATAATCTTTAGGATTCCTATTTTTACGTTGTTACGAGAATTTTAAATTCTAATGTAAACATTACATTATTTGTCAAACGTCCCGTGAGATGTCATGTCACAAGTTTGTCACGCGTATGACGTATTTACCTTAATTTTTCCGCGATTCTTGGCATTATAAAAATATTTTTTCGTTTTAAAACCCGCAGTTTTCATGGTCACGCTGACAGCGTACCGGTGTGCCGTGACAAACGTAAAATAATATTCACAAGCAGGTCACGGCACGTCCCAATACTCGCATGGGGACAATTTGGTACAATGCGTAATTAGGTGCCTGACGTCCCGGTCCCGGGACACGCTTCTTACGCTGGGAGCGTGACAAGTAAGTGTTGCGCGTACAATGTTAACTGATTGAGACATCTTTTGTGTGTCGTTTATAATGCCGATATCTACATCGATATTATAGGTCTGTACTCTTTCACGTCAGAGGAAAACAAGCCGCCATAGTCAAATATATTTAAAAAAAAATTATAGTGACCACATAAGCGTTGCGATAATCTAAATTTATAAAAAGATTTTAGTTCAATTCCATTATACTTATCCATAATAAGTGATCTCTTAGTTAAACTTTTTCATCTCCTTTTCAAACGTTTATCTAAATATCTTAATGCATTCTAAAAGCTGTTCTTTTAAGCTGATATTGGATTTCTAATTGCAAGTTCATTGCACACGACAAAAACCTTTTCTCTCTAATTGTCAAAACTAAAGTAAAAAAAAATAATGAATCTCTCTTCTTTTTGAAGATTAAACGATAGTTTTAGAAGCGAACCATATTCTGCAATTTACTTTTTATACAAATTCAATCTAAAACTTTAATTCGTTCGTAAACGGTTCGAATTCGAAATTTCTATTAGTTGTTACTTGTGAAAGCGTTCACTTATAAATAACTTTCGGTTAGAGATGTGCAGGTCTAGTAACATTTTAACGCCCCTTTTAGAATTTTGCAAGTGAAGGGAGAAGTTTTAATAAACTTACTTTTTAACTCGGGGCGTATAAAAATATTAGCATTACGAATTCAATTTTCATTTGAATAAGAGAAGAGGTTATTTTTCGAGATGAATAAAGTAACGTCGGATTTCCCGGAGATTTATTATGCGCTTAGGTACATTCTTGCTGGAGTAAGCAGAATAAGAGGGGCTAAAATGCCGCATGAAAACATGAGAAGTAAAAATGTATCTAGAGGTTTATACGTATAGTGTAGGTATGTTAGTAAATACGTTTTCGGAAGAAATATTTCTCATAGATACATTATAAGCTTACATACATAGATACATGACAAACACACACGTACCAATATGACGCGGCCAGATCTTACAATTGATCATTTCATGAAGTGTTCGACCATTGCATGAAATGGTTGAATTTCATGAAATAGAACATCGACCGCTGGTCACATCAAGATGTGGTCTGGCCAGATCATTGAACGTTTGACGATATGAACAGTTAAACGCACTACTACCTACTTCATGTATGATTTGTGTGTTCCAAACGAGTGATCGTAAAATAGTTAGATTATACACCGGTAGAGGCGTTGATGTCACTTTATTTTTGTTGTAACAAATCAAAAAAAGTACCACGCAAAAAAAGTCGATGGTCTTTTATTGGATTTGCAAATATCATATTATGGAAAGCGACCAACTTGGAAGTAGCGCTCGCCGGCCGCTCTGCCGCAGCAACGCTTGCTTCGCACGCTCAGCTCGCGCGCGGTTGGTCACCGTTCTCACCTAACCTAACACATATATACATGACACACACGTACAAAGACACACGTAGGTACATTATAAATTACTTATGACTTTATTTTACTTTTGATTTAATTTGTTTTATATACTTACTTTATTCAAATACACATTTTCTACATTGACTTGGTATTTACAGATATATTTTCGCCAGTGACGTACATACATGACAAATGGTCGACGATGCGTCGCAGCGCGGATAAATCCGAACATTTGATTGGTGGATACAAATCGTAAGAGATTTGTCTCGCCGTCTCCCCTCTTGTGTGGTGCACTGTTACGTCATACGACCTTATGGAGAAATGGTAGGAATTTGAAGGGGAGTTGATTTGAGTAGCGCTTGATTGAGTTTGGGACTGGTTTTGTTCTTGATTACCTTGGTTTGTTTTGGTATTGCAAACGTTTTGATAAGGTAAACGTGAAATACCAATAAAATTCAATTTTAACTGAAATTAAAGAGGCTTCGTTTGATATTAGCGCAATAAATATTATCTTAGTGTTAAGATACTCATCTGCACTAATATTTTATAGAGAAAAGATTTGTATTTTTGTTTGTAATGAACACCTAAACTAAAAAATTATAGGAACGATTTTAAAAATTCTTTCACCATTCGTATGACACAATGTTAACATGACTCTGCATGTTACTCTGTGTTAACATTGTGTCATACGGCTATAATTTGTAAAGATATCACGCGGGCGAAGCCTCATGCGGAAGCTAGTAGTAGATATTACAATTCGAGGCAGCACACCACTACGTGCTGCTCAGGAACACTTGACGACGTTGCGTTTCTTTTGCCTTAGCTGAATTGGACGTCGCATCTTCCTTAAATCTGAAATAAATGTTAAAATATTCTTCTCTCGAACAGTTTGCACTCAACACTCATAACTTCAAAATACACCTTCACACCCTCACCTACCTAATTTAGAAGCACCATTCTTTCCATTATACGCACTAAGATCACGTTTCCAGAAACAGGACGCCGGAGGGGGCCGGAATTCCAATATTGTAGCTTCCGAAGTAAAGCAGGTAAATATTGCGTGACAAGAGCCTTGAGTTTTATCAGAAAGGGTTCTTCAGCTCAGCACTCGAGAACTGCTCCCTTACACGTGGCTTTGTGCCTGTTATTCTTATTTTGTTACTCGGGCTTTTTGAAGTGCTCCCAGGTTTGTATCTGGGTTATTGTTAATTCTTTGTGGTTTGAAGCATACTTTCCTGCTATCATTGAATGGTTAATTGAAAGGAATTTTTGATTTTAGCAGCAGTACCGAGCGATACCTTATATCTTTTTTTTTTCATTCCAAGCCATCGCGAATACAGTCTGTTTTTCATTAAAAAATATTCTCGTTCCCTTGATTACACCCACTTTAATTCATTCCATTTACTTGATCGATCGTTATATTTACCTAGCATACGAAAATTTCATCTTCATAATATTCTACTAGCAGGTTTCACATTCGTCGCGACGTCTCCGAATTCTTACACAACCGAATCCATCCTCATATTGACAACCTCTAGCCTTTTGAACACAATACTAATCAATCTTCTTCCTTTGATGCGTTCTTTTTCAAACCGGCAAGGGTTAGGGTTCCAACTCTCGCGTTATAAATTGCACGGTACGAACCTCTTTGTTCCTCGTCGGGGTTCAATGAATACTATATGAGTTCTTGCTGTGCCAGCCCTGCGCGGATGTCAGGGCTTCTCAAGGTTTTTTCGGCGTTTCGTATTAACATTATCTACACTAATATTATAAAGAGGAAAACTTTGTTTGTTTGGTTGTAATGAATAGGCTCAAAAACTACTGGACCGATTTTAAAAATTCTTTCACCATTCGAAAGCTACATTATCCACGAGTAACATAGGCTATATTTTATTTTGGAAAAAAATAGGGTTCCGTAAGATATTTGGGTTTTTCGCTAAAAAATCAACCAGAAAAGTTACTTATTTTGCGTACGCTGCCTAAACTATAAAAGACAGACCCATAAAATGTTCTAATTAAATGTAGATCTTATAATCTACACTAATATTATAAAGAGGAAAACTTTGTTTGTTTGGTTGTAATGAATAGGCTCAAAAACTACTGGACCGATTTTAAAAATTCTTTCACCATTCGAAAGCTACATTATCCACGAGTAACATAGGCTATATTTTATTTTGGAAAAAAATAGGGTTCCGTAAGATATTTGGCTTTTTCGCTAAAAAATCAACCAGAAAAGTTACTTATTTTGCGTACGCTGCCTAAACTATAAAAGACAGACCCATAAAATGTTCTAATTAAATGTAGATCTTATAAATATCTACAAAAAAGTCCGCGACACACTATACCTATCTATGTCGAGTGAGGCACAACAACCGTTTTTTTATTTAAAAATCTTGAATTTTTTTTGGACTACATTTAAACGCGTTTATTTTACTCATGCTATTAATCCTTATCAAAATAAATTATTTCATCACTAAGTACAGTTTATGTAGATAATATTTGGTCTTTGAATGATTAAAATTGGACGTTTGGTTTTGAAGTTATGGCGAAATTAAAATATTACGATTTCTGCTGCACGGCCCGTTGCGAAGTGGGCGTCATCAAGGCGTGTGGGTGCGCGTGCGGGAGGGGAGTTTAGATCTATGAGTAAGGTACGCTAAGGTAAGGCTCCCTACGCAGCGGTCGTGCGCGAAGTCTAATAATTTTCGTGCGAATTTTTTAGATTTCGTTCTTAAAACTACACCTACGCAAAAGTTCTTCTCAGAGCTAAACAACAGTTCTTTTCTCCCAGGGCCAAACATTCAAATTAGTAGGAATTGATTTACGAAAAGAATGTTTTACGCATGGGCAACTTTACGTTGCCCTATCACGGGTCGGGGCTCCCGACCATCAGTATATTTTGTTACCTGAAAATAATTTAACGTCAAATGTTGTTTATAGAGAAGCTCTACAATAATCGCTTTAGTTATTCTATCCTAAAACAACGGGTTGCGCTCCGGGACTGCCGGCAGAAGTGAAAACTTAGTATTAATTACATTTAAATATTTTCATCATTAACAACTTTAACATACACAGAAAGACAATCTATGCAGCCTGCGGATAATGACTGCGTCGTCGATGTTACTGTCGGTGTCTGTGAATTGACCTGGGAATCATTTTGCTGACCGTGTCTTTCCTGGGTAGGCTTTTTGCAGCGGTAACCGACATCCACGCGGGCGGAGCCGCGGGCGACCGCTAGTATATTAATATGAGAGGCATTTGTTTTGCGTTTGTGTGCAGATGTTTTTGAGGTCATGTGTGTTTACTGCGACTGTTGTGTATTGAGTTAGGTGTGTTTTGTTTCATTTTGCGATACTTTTTGGTGTAATTGCGGTCTATTTAGTATTAAATGATGTGGTTACTAGTTTTTTATTGTTAAATGGGAAAACACAGAGAGTAATTGCAGACCAGAACTTCGTTTGGTAACAGAAATAGCAGTTCTGTAGAACAAAAATATTTTTTATCGCTCTTTTAACTCTTGTAATTGAACAGTTTTTCCGAAACCACGCACATACCCACATACCCTACATGACTAATTCCACCAACACTGTATCATATCATTCCAACAGCAGAACAACATCAACAATGTAGGCAACACAATCAAACTTGATTACGAGCAACATTAAAAAGTTGCAACAAACGAGAACCTCCCAGTTCCTGTCGCTTTACGACGCCCAAATAAAACTGCTTCATTTTATATTTAAACTGTCTCATACACTGTTGTGTTATTTTGTCGGTTTTTGAGTTTACTTTGTACCCTTTTTTGGGAGATAAGTACTGGGCTGTGTGGAATAAACTAGAATACTAAAATTGTACCTGGAGTAAGTTGAAACTTTATATTTATCTCAGTCACATTATTACATTGTAAACGTTATTGCTGTTCCCACTTGGCCCAATTCCAACTATTCAAGTAATAATAAAACCGTAAATAAATAACCTACCCTAAGATATTATCCATAACTTTAAAGGCATTTTCAGTGTCTGCTGTCCATGATACCTACTCTACTACTATCATCAGCTTGTAGTCAACGGCCCGCTGTACCTTGCATACAACCTTCAACCAATCCATGCAATTGGTAAAAAGAGGTGTAATCAATCTAAGTAAAACTCTATGATCGCTGCTTGCACAAAGTGGTAATGCATAATCATCTTCTTTTCGAAACGCTCACGTGTGGTAGTGAAACATAAATATAATATACATGTGGTTCATGAATAAATGATAATATTATTCACCATAATCACAGTTCGCATTGCCCCATAATGCACCATATTTTGTTTAATAAAATAATGTAGGTAATTTTGCGAAACAGTTACTAACGAACGGTATATTTTATTTAACTGAATACAGTCCTTAGTAATAAAACCGACATAATCTGCAGACTCAGGTATTTTCCATGATATATCTCTCTATTACCCACTTTATGACCTACCTTTTTGAAAATGTTATTCAATAACAGCGACCTTAAAGCGAAAAGCGCTTCAGAACAAAGTATGAGAGTAATAACAAGCGCTGGATCGCTGCACGCCTCATTTTGATTGTACTCATTAAGCCTCTGCAACTGCACATATTACCTCGCAACCTCTCGACCTTATTTTGTGTACAATAAAGGCTGTTTTTGTGTGCTGCCACTGTGTAATTAAGTATCTTTGTATTGAGTACGATCCAGCCAGCATACGCTTTTGTTTTGCGAATTGCATTGAGAGTATTATCGAATGTTCTATGCGATGTTCTCCAGTAGCCAAAGAGCTGCATAACTACTGCAGAGAGCCTCTAATGACATAATAACGGTTTGAAAACTAGATGAGATTGAAAATTTTTGATTAACTTAAGGAGGTTTTAAGTGAAGTTAGGTTAATTAAAAGGAAATACATTTTCATTTTGTTTTTTTTTAATCCTGAATTTTCTTTGTTTTTTCTCACAACTTCAAAAGTGATGCTGAAACATTATAAACATCATAGCCTTATAGAAGCATACTTCAAGCGTTTCTCCTTCGAGATCACCATGGTAACGAACTCGAGAAAGTACTTGTCGGTACTCAGAGCGAGTTCAAAGGTTTTAACTACAGAAATAATGTACTTAAAGGAGAAAGCTTTGTTCCCTTACGAACGCTGGACGATGAGCTATTACTATATAATAATATTAAGGATTTAATCAAATCTGAACATTATATTTTCCTTACTTTATCGATAGACACTTACAGTACGACACAACTTAGATGTAGCATCGGCAAAATTCGTAAAACCGATCACCATTCGAACTGAGTGCACGTTCAAAATCTCCAATCTTTATTACTGCTTTAGGTGAAAATGATCTTTACGCAAACGCAATAACCTGTCAAGTCATTTATAGCCAAATACATTCGTAAAATTGAATTGATTGAATGCAAATTTTCAAATTTATGCTACATATAAATAAATTGTGTCGTACTAAACCTTTTTATTTAATTGCCCTACAGCTACCAACTACATTTGAAAAAGAAAATAAGCTGACGAAACTTAGTTACGTAGCGTTCAAAATGTTGTTTGAATGAATGTAAGGTCCGTCGTTTACGACGCTACTCAAAAGCAACCAGTAACAAACTGAAATCACCAATAGTAGCCAGAATGTCACCGCTCTAATATTTCAATGATGATGCAACCAATCACAACGCTAGTTACTACTAGTTAATAACGCGTTAGGAAGTCGCGTCGTGTACGGACCACCATGTGACATTCCATCTATTTATTGGTCATCATCACCAATGAGTAGCCAGCGAGAGCTAGTGAGTTTGTAACACATTACATGTGAGTAGTATCTTAAACGATTGGCCTAAGACTAAAAAACGAAAATTCTAAAAGTAACAAGTGACAATGCACACACTCAAACTGATGTGTATGTGCGGTATTTATAAAGCAATTAAATGCGCGCGCGACGCAAATGAAGTGTTCGCGCGAACAAGCGATGTGCGGTTAATAGTCACTTTATTTTGAGACGACATAAATACCTTCAAGTGTTGGATGTTCTTGTTTATATTTGTACCTTTTGGGGTGATTTTAGTGTTAAGTAAATGTTGGCACTGCTTTGTATCCATCATCATTAGCCTATAGCAGATCTCGCTGGATATAGGACCCTCCAATCTTACGCCATTTAACTCAATTCAGTAATCCCCAGCAGTCATACAAAGATCGTCACTTCGTACCTATCCAAACTATAGGTACAGATATAATCTATCGTGGTCCAATTCTGTGCAACGGTCTCTTCAGAAAACCCAAAACCCTCGTTCTTCTCGTATCCAACTAACGCCCAAGCTGTTTTCTTAAGACCTTCAATTAATCCTGTATTGACGTTACAATCTTCTGTATTTCTTGAACATTTCAACCTAGCAGATACCTCACAGCTATTCATTACAATCCCAATAATAATCTCCCGAGCATCGGCACTCAATATTCTTCTCATTCCATTCATTCACGCCCGTTTTGTCTGAAGCTATAAAATCAGACGGTGTCCTAATTAAAAAGCTGTTTAATTTGATGTTATTACAGCTGCCCCATTATCTTGAGATTAGCGACGACTAAAAACGAGTTAAAAGTCATTAACTTCGCATTTTTAACTCAAAGAGGTGAGGGAGTTCAAGTCAAAATGACTAGTGGCTGTTGAGATCACACTTTTCAGAGCTTATTTTTATCAACTAACTTAATAAATTATGGATAGTTGACTCTTGTCCACAATGTTGCTTATAATTTATTTGTTGAATCCATATTTAGGCCATATTTATTTCTTCCAAATCTGTGAAAAGGTCCCAAAATTGTATTTCGTAGCTTAGCTTCTCGTGTGTGTACCCTATCATCATGATCGAGTCTCACTACTGTCAAACAATTGTTATTATTTCACTGTTATTGTCGAGATGGTCCATTCTTGCACGACTAAACGATTTCATCTTTGTTATACTGTGTTATAAGCGCGTTTTTGTACCAATTCATTCAACTTCTTTTGAACCCGACAATGTGGAAACAACAATGACTCTAATAATATCTTCATCTATCTACACTCGCATATTACACATCCCTATTAATACAGTTATTCGGTCCCCACTAGTTAGTGCCATATAAATCATTGTCGGTATTTCTGTATGTCCGTCACTGTGAGCGTCGCCTGATTTATTAAGCTAATTACTAGTGTGTTCGTCTTGTTGCCTCGCTCTCCAGAACTCAAAGGAAAAATATTACGCGTAGATTAGTTTTATAGCCTTAATTAAGTTGAAGTACTTTGACTTTGAGGTTGTTAAAATGTCTTAAAAGCGATAATTTGGTTTGAATTGACTTTGGAACTATCGGCTTTTGAAAGTACGAGGTGTCGTTTCTGAATGATAAATTACTGAGAAACATTAAAGATATCTGGTAAACGCCTTTTTTTTTTGGGTGGGAAATCATCAAATGACTTCTCCCGCTCTGGGCGGAGCGGAAGGGCGTGTCAGACTCTTACTGACTAAAACCCACCCGTGTTCCTTCAGTTGCCTGTTGTTGCCAGGGTCCCGGTATCCCTTTCGGACTATTCCGCAACCCTGCCAGGATCTGGTACACGCCTAGAGAACGATTGTCTCTTTTTCAGCTAAGCTTGAATGGGCCTAATGTCATCACGGCTGTACAAGAAGTGTAAAGTTATGAACCAACATATAACTTTATATTATTTACTCGCCTTACGTTGTGAAAAATTCCTGTTTCGCTAAATTTCTTTTGACACAATTTATCTCTTACTACGAATTTATTTTCTCGTACTAAATTCTCGGCGGGTGACGCGACGTCTGAATTCAGTCAAATTGCAGGAAATTCCGTAGCAACGACACGGCAATTAACATTCTCACTGAATTGCTCACTGTTGCTCATTGTGGCTCATTGTTGCCCAATATTGGCAATTGTTGCTCATCTCCGCGATATATTTCCGTGCCAACGTCTTAGTGCTACTCTAAATGGTAGATTTTAATTTTAAACTATTTTAAGTCTAGACTGATATCTTTTCTGTTCTGGCTAAATTAATGTTACCATAAACGAGTTTTAGTGTGCAGCTTTAGTGTTATCTTTATTGTTATTTGAATGTTTGAATGAAAGTTTCGTTCAAAATTATTTCTTTAAACAAATCATACTAAGTCAATAACTTTCATGATTAGGGACCAAAAATCCATTGAAAAATACATTTTTAAACCAAAATAATTTAGTTAAATCGAAAAATATAACTGGTTTAATAAATAAATAATTTCTAAGAGCTTCGAATACACTGTCTGGTAAATATAAATTTAAATTATAAATTCCAAACCTTAATGTAATTTTAAAAAGTCTGCTGTAATATTGTTTTACATTATGAAAAAATATATTTTCTACTTCATGAAATTAAAATTTATCGCTATTTAAATATTAATGGTCTTATTGATTTTCGATATTTATGTGGCTTTAACAGAATGTCAACTGAAAGACTACATTACTTAAGATTAAATAATAAATATTATAATATACTAGCTTCCGCCAGCGGCTTCGGCCGCGTAGGTACTATCTTTATAAATTATAAGCTATGTTACTCAGTGATAAACTGATAATATAGCATTCTACTGGTGAAAGAATTATTAAAATCAATCCAGAGTTTTTCAGTGTATTCAATAAAAATATTTTCTCTAAATAAAAGCGGATTTTTTATTATTTCTTCGTTGGATGGGTAGTTAGTTGCGGTGTATCGATATTTTAAATCTGCAATCGCTAATCCGTCTGGCGGGTCGGCAAAGCCGTTCAGGTGCAGAGCGCTGTCACGGTAATTAAAAAAAAAAACGACTCAGAACGAAAATAAGTCCAACTGTAGACAATTTCAGACGAAATTCTTCTGAAAGTCAATTACTCTGTCTAGTGTGTATCCTGTTTACCTATTTCAATGCATTTTTTTTTTTTTTTGAGTGTGGGAAATCATCCAATGACTTCTCCCGCTTTGGGTGGAGCGGAAGGGCGTGTCAGACTTTTACTGACTAAAACCCACCCGTGTTCCTTCAGTTGCCTGTTGCCAAGGTCCCGGTATCCCTTTCGGACTAACCCGCAACCCTGGCAGGCATCGGTCCTAGCGGACCCCGCCAATTGTGCTGACATCTCTTTGAGGCGCGCGTGGAACACGACGCGCCATCGACCCGGGCCTGGTCCTGATCGGACGGCGAGCTACCCATTGCTCGCCAATGCAATAGGTAGCAATGGGTAGCTCGCCGTCCGCAAGCCCGCGCCTATGGTGGCCGGGAATCCGCCTGGGATTCCCGACGCCCAGGGCGTCTCCAGCGGCGGCGGCGGTTAGGGGCGTGAGGGCGCAAACTTTGCCTCTCCCTCACGCGTTCCGCCTCCTCCTTTGCGAGCATTACTGCTTCGCAGAAGGAGGTGACTGCTTCCCATGCCCTCTCGCTCCGTACCATGGCCTGGACCAGAGCCGGACGCGAGAGGTCACCGCCGCCAATCGCCTCCAAGAGAACACGGCGGGGCTCCGCCCAAGCGGGGCAGACCTCCACCGTATGCTCCACCGTGTCCTCCGGGCGATCCACACAGTGGTGACACCCGGGCGTTTCCTCCCGCCTTATACGAAACAGGAACCTTCCGAAGCAACCGTGTCCGGTGAGGACCTGCGTCAGGCGGAAGGTGAGAACGCCGTGGCGCCTCTCTAGCCACTCCTCAAAGAGGGGACTTATCGCCGCAATTGTGGCGTGCCCAGCACTGGGTTGCGACAATCGCACTCTCCATGCCGCCATGAGATCCTGCCGGAGCTCTGTCCGCTGTGCCTCGATTTCTCGCGGCAGCGGAGTTACGCCCCGGCGCTTCATCTCCTCGCGCCACTCCCATATGTGCGCGAGGACTTTCGCCTCCAGATCCCATGGCGGTAATCCGGCAAGGAGGCTCGCCGCCTCACGGGAGACCGTGCGGTAACCCCGGGCCAGCCGAATGGCCATGACCCTTTGGGACGCGTTCAACCGGCGGGCCGGCCGCAGCCTAAGGGAACGCGCCCACACCAGAGCCCCGTAAAGGGCCATGGACCGCACAACCCCCGCGTAGAGCCTCCGGCAGGAGGCGTTTGGACCCCCCAGATTGGGCAGGAGCCGCCCCAAGGCAGCTCCAACCTGGTCCAGCCTGGGAGCCAAACGTCTAAAATGCTCCACGAAGTTCCACCGGCTGTCGAGGACGAGTCCTAGGTACTTCATCGTCGACTCGACGCCGATGTGAACCCCTCCTACCGTAATTTGGGAACCCGACGGTGGCGCGTTCCGAGGACCATGAAAACCTATGACCTCGGACTTGTGCAAGGCCACCTCGAGTCCCAATTGCCGGATTCTCTCGACGATTGTCGCAACCCCGCGTGTCGCGAGTTCGGCCGCCGCCTGGTGCGACCTCCCTTGCGCCAGGACCAGCGTGTCGTCAGCGTAGCAAACCACGCTGACGCCGCTAGGGAGGTCGGCGCGCAGCACCCAGTCGTATCCGATGTCCCACAGATGCGGCCCTAGGACCGATCCCTGTGGGACACCGCACGACATCTCTCGCCGGTTCCATACTCCCTGGTGACCGGGGTAGATGACGGCCCTGTCCGTCAAATAGGCCTCGACCACACGACAGAGGTAGGTCGGCATCCGGTGGTACCGGAGTGCCTCCCTTATGCAACTCCAGGGCAGGGTGTTGAAGGCATTGGCGATGTCTAGAGAAACCGCCAAGACGACCCCACCCCGGGCCACAGCATCCCCCGTCGTGAGGGCCCGTACGCGCATGATGGCGTCCACCGTAGAGCGCCCTCTGCGGAAACCAAACTGGCTCTCCGCCAAATCCGGCCCCTGCCGCACCAGCCGCCCAACGAGGCGGTTTGCAATGACTCTTTCAAAGAGCTTGCCCACCTCGTCGAGCAGCACGATGGGCCGATAAGCGGACGGAGAGTCCGCAGGGCGCCCCGGCTTCTTAATGAGGACCAGTTTCCCCGTCTTCCAACGAAGTGGGAACTGGCCCCTCTCCATGCATGCGCTTAGGAGACCCCTCAGTCCAGGCCCGAGAGCCTCCATGGCCAGGACCCACGCCTTCCCAGGCAGGCCGTCGGGTCCTGGGGCGGTATTCTTGGCATTCAGCCTTCGTACCGCCACTCTCATTTCTACCTCGGTCACCTCCGGAGCATCGTCGTCGTCGTCGGCGGTGTGGTCCGCTTCGAGCACCGCAGTAGGCGGAGCCATGAGTGGGGAGGTATGTTCCCCTCTCGAAGGGAACAGAGCGCTCACCACGTCCTCCACAAGCTGAGGCCGGAGACTCTGCGTCAGCGGGGGAGCCCATGGGCGGAGTTTCTCCCGCACTATTTTGTATGGGCGTCCCCACGGATCTCTGTTCAGAGACTCTAGCGTCTCCTCGCGGGCCAGTGCCCTAGCCCGCAGGATCTCCGCCTGGAGGGCGGTCTTCGCCGCTCTGTACCCCTCGTACAGCTCCGCCTGAATGGCTTCCGTATCCGGAGGGCGGATACGGAGCCTGCGGTGCCTGGCGTACCGGCGTCGCGCAACAACGCACGCATGGCGCAGCGCTGTCAGCTCCTGCGACCACCAGCTCACCTGACGTGAAGCACGTCCGGGCTGGGCCCGGGGCATTGCCACGTCGCAAACATTGGACATGGCCTCCCGGAAACCTATTTCAATGCCTGAGTGATACGTATTGAAAGTAATTGACTTTCAGAAGCAACTAAAACGTTTCGACTTTGATATCAGAGCGATTTGACCACACCATGTCCTTTTAGTCCATCTCACACTACTAATATTTATCTACGCTACATACATAAAAGGTTTAATGAAAGTGGCCAGTTACAGTCCTGTTCCAAGTAAGGTGTAAATCCGAGCCACCAATTGTGCGTGTAACCCGTGTGTTTCGGCCCTTACACCCTTCATTATGAGCCGCCATGAATACTATTGTCATTAATTTGCCCGAGTGTGCCTAGGGCGCGGTCTACACTCGTGTTATTTTTATACCTCTCTGTTAATGCTTTATGGCTTTCGGCGGTTTTAAATACATTAATGTAGGTGGTTATTTGTTTAAAATGGTAATTTTGTGTCGGTTTAATTTCGGTTAGTGCTATTTTTGCAGAGCTTGAGAATGAGTTTGTCTGGGAAAGTACTAGCTGGTACTATTATATTTACCTATTTTGCATCACTGTGTTTGGTTTGAGGCTTACTTCTGATTAAATGTCTGGCCTATGGTATGTCGCATAGGTTAGGTTAGGTAGGTGAGTGCAGAAAATAATTGAGTATTGATAAAATGACATTTGCGATTTCGCTGTTCTCATAGTAGTCACTTGAAACATAAGAGGGGGTCATCAGCTTGTTGATAGTTAATTGATTCAGGCGTGACCTTGCAAAAATCCATTATAAAATACAATTATTTAGTTACTAAATATATCTACGTCTATTGTATCAGCTTGTTGCATAACTATCTATGTCTATGAAGGCACAAAAGTCACTGAACGTTAGAAACACTAAATACTTCTCACCCCGCGATGTGTAGCAGTTAGTTAAACTGTGGTGTGTGTAATGTTAAGCAAAGGGCTGCAACTGCATAAGTAATGAGCGCTCGTCAGTCAATCGTCCGCAGCCGTTACAATTCATTATCCTTTACCCTTGCTCACTGCGTTGCTGTCGGGTTTGTACAGCTGGGTCTAAGTTCCTTTAGATGTGTTGAAAAAACATAAAATACATATTTTCTAGGGAAAGTTGAATATTTTCGACAATGCCACTATCTGAAACAAAATGTAGATCTATTCGTATGTCGATTTTTAAATAACAATTAGATGATTAACATCTACTTTTACGAACAGTCGGTTGAAAACATATTATTTCAAATAGGCTTGATAGACGATTCATAGCTTATTATCATGCATTAATAATCAGCCTTTAGCGTTCCCACTGTTGCTGGGACACAGGCCTCGTCTCTGTGAGAGGGAGTGGGCCCGTAATCCACCACGCGGGCCCAGTTTGGGTTGGTAGATGTCACATATCTTCGAATTTCTTGTTCTAGGACATGTCGGTTTCCTCACGATGTTTTCCTTCACCGAGTTGAGAGCAGTGGTGGTGAAATTATTTACACCTACAACTCGTAAGTCGAGGTCGTTCACTGGGCCACCACTGCTCTCCTACCGGCAAACGATTGATGAATGAAAAATGAACAGTACACATCCTCGCATCCTCCATTCCTCCAAAGTGCAATAAGTACCTACACGATCAAGATGTAGGATGCAGCGATATTTTTGTTTCATATCTGATCCCCCATACATAACAAGTCGTTCATTTTCATGAGTATTACAGTCTTGTAAACTATGTCCTTCAAAAAAAAAACCCTGTATACCTGTGTTTAAAACTAAAACCCTGTATACTTGAAATACTCAATTTCTGTTTACAAGATTAGAAATAATGAAAAATTGATTTTGTAAGACTAGTCTAAACAGTAGACACGTTTAAGAGACATTTTTAAAGCGAACCATTAGTCACAAGTTATTAGCCGTGCTATGTATTTGACTATAAAAACTTCAAACAAATACGTCTCTTCGGGGCTCTGCGACTAATTTATTTCTGTTCACAGCAATTTGTTTAATAACGTTTTTTGTTCGCGCATATTTTTATCGCGCCCTAGCGACTAGGCGTGACTTCACTCGGATTGTTTTAGGAAAATGAGTAGGTATTTCAGCCACGTGCTATACCGACATTTGTTTAGTCACATTATCGTAGTCCACACCTGGTCCTACCTATTAGGCGTAGGACTAATATCTATTTAGCGCTCGTTTGCATGTTAACTGCAGTCAATAAGTAACCATAACTCGACTGAATTAAATATAGTACCTACATTATCGTAACTACTGATGGCATGATGTGGAAGGTAAGGTGGATAATAATTCAATTCAATTCATTTATTAATTTTGTGAACATAGGTTAACATACATCAGATGCTAGTGGACACGTCCACAGACGCAATATTTAAAATCTATTACACAGCTTAACGCAGGTTCTGCAGCAAAATAAATAAAAATTTAAAAATGCTCTTTAAAAAATATGTCCATAAATATTCTCCAAAGATTATTTTGAAAAATGAATGATGAATTTTATATGTTATCTTGTCTAGACCTGTTTGTACTCGATAATGAGATGTTTTATTGCATTTTAGTTTGAATTTGAATACACACTAAATTTATTTGGAAGATTGTATTTTTGATTTGTTGAGAGTGCAAGATGTTTTATAAATGTATTTATTTTTGGTTTGTTATTAGTCTATTTGTTATTTTATGTAGATATTTTTACCTTTCATAAGTAAACAGTGCAGTGCAGTAGTTAGTCGTTGGATGCATGTACGATAAAATGAATTCATTTTAGCAATCATTTATAGAAGTATGGTACGAGTAACATTTTTAGCTATTCCTACTGCTTTTTTGTGAAGGCGACACTTTGATACTTTTGTTAGTTTCTTCAGGAAATTGTAGTTTTCTATAAATTTTAGTGTTTAAAATACTATTCGATACTTATTTAGTTATGTATCTACAAGTAAATAGGTCGACCTAACCTCAACCTGTTTAACGTAGGTACTTGTATAACATATGGACCCGGTGACACAGTCAACTCCAAAATAAATTCAAATGGCACACAAAGTAAAGTGAGCCGAGTTGAATGTTTAGCAGCCCTCTCTTGCCGTTATCTTTGTCACTGGATCAAGATACCGCCGAATAGACGGCACTTTCCTCAAACTCTGGCCCCCATAATTAAAATGCTTTAGTGTTTATGTTAAATTTTGTCGTAAAAGCTGATTTAATGTTCAGAGTTATTAGCTTAGGAGCGCGGCTTAACTTTTGTTGGGTGAAGGTGTAACAAGTTTAAGGGAAGGTAGTTTGAGTTTAAAGCTCTATTTAAAATGGTTAATGATCCCTTTTGAAAAAATACGACGTTAAGGATGATTTCTTTGATTACCATGTACCCATGCTGAGACACAGGTTTAGAACTAGTAAATCATCTATGGATCAATACCGGTCAGGGAAGATTAACGTATTAGATAGGACATGTATGTTTTAACATAGTTATAGCTTCATATCCATCTGATATAATATTTATGGGAATCGCTTTAAAAGCAATAAACAGTGCACATGACATAACCGCACATTTCTCTTAATTCACTTTACAGCTTGAAATGTAATATTCGGCTCCTACTATTTACTACCAAATGTAACATTAATATCTTACGCGTGTAACTATTAACTATTTTAAAATCAAAACTAAGTAACGGAAGTTATCCCGTGGTTTGCGTTTCCGTTGGCAAACGTAAACCTATTGGTTTACGGTGTGGTTTATAAGCCGTGGTTACGGTGTAGTTAAACCCCGTGGTTTGTAAGGTACTTAAAGACTCCATGTTTGTATGAAGTCCTTCGTGAATAGATCGGTGACTCTATGCTCAGGCTTATGAAATGTTCGTGACTTTTTGATTGACGGTAATGTAGGATTACCGCGTGTAGATTGCTTGGCGTGAAATAAATATTTAACAGCTGTTAATTTAACGTTTCATTTACTGTAACTAAGTGATCAACGTTTACATAATTATTTAATCAGAAATTTTGAACTATTATTTATAAAGCCATGTTGCGCCAGTGCTTTTGTGCGGCTTATTGGTGACTCGCCCGAACCAAAACTTTTAAATAATATTATTTGTACTGGAGGCGATTCGCACGATTTTAATTTATTCGTAGGTGAATGGACAACTCCAGAAATCGATTCGCCTACAAATAGATGAAAACATAATATAATTTAAAAGTGTCGATTCGCCCGTAAATCCGTGCGAATCACCAATAAGGTTTTTGTGCTTGTCCATTCAGCGTTGATTGGAAAGGTGGAGTAAAGCGACAGAGTTCATGTAGGGTTAATGAGTAGTAATTTAAAATGGCTGACAATGTACAATGATTCCACTTCAACAAACAATAAACAAAAATTGTCGAGCACGTTACTAAACCTAGAAAAAATTCTATACTTACATTGCTGAATCTACCTCCCGACACAATTAAAGTACAAGGAGGTTCACCCTCGATCCCTCCCTGATTGAGTCCTGAGTGACGTCGCATTATAAAGGAACGTTTTTATTGGCGCGTCTTCCTGTACGCGTCTTTATGAGGTACGGACCACCTCCTGATCGAGGTACAAGTGGAAATTGAGTTTTCCGGGTGAGGAGTTCAAATTAGATGCCAAGACTTGTTACTAGGGGAATGGGTAGAACATACGTTATTATTTTTGATAATTTAGGAAAAATACTGAGACTTTCAGTTATAATTATGATTTTGAAGTCATCTGCAACGGAGAGATTTTTAGCTGCTCGTTGTTTAAGATTAATTACTATGTAAGAAAGATTGCGTTACAATATTCCTAATTTAACTTCAGTTATGTGTATGACAGTGTCTACTACTGGACGTTGGTCTATCCGTAACAACCTAATAAAAGTAGGTATTTCAGTGACAGCACCTTGTAAATATAAAAGATTTTATTTTACGGCACAACCCTAAAAAGAAACCCAGGCTTAAAAGGTCTGCGAATCTTTATTAATCTTCGAAGGCAGGTATCCTTTTCTTCTGCCAGGGTTGCGGGAAAGTCCGAAAAGGATACCGGGACCTTGGCAACAGGCAACTGAAGGAACACGGGTGGGTTTTAGTCAGTAAAAGTCTGACACGCCCTTCCGCTCCGCCCAGAGCGGGAGAAGTCATTGGATGATAGAGCACCATCAAAAAAAAAAAAAGCTATCCTGTTCTTCAATAAAAATACAAATCACAGAGTCAGGAAATTAAATTAAATTCTAATAATACCTACTTAGCCACGGATACACTTATAAGCAAAAATACAAGAACTGAAAAAATCTAGCCCAACTGGAGGCCCGGCTTAAAAGCTCACTGTCCTTGGTTTTACGGACGCCAGTTTTAGTCGGGAGGCTTTTATTTTGTGACGTAAGCACCCTTATCTCCACTGGAATCAAGGCTCGAGTAATATCACGAGGATTCCTTATCTTGTCATTTTCAGTTCTAGGTTTAATTTTAGGTTGTTTTACTCAGTTATTAAACGTGCACAACGAGCACTTATAAAGGTTATGTATTTAAAAAAAAAACAAGTAATAAAAACTAAAACCCGGATTTTTAATTTGTCTGTCTGTGGTGTCTTGTTTATACCTTTTAAGTCGTAGTTGGGTTTTAGTTTTTATTACTTGATTTTTTTTTTAATTCTTTTGGGGTTATAATATATATATATTTTTAATATGTGCTCATTTAACCCTTTTATTTGATACCCAACATGGTACGATTAAACCATTTTTTTTTTAAGTTCCTCACTTTATGTGCTCTAGAGGACGCCATTTTTAATTTAATGTGACTTCACATAGCCTATAACCAGCGAACAATCACGACGCTTCTAACGATACTCAAATTGTCAAATTGTCAAACTCATTTGTCAAATTGTGATAAGTGGTTTGGAAGATAGGAGGGAACAGATGAACATACATACATACATACATACCGGTCAAAATCATAACCCTCCTTTTTTCTTCGCCGTAGTCGGGTAAAAATAAAAGATACTCTACTAGTAACCTATACAAATTCAGTAATTTACTCTCAGTCAGAAAACTGTACATAACCCAAACGGTCCTAAAAATACACAAAACCCTTCGTTATCATATGAATAAGAAACCTAAAAGGAGAAAGGATATAATTGCAGTAGTTCCCCAATGTAAATCCAAATTTAGTAGTAGACAATTTTACCATCCCTCAGCTCAAATATACAATAGGATTAATAAAAACATATATGTACATAACAAAAACAATTACTACTGCAAAAAAAACATTACAAACTGGGTTAAGTCTCTTACTTATGAAGATACGGAAGCTCTTCTGGTCTATCATGAGTAATATAATCACACACCATAACGACACACACCGCACTCTACTCCACACACTACACTACTCTACTCCACTCCACACCACACCACGCTACACCACACCACACACCACAACACATCACACATCACACCGCGTCACACACCACACCGCGCAAAACATCAGATCACATCAAACCACACTACATCTTACACACTCGCCACACCTAACTAAAGTACATCACGCTTCTTACCACATTATACATACGTTTAATTATAGAATAACAATATGCTGTATGTGTAAAATATATCTAAGATATGGACACAGGCATTGTTTGCCTAAAAAGAGGCTCCAAACACAAGTTCATTTGTTGTTGTTGTTAAAATAAAAAAAAAAATATATTAAAGTCCCCGACATCCGGTGATCGATCATTATCGCTATGAGTGTTATAACGGAACAAGTCTTTCTATCGTGTGCCGAACTTGGACAAAGATTCATTGCCCGTTGTGTGCGTAAAACGATTTTGTGATGCGATCGACGCCACAAAAGAGGGGGGGAGAAACTTTTAAAAATTATCGTCTTGGGCACAATTTCCAGGGTTCGGGTCAGGGTTGCCGCAATAAATTACGAATCGATTCCGGGTGCATGCCAAATCGAATGGGATTCGATTAACGCGACGATTTCGGTGGTGATTTGTCAATTAATGACGTTTTCAGTGTGTTCTAAGGAAATTATTTTTAATTTATTCATACAACTTTGTTTTTTTTTCATCTGACAAAAGGTAATAAAATTAACCAATAATGTAATTAATATCCGTTATTACTTACCTGACCTTACCGTGGGATAGAATCCGGACACGGATCGACATAGCTCACAGAATAAGCAAGCTGAAGTGGCAATGGGCCGGCCATATTAGCCGTAGAACCGATGACCGTCGGGGTAGACGTGTTCTTGAGTGGAGACCGCACATCGGCAAACGTAAGGTAGGATGCCATCAGGCTAGGTGGTGGAGCGACGATCTTCGCAGGTTATTATATATTTGCATTATATCTTCTAGACTAAGACCCGAATAAATCTGTGACTTGGTGACTGATTCCGACTAATTAGTGACTAAATTTGGGAGAAAACAGATCTTCGCTAAGTGTCCTAGTTTTTGAGATATAAATTGTGGCCCTGCTGGGGAGACTCTCTCCAGATCGGCCACCTATAAACCCTTATATCTTTTGAACCAGTGACCGACAAATTCTGATATTTGGCAACAAATTTCGACTAATTAGCGACAAATTTTTTGTGTAAAAAAAATTAAAATCCCTGATGGTGGCCCTGCCAGAGTCAGTGACACACTTGTTCCTAAAATCTCCGTAAAATCGATTCTACTGAACTCGCAACTTCCCACGTCTACACTCAGCATCACTTCATCCAAAGACATCGATGTCCATTAGAACTCCCAAAGTTTTGGGGGCCGAACAGCCCCCATCAGTTGTGTGCCGCGATGGGCTCTTTATAGGTACCGTAATGTGCCTGTAAGGGCTGTAGGAAGCGCCTTTGTGAGAGCAAAGTTGTATGCACGGATAATAAAAGAAAAATTGTGGTCATAAAACGCAAGATTCTAATATATTTGCAGAGAGAACATTGTATCGATGTGTTATTGAACTTTACTCGATACATTTTTCCTTCTGTACTTTTATTTTGACGTTAATGTTGTTTAGAAAAGTACTAACCCCGGCAATTTGGAAAACTAATGAGGTGTTGGCAAAAGGTTTTTAGTTTTATGTCTTTGTTTTATTGAGTTAAGTGATACTGAAGCTGTCTCCTTAACTAATTTTTCTGTTTATTTTAGACACAGATATATTGAATAACCATTAAACATGAGGCTTGGTAATCACATCAATAATTATGGGGATCTTTAATAACCCTACAAAAACATAAGATTTTAAAATCTTTCAGGAAACTCTACTTTCCCACATTTATCAGTGACGATGCTGTCGATCCATGCTATAAATCATGAAAACAAAATTGTTAATAGGTTGGAACATCCACGATCGGAAACTTTGTAAAAAATCGTTATCTGCTAACTAGGCGACACCTGGTTTTTATCAAACTTTACTTCTGCCTCCGAGTTGGCACGTTACATTTATTAGTTTGGTCTGGAAGTATTCCGCGAAGTTCGAACGCCTGCATTAATTGGATAAAGCATTTTATCTGGCATTTTAATGCAATTTCATGCCGTCGTAATTATTATAATTGTTGTCGTTTTTAAACATAATTATTGTATCATGTCATGACATGAGTAAAGTATTGTACCTAATATCTTGTTTCCAAACAACATTTCAAATAGGTATTTCTCATAACCGTGGGTGCAATCAGGTATGCCACCCACATACAATCCTTCGACACGCAGAAAAAAACCCACCACATCCGACTCTAGAGTCTTTGTTTGGCCTCGATTCGCTGACGTCACATCCGCCACATCGAAAGATTAAAAACTTTATTTTGGTGCGCAACGAAATTGTTTAATCAAAGCGTCGTTTGGAGGATGAAAGGGACGGACGAGTGAGACTGCGCTGTGTGTGCTGATGGACACTGTGCACCTTGCACAGTGACTCAACTGTGTTGCGAGCGTTGAATTTACACTATGTTTAAAACGTGCTATAAATTGTGGATAAAGTAAGGCCCAGTTGGTAATGCGATCCAGGACTGAAGTTTGCTCTTACTGGTGCATCGTTGATGACTATGAATGCCATTCAAGTGTTAAGCTTTAAAGTTTGAACGAAATGTTAAAGCTGCTCGTTAAAAAAAACACTTTGAATATAATGTGTGGTTTTGATTATTTTGTTTCAATCTTAAATAGCTCTTTTTAGTAACAGTCGTTAATTAATTAGAGTATCAAAAAAGTTCTTTGAAATCTAAAAGAATTAACGATCAACCTTTTTAGTTTTAATTGCAGAGCTTTTAAAGAGTAAATCAGAATACTTATTTTCTATTCGTAATTCAATGTTTCTCTTGATGAATGGTAAGTAACTATCAAAATAGTTTTCTCCTAGAATCATTATTTTCAAATACCTAATGATACAACGCCAAAAGTATTTTTTGTCAAAAGGCGCCGAACATTTTAGTTTTTAATTAGTAAAGTTATTATTGTAGTGTTTTTATCGGAATTTTTCGTATAGTTTGTCCTGAAAACATATTTCGTAAGTCTGAATAGGTAAACAGGTTTAATTAATTAATCTTATGGATTATAAGTTTCTATCAACAGTGTAACGCCTTCAGAATGTTTATATTAATTAACTTAGTGAAAGCCCAGCTTTATGGCCTTTAAAACAATGCAGGACAACATAAAACAAAGCGCCATACAATTACATTATGTCATGGACGAGTCGAATGTGTTCCGCTGCAACATTCCGCACTGTGGCAAAAACGAGCGTTTTTATTTCAAACGTACATACAACTCGAATATTTTAAATTTATGCCGTGCGGTTATGTCTGCTCGTAAATATACATAAATATGGGAATTGTCTTTGCGTCTATTTTGTGTATTTCGTTTATTGAGAACTATAAAACAGGGTCACGTAGTGTCTGGAATAATTCATAAGGCTATAACATTTTTAAACTGTACATAGCGTGGCGATGAATTTATTTGCTGAATTGTAAATATAATAGTTACATACGTCCTTCGCTGAACCTCATTTGTAAGGATCCAAACACACTAACAATCTGTACAAATCGGAACTCTTATAATCTCAGCAATTCCATACATCCATTGATCCCGCTAATACTTAAGTTCGGTTGGAAGCTGAAAGTTCCCTCATACCGAACATGTTCGTTACTGCTACATTTAGCTATAGCGTGTAGTTCGGGAGTTTTTCTCGCGAAGTTTATTGGGTCATAGTTTGGGAGCTCACTTGAAGAAGTTTCTGCGCATCTTTTATAGTTTCGTAGTAATCTCATTTTTTGTTATTTTTGTTTTGGGATAAACTGGCCCGGGATATTAATACTTTTTTGACTTGTATTTTTGGTGGGACAGGGTTTTCTTATTTGCTTAAATCAGTTACATGTTTTGTAAGAGGTTGTTGTGTCAGATCTTATCACTATTTTTGTTGACATTTTTTACTGAAAAGACCTTGGCATTGTGCCCGGTAGTTAGAGATTGTTTCTTAGGTAGTGGTCCTTGTAATGGATATTATCTTACATTTCCACCTGAAAACATATCGAAAGTTATAGTGACGATATTATGCAGCCGGTGGATACCGTTACCTAGGTACCGTCACTGCTAGGGTTCTTTTATTGCATTACAATCTTGCGTCACTTGTTTGGACTGGTCCACCCCACATCACTTTCTAACCCGCTACGACCGCCGTACCTACCGCTATAAACTCCGTACCACCCATATGTTCCACACAGACTCTCGCCATTCGCCAGTCGGGATCAATATGGTTATTTCAGCGCCTGACGTCAGCCGCCACTGGCCGCCACTGACCGCCACTGGCAGCCTCGGCCATAACCCGTCGCCACTGTGTGAACTTAATGGCCGTGCGAATGTGCCCCCGGCTTTTAGGAGCGAGCACTTTTAACGGAGATTCCAATGTCGGATGACGGAGTAAACTAAATTCAATTCGATTGGGATGTTTTATTAGTAATATCTGTCTTTCTAAAAGGCGAGTTCATTCATTTGCTAAAGATGAAAATAAAAATATTGTACCAAGTAATCGTAATATCGGCAAACCGTGTATAAAAGAAAGAAACTTCTGTAAATAGTCCCATAAAAGTTCTACATCTCGGTATACGTACAAACTATGTTTTCGTTGAAAAAAAAGGCTGTACCGTAATCTAGCTAATAGAGACCTCCTTTCGAACCCACTCGATTTACCTACAAAACTGATTTATCTATAAACTGCTTACCTTTTCTCCGAAAAAGTTTGAGTAAAGGAAAAAGCTTATTACGTAGTAGGTAGGCAGAAACTCGGTAACCTATCATCATTGGGAGGCTGCAATTTATACACATGGCTTCCTTATAGCAGAACCATACGCCACAGTATGGCAGATACAGATGGTCAACTACTTTTAAGCTAGATGATTGAGGTACCTACCTCAAGACCCTAGGGATCTAAATAATGTTTTAGTAACGTATTCTTGGTCAACCATTCTCATACATTTGGCGTGATTCTTGTTTAGCTCCTTTGCTAACATGGGAATGTTACAGTTTTATTTACAGTCGATGTTGACACGGTAAAGGTGACGATATGATGTTTTGAGTGATGTTGACGCTGGGAGTAGGAGTCCTCAGGATAGTATAATTTCATCGATTTCTGTTTGTCATTCAAATTGGACTGAATTGCTGCTATCGCCAAAAACAAAAGGCGCCGTAAAAAACGTAACGATTCTCAACTATACCAGTACTCGGTTGGTACCTACAAGCCCGAGCAAGCGTACTGCATCAATGTTTTAGTTCGCAAAGCCAATCAAAATTGTTGCGGGCTTTAAAAACTAAAACGGAACTGTTTCAGACGACTGCCGTCGTAGTTTGCACTCGCTTTTGTTTCTTTTGGTGTGCCAATGTGTGGCGTTTTGTTACGCATGTAGTGGGCCTACTGTTCTCGACTACTCTGTGACAGCATTTCGGCACTATTTCATCGGCTCGCAAGGGATGGGCAAAACGTGGGGTCTGTAATTGTGCAACGTTGCCACACTTGCTTTTTGTTTACATTAAAGTGCACAAAGGTGCTGGAAGAGCAAAATTTTGAAAAATATGTGTCATGTTATGCAAGATATAGTGATATATATAGACCATAGATCTGCTCTTTTTCACAAAGAAACCACGAAGATTCTTACAGTTTCTTATCCTATTGAAACGAGAAAGTGGAACCGTACAACGGGATTCATAGTTCTTTTATGTGTTTTATTTATTTGTGTTTTCATAATTTCAGTCGAAAGTCGTCCACTGCTGGACATAGGCATATTAGGCATCCCCACGGCTCGCCACTTCGACCGGTTCTGTGCTTCCACATCCAGCGGATTACTGCGGCCTTCATCAGGTGATCGGTCCACCTTGTAAGGCCTTCCAACACGTAGGGTTTTATTAAAAAAATATACTTAATATCTATGTAATCAATTCGGTAAATTATACCAAAGTATACTATTTATGTTAATAACTACATATATAATTATCTATGTTCAACAGGCCGGGTATACTTATTTTCTAGGAAAAAGAAACTAATCGTTCACGGGATAGTTATTACAAGGACTTTGAACTCACACTAACGGGACTTGTTTCACAGACGATAAAACTGAACTTTAAATATACGACGCCCCCATTTATCTAATGTAACATTTTCACCTATTACCGATACCTTAGAAAGTTTCTTCTATGTAGGTAGCACTCAGTTTTATCAGCAGTAAAGGAGTGTTTACACCATTAGGGCAGTTTATCGGCGAACTTGCACATCTCACACTTTTATGATCGCGCAGTTTGTATCGACGTAATACTTGCGAACTTTACTGGAACTTTGTGGTTTATGATAGTGTTTTATTTATTTAAGTTTGGTTTTGTAGTCTTTCTTTTTCGATTCGAGAATGGCTTATAATAAAAATAAAGTCAGTCAGAAATATTTTCTTTCACAGGTGATATCGGGTTTCAGAACTTTCAGGATTGTCTTCAAAGTTAAGAAACAATAGGTCTGTATTAACGATTACAATTTGATTCGATTACGATTTGTGTTAAAAAATTTTGAAAGCGTACCTAGAGTTTTCCTTTCCAATTTAACTTAAAAACTAAATAAGTTGATCGATAGTTAGTATTTTAGTTCAAGAACGTTCTCAAACTGTTCACTCGTTAGTGTTAGTTCAAGAAAACAATGTCAGCTTTTAGTTCGACGAAGCTGAGCAAAGCGAATTATTTAGATTATATATTATTGACTAGGCTGCGTCGCGGTGTCTTTATTAAATAGGTCAGGCTTTTCACGATTTATCTTTACCTTATGGAAAGTGGTAATCTAAGTACATAACTATAAGACCTGCAATATACCGTTGCATCATCATCATCGTCACCTACCTTGCCTGTTCCCAACTACATTACTATCGGCTTGGCTTGGAATCTAACCGACTGCAGCTGAATACCAGTTTACATGGAGCGACTGCCTGACTGCAATATACCGTTGCATTGATAGTATATCCCCAGAAAAACAAAAAACATTAATCCTAACGAAGGCATTCTTCAAAGTATTATTTCTATAGATACCGTTGTGATATTGATCGCAACAAAGAGTATCAACAATACTCGTTGATTGGCAGGAGTCCATCGTGAATAATAATCAGTTCATATTATTGTTTCACAAAGTTATACCGACGTATTTCATGGTCCAGCTGTTATTACAGTTAAATGTTCGGTGCTCAGGTTTGTTGGCTTAAGTCTGGAATGATTAATAACATAGGCATAGGATAAACAAAGACCTGAGGTACGAACTTCAGCTTAATTGTGACTATCAAAGTAGATAATAATAGTGGAATTGGTACTGTGAATTGTTCAATCCAAAATCTTCTCGGGTCGTTGGACTAGGCTCTAGGCAACCTTTGATCTTTCTGTAAATGACATAAAGATCGAGTGTGGGATTATAAGTTACGGCGATAGTGGGATTGAATCATTTGACTGGGATTGAGGATCAACTCAATGAGCAATCAATAACAATATCGTTCGGTTCGGTATTAGCTACGCGTAGGAGGTCTGTGATCTGATCAGTCAAGTGGACGTTATCGGCTTTCAATGGTTATTGACTGTGAGATATAATATATTTGAGACTTGCGTTTCTGCTCGCTTCTAGACACTGACATTATTAGTTTTAAGTATTTATTACGTACAGTTTTTTGCACCTGCTACCTACTTTACCTATCAACTTTACATGGTACAAAAAACCTTTATGCGGTCACAAAGTGGCCAAAAAATCCTAGTTAAGACGATCTTCATGATACCCCGAAGGAATGAAACTTAAGTAACTATCTCGTCACCATTTCTTGCACAGGATCACGTACTAGTTTTTATTTGTGTAATTTTATGAACATGCGGCCTATTAATGATTGTGAAGTAAAATTAACCAGTGTTTTACAATGAATGGAAATTCTCACAATGATACAATGTAATTTATAATACGTCTTCTCTTTTTTTAATGTTCTCTAATAATTTTATATTTTCCATTTCAGATATCCGGTACCAGCAGTAAGTGCGGTCTCAGTGTAGTGCGCGAGTGAGAGTGCGAGTGTGAACACGAGTGTATTGCGCGGTTGTGCGCGCGCGCAGGGGCGTGGCATGAGCAGGGGGGGCGCGCGGGGCCCGCCCCGCTAGCGACATGCGCGCACGTCACGCCGCGCACCTCGCCCTGCTGCTGCTGGTGCATCTAGTGCCGCCAGGTCAGTGATGAAAGTCAGATTCGGACGTAGTTTTAGCTAACCAAACCCCGATGTGATTATGACGTAGTCTTGAACTAATTAATTTGATTGGTTAATGCGTCACAACACGACAATGTACCGGTAGCTTAACAGTTTTTTTATTTCACGAAAGATAAGAAAGAAAACTCTCTCCAAAGCCAATAATTATTTCAGTTGCCTTTAAAAGTAACGGAATGTAAACACACCAATAATGTTGTGACCCTCAAATCCTCAAATGGGTAATCAATTACGAGGTTGATTTTTACAGACGTATCATAGAAGAGTCTTTGTTCTCTTCAATATTTTTTCTTGAAGGAAGCCCAAGGGGTCGCTTTTGTGAGGCCGTCATCTGTGGCTTTTTATTGATTGATTTTCCTGTCTTTTGACAATTCGGCTCTCTTCCTTATGTGCTCATGTCGGGTATACTTTTGTAACATAAAGAAATAATACGCTAAGGAAAATGTTGTGTTTCTAAATAAAGAAACCAGCAATATGTCAGCATTACATTATCACAGTAAATCTATGCTACTGTTATGTAGAAGAGAATTATTCAGAGTGATATATTGTGTTCGCACTGACTGTCCTTCGTGTCATCACATAATACATGAATATCCACAAAAATAAACGGGCAAAAAAATAATATTATCCAGTCTTTTCATATTCATCGGTTTTATTTGTCGTAACGACAAAACACTCGAGCGATAAGGGTTTCATGTTCAAATTTTGCCGAGCACGGCTCTAAAATGGCCAATAAAACGCGGAATTGATGCTCAACCGGCCAAAAATTGTTTTATCTCCAAAGTTTCCTCACCGCGCCGATAGAAAGGGCGATCCTTGTTGAAATTGAAAAGCGTTTGCTAGTGGGGCGCGGAGGGCCCGCTCTATGAATAAACTCGATAAAATTTACCTAATCGTAAAAAGTTGGGGACGCGGACCTTCAGATACGGACGGGACGACCAGGGGCCCAGCGCCCCAGGGCCTCGCGGCTAGCCCGAGCCGCGCGTCACGGCCCCAACTGCGGGATACTACCAAACTGGAGACAATAAAACTTAACTGATTACATCGGCAAAATTCGTTATGCTCTAACTTTGAGAATATCATTTTAGTATTAAATCGTAAACGTGGAAGTGTGACAGAGCGGCTATAAAGGCGTTAGGTGGCGCTAGGATCGACCGTGTGACGTCAGAGGAAGAGCCAGGCGTTTTGCCGCGTCAGTGAACCGCTCGGGAATCTCCGCTGCTCCGAATACCGACGTTGTTGATCAATTCTATGTAGAATTCTAATAAATAAGTTATGGGGAAGTTGCTCGACTAAAGCACTCGGCAGTTTGAAAGTTATGAGGGTTTTAATGATGCAGAATCCCATCAAACGTCACAACATCAAACTGCGCCACTTGTTTATTAATGGGAAAAGTTTCCGTCACCGAATCCAAGCAAAGACATGACGTTTATGTGATTTCAGTGTGACCTTCCGCCGAGGTCCGCCCGGTGAGACCCGCAGCTTTGATGTCCTCTTACTGAACACTCGCTAACCGTTTACAAAACTATCGATTTCATTACACACACACACGTGGAATTATTTGTAACAAGCTCATTAGTTTTATCGATTTACAGTTTCAACAAAATTGTTTCTTGAATATTTTATGTCGTCAAAGTAAGAGGTTAACGTGTCATTTGTTTGATATTATGTACTTGCAATGTACTTATATAAAATACTGGATTTATGTCGTTAATTTTTAATGTATTTGCGAACAGAATCCAAAGAAATACCCCCTATCCCCCAAACGATGCATTTGGCAATGGCGCTTGTAAAACGATAAAAACTTATAAGGAAAAAACGTGAATCATTTCTGAAATTGTTAAAACTAACATCAATCATGTTTTATTTCATCCCCAAAATGAGTGTGTATCGTCCCTCTATTTTCTTATTCAGTTCTTGCACAAAACACTGACAGAGTACAATAAAAACAAAAGGCTAACATAACACATCTTAAATTAGTGCAGTTACCAGCCCACGACTGTCCACTGCTGCTCTACATAACATACATAATCAGCCTATAATGTTCCCACTGCTGGGACACAGGCCTCCTCTCTGAGAGAGGGTGCGGGCCGTAATCCACCACGCGGGCCCAGTGCGGGTTGTTAGATGTCACATGTCTTCGAATTTTTGGTTCAAAGACATGCCGGTTTCCTCACAATGTTTTCCTTCACCGTTTTGAGAGCAGTGGTGATTAAATTATTTACACAAAGTAAAGCGCCTGTCAGGGTTCGAACTTATGACCTAAAACTCGTAAGTCGCGGCCCTTACCACTGGGCCACCGCTGCTCTAACAAAAGCCCTAAGGGCTTAGAACAGAAAGTCGTTGGTTGCAGAACCATACGATAACCTAATAAGGCCTCGGCAATGTATGGTCCATCCAGTAGCTGAAACGTTACAGAGTCGATACATAAATGTATAACTACTCTATTCAGAAATTATAATAAATGCAATTCGCTCGACGAACAATTTTGCAACATTCACCGTGTTGACCGTGTATGTGTCCTTCATCCGTTAGATAAGCTACCATGCCTACCATACACCAAGTTGTTCTTCTCTTCTTATTATCTACTCTGTGGTTTTAGGACAAGAGAGTAAAGCATGATTACGATTTACGACAAGCATTGTTATAGTGCTTGTGATGTTACCACTACACATAAATAAATAAGACTTGCTGGCTTTTTTAGGGATCAGGATGAAACGCAACATTTACTGTTATGATGACATAGAAACTTGTATTTGAATGAATGTTTGCGCAAAACTAAACTTGTTGCGATCCTTACTCTTTTGTACCTCAGCCTCTCTCGCCCCCCCCCCCCCCCACTCACCATTGAAGCTATATAATTGAATGTACCTTACCTACTTATATTAATTCTGTTCTACAAAGTCCATTATAATACAATTTAACACCCTGCCCTCCATTTCCTGAAGTAATAAATGTCACCTTTTTCTTCCCATTTTCGTCTCGAATCTTCACTACACTGGACAAGGTATTTCATTCGGTGTCTTTGCATTTCGGCTTTATTTTAACAAGAAAAGCTTGAATAAATCTTAGAGAGCAGTCACCTGATGCTGAAAATTAATAACCATTCATTTGTTTAGTTTTCACATTTTAATTAAAATTCAAGAAAACTTTCTTAGTAAAATACATCGTTGAAAAGTAAGGAGTTGCTTCTGTAGGGGCTTCGATTGTTCGAGACTACATAGAAATTAACTTAAGTTTCATATTTTGTAATCTAAGCGTTAAAATGATAGCTAATAGAAGACAATGATTCTGGGAAAACAGAGTTATTTATATAAAGTCTCGAAGTATTTAGTATAGGAAAATTCCAATTAGAAGAAAAGGTTGCTAGATAACTGGAACCAACGGGACCCTATCACTAAGGCTCCGCTGTCCGTCCGTATGTCTGTCTGTCACAGGGCTGTATCTTTGAACCGTAATAGATATACACCTGAAAATAATAAAAATAAAGGTAAAAATGAAAGCGGGTCCCCCATACAAGAAACTTGTTTTTTCTTTGGCGATTTTGAGAACAATAAAACGGAGGTAATTGGTCAACTTTCATAGTAGTAGGTAGTTTTGTGGAACCCCCTTAGTGCACGAATTTGACTCGCACTTGGCCGGTTTTGTTACGTAATATTGTTATTGTCAGTGATCTTCTAGGACATGATTCAAGATATGAGCGAGTCAAAGGCGAGAAAATTATAAAAAGAATTTGTGAAACTTACAGATTTATAATAGCGTCTACCACCTATTGATTAACAAACTCTGAATGATACCGACACGAAACATTGACGACCAAACAACAAAAAAGCTCATAACAAAAAAAATCTCGCTCAAACCACATCACTTACCCCCAATTATTTGCAACAGGCCTGCGGCTCTCCAACAAAATACCTGTCCGCCATTGTGGGTTAGTTTTTCATTATTTGACATAAAAAGGATCGAAGTCCTTGACGGTAATAGTTGAGGCACAAATCACACAAGAACGATTTTCCGGAGAGAGTTACAATGAGGCCGACAATCTTCACGGTTCTTTAAGAACTGACTAGGCTTTGGTGCGGTGAGTAGGCTTTTTGGTATTGTAGTGATGGTTTGTGAATGAATCATCATCATCAGCAGCCTATAGCAGTTCACTGCTGGACATAGGCCTCTCCAATTGCACGCCATTCAGCTCGATTCTCGGCAACTCTCATCCAGCTGCTACCAGCCACCGAAGATCGTCGCTCCACCTAGCCTGAGGGCGTCCTACCTTACGAACACGTCTACCCCAACGGTCATCGGTTCTACGGCTAATATAGCCGGCCCATTGCCATTTCAGCTTCCTTATTCTGTGACCTATGTCAACAACTTTGGTTCTCTGCCAGATTATCTCATTCCGGATTCTATCTCTCAGAGATACTCCAAGCATAGCTCGTTCCATAGCTCGCTGAGCGACCTTGAATTTATGGACCAGCCGTACCGTGAGTGTCCACGTTTCGGCTCCATAGGTCATGACAGGCAGGACGCACTGATTGAAGACTTTAGTCTTTAGGCTCTGCGGAATACGCGACGAGAAGACTCGACCGAGCGTCCTAAAAGCAATAATAGCTTAATGAATATGGAGTAGGTTTGATCTTTTTGGTTGCAAAATCTATATTTTGATTTTGCTAAGGGTTTCGACTTTCCTTCACAAAACTAGAAAGATTTTGGTGAATTTTTAAATGAAAAGTAATGCCATCAAAAATTCTGAAGGAATGTTGTTTGTGGTTTAGCTTATACTAAAATCCTTTTGTACTTGTATCATAAAGTGAAAAGAAAGACTTAAATACATTCTCAATCTCATCGGTGTTGTATAATGAAAACCGCGGTTCTGAAAGTTGGTGCAGCACCAATTTGGGATTACGATCTCGTCTAAATTTTGTTTTCTCATCTTGCGATAATATAAATGAATCCGATAGAAAGATAAGTGCCAAACTTTAGTCATAATTTGTCAACAGATACATTTTACCTTCTTTGCATGATCCTTTCAAATCTTTTCCCAATAAAGAAAAAATATCTATCCACACTGATATCCTTAACAGCCGATCGTACAATGGGTCCCAAGTGTAGCCCTAGGGACAAACACACAATACATTCCCGTTGTCCGACCGGCTGAGCCGCCCTCGGCTCCGTCCGGCATCCACGTTGTGTTGACAGATTGTGAGGCTTTTTCTGAGAAATCTGGGAGGTTACGTAATAATGTCTGTCAATATTCAATATTTTTTTCGGTATAATCGTCGATTTGAGAAGAATGAGATGAACTTGTTGTTTGTTTTCCGTTTTCCTCAACACCTGTCGTAATTTTGTGATAGTGTCTGTGTGTGTATGGGTGTGATATGCTCAGTAACCCTGAAATATAACTAAACACGGACCCTATTTTACTAAAAGTCGACAAATGAAATTCACTTGTAACTAAATGACGCCGTTACATTTACTTTTCACCTCGAAATGTCTATTGCTCCGGAAAAACGATTAATATTATATTAGACCCGAAAACTATGTTAACTCCTCAGCCATAAAAATGTACCCACCCACTGTCACTGAACTTAAACTAACAGCGGGGTCGATGGCACCATGACGGTTAACTATTAGTTAACATTACACCACTCACCGTTACCAGCACTATTAATTTTGCTAGCGGGAGTTAGAACCGTGACGCGACACTTTGGAACACCAATCAATCTAGTTGATAAAAGTAATATTATTTTGTCAAATGTGTCAAGTGTCAAACGCTGATTAGGACGCGCTATAGCGTAAGAATAGCATAATCAGCCTATAATGTTCCCACTGCTGGGACACAGGCCTCCTCTCTGTGAGAGGGAGTGGGCCGTAATCCACCACGCGGGCCCAGTGCGGGTTGGTAGATGTCACATGTCTTCGAATTCTTGGTTCTAGGACATGTCGGTTTCCTCACGATGTTTTCCTTCACCGTTTTGAGAGCAGTGGTGATGAAATAATTTACACAAAGTAAAGCGCCTCTCAGGGTTCGAACCTACGACCTACAACTCGTAAGTCGTGGCCGTTACCACTGGGCCACCACTGCTCAAGCGTAAGAATGAATTTGGTTAATTAGGGGGATGTTGCACTATACATTCATGAGTAAATCGACGCCTTTCATAATAATTATAGCTTGTAATTTATCGACTGTTCAATAATGGACTTCTATTGAAGATTACTTAACGACCGAATTATGAATGCTGTCAATCACCGCTGGCCTTGCGGGCATGGTAGTTCGGAGGTCGAGGGATCTGATTCATGATCATGCAAGAGAAGACCATTTCCATACAGTTACATAATTGCAAGCTATCTGGCAGATTTGGAATCGCAGTGTAATACTCAAAGGTAAACAGGTAGAATGCATTTACCTAGATCGGTCTATGAGAGCTATTGAAACTTGTAGATTAGTACACTCGCTGCCAACGTAACTATAGGAACCCAAGTCTCTGCTATCAGATCGATATCCAGAGCCGGTGCCAGCGCCATTCAACTCTCAGGTTCGATCGCAAGGGACCAACTTGTGCCTCCGTTTGAAACCTTCATACAACTTTAATGAACCATGAATGTGGAAACTAACGAACCTTTTCACCCCTTTCACACATACTCTAGATATTCTTTGAATCCTTGCGCCTCGTTTTCTTGAAGTAGAATTTGAAGTCCCTTACAAAATTTTTTTTTTTTTTTTTTTTTCTAAAATCCCGATAAAAGTCCCAGTGGATTTTATTGTGACTGTATTTCCGACGGTTGACGACATAAGATGGTTCACTTTGAACTTGTCAAAAGTAAAAGATAAACAGTTAACCAGAAAGGTAACCACAATAACATCAAAACTTGACAGTCACATCTCTCACCATCCATGATCAGTAAACGAGAGAATTAATTACCAAGTTAATTGCACAGCCCGCTAATGTTGCCAACTTCAAATTAAAATAACTTTGCCAGAGGAAAAAATACCGAAAAACTTTCTACTTCGTGTTAAGTCGCTTCTTTACTGCTTGTTTGAATATCTGGCTTTCTTTGAGCCGGTGACCGTGGGAGCTCACCCTCAGTTAAGGGGGAGGTGTTAATTAAAGATATTTTTCGTTCGCCGTCAGCCTGTTTGTCTGTGTGCCAACGAGCTGTACACACAAGATTGGTGGGCAGGGCTTTTGTTGTTGTAAATATAATTAGACGAATTAAATTATTTGTTGAGTTCGCTCCGGTGAGTTATTTGTTGAGCTGAGGAGTTGGTTGTGCGTTTATTATTATGCGGCTGTACGGGTTTGTTTTGTTAGTAAGTCAGAATTCTAATTTGTTATTTTACGACCATCTCAATGATTCACGCAGGTGTTGCTAATAAAATATTGACAAATCTAATTTGCGATTCTCTAATACATAACAGAGTGCCAAATTTTATTGCGATCCTCTCGCTTTACAACCTGTAGCGGTAATTAAAAAATGGACCTTGAACAACGCCGTAAAGGTATGCCCATGATTTATTTATAATGTCGGCAACCCGTAAAATGGAATGCACAATCAGGTTAAGGCTGAATAGAAAACGGGTCGTTCAGCCGGCTCTTATTTCCATCCCCGTGAGCAACGAAAAACAAAAAAAACTCGTTAATTAACGCTCTATACCTTACCCCCTCTCCCTCTCTCTCCCACTCTCTCAACTTTAACCCTTTAAAAACTCGCGTAAACACGGGAAAGTAAAATAAACAGAAATATTAACATCTGGCAACGGGAATAAAACCTCCTTAATGAGTGGCGGCGAGAGAGGGGCGGGGGCGCGGGGGCAAGTAGGTCGGAAACGTTCACGCGTTTATTGCATATAGCAGGATTGTGTTACGACTGATATAAATTAGAGCGTTTTCAGTGTGGAAGTAATAAATTCAAAAACAGTCTTATCGGAAAAAGTTATGTTCAATAAGGGTCTAATGTTTTTGCGATCCGACATTCGGTTACATACTCATATTCCATTATTCTTATTGTAAAAACTCTTATATATCAACACTAACAGGGTTATCATTATAATTCGCCCTTAATTATTTCTGTTTATGTTTCTCCTGCCCATGGCTTGCAAGGTATCTACTCTCCGAATTACTATTGATGGTTTGGTTGATACAAAATAGTATATCGATTAGTTTCATAATCAGTTTTTGCTTTTTGTGTCGTATATCAATGATTTCTCGTGTGCATTTAAGCCGCACGTACCGGTGACAAACACAGCTGTATTGTTCGCAGTAGGTATTGTAGGTAATAACCGTATTTTATTTGCGGCAATTATGATAAATAGAAAAACAGGTATTAATATTTAACTGATACACAGCACATTATCAAAACTGCAAATAGCAAGATTAATTTCATGCTGTAAGTAGCTTTTTCCGGCTTTAGTTTTGCATTTTCAAATTGTTTTTACAGAGTTTTTATTTTTATTTTTCTGTTTTACTTTAATTTTTCAAGGTGTTCGACCTTCAAGCTAAGTGTCAACATCGTGTGCTGAGAGTAGTCACGTTCAGTTGTCAGAGCTCAGGTTTAAACATCACATCTTCTGTAAAGTGCGAGGTTTAAACCGACTCCTACATTAAGAGGGTTACAATTAAGATGAGCTGGATTTATAGGATCACGGTTCTAGTTTGAAGTTTTTTTATTTTAAAAAGGTTTTAACATTCGTAAACGTATTTACTGTCGTACGTGAGTTAAGGAAAAGAGTTTCAAAAATTGTTATTTATAGAAACTTACTATCATCAAACAAATCGACATAAAAAAAATTACGAGTCAAAAAGTATAGCTTTCTTATTAAACTATACTTTATATTACTAGTTCCATTATCGTCCACTTTTGACAATGGACCTCCCAAAGGACCGTTCATACTTAATTTTACGAAAAATTACAAGCATCATTTTTTTGCGAAGATTTCAGAAACGTTGGCACTGCCTTAATGACATAATAAATGCTGAAAATGCAACCGTGAAAAGTTATAACGACGTCATTTGTCTTCCTTTTCGTTTTATCAACTTTCTATCTCGTTTTTCCGCTTACTTTTTTTGTTCGTGGTTATTTGTTTATCACTATGATAGGATTCTAGCAATAAAAAGGTATACTTACACTTATTCAGTAAAAAAACAAAGGTCCTTTATTAACAACATGTCACCACTAACGAAATACGACTCTACGTCCAATTAAAAATTTCTGCCACACTGTTCTCACAGAAAAACCCTTGAAAATAACTAAAAAAGCCCACAGAGCAGCCGGGCGGCGGTTTCCGTTTATCCAGCGAGGCAAACCCAATCAAATTCGGTTTAGCGGTTATAATACTGCAGTGGGATCTAACAGCTAACGGCACTTTTTCCAGGGATTTGCAACTTTTTGTACACTTCCGAAGTTTTGGTGGATTCAATGGAGTTAGGTTTTTGTTTCGTTGAAGCTATTTTGTAGTCCAGTAGTTTTAAACATGTTTTTGGAAATTGACCTTTCAGTACCGATAAACCAGCATCATTAGGTAATTTTTCTCCGAAACAGTTACAAGTATTTAAATAAATATTTATTCCACACTTTAGTTATTGCACCTACCACTGTTTGTCTCTGCATCACCCAAAGGTTGACTGGTAGAAAATGCCTACGGCATTAAGTCCGCCTCTGTACATTTGTGTGCTTAAAGTATTAAATAAATAAATAAATAAATAAACGAGCTCATGCCATTGTACACACGGCTACACATCAAGCTATACAAAACCAGTTTAAGCTGATCTCGCATTGTATAGGATTTCCCTACAATGAGAGATCAGCGTAAACTGGTTTTGTATAGCTTGATGTGTAGCCGTGTGTACAAATATTTTTATATTTTTTTACCAGTCATGTTGTAATAATAAATCATAAATAATAATAAATCATTTAATAAATAAATAAATAAATAAATAAATAAATAAATAAATAAATAAATAAATAAATAAATAAATAAATAAATAAATAAATAAATAAATAAAAACAGTGTTAGCAAAAAATTGTTAGCAGTGCTCAATGCCCAGGGTGTTCAGTGTCGTCCAACGTGGTTGTGTCTTTAGTAGGTATAACAAAAACAAACATACCAAATCCGTGATATGAAAGAAAGTATCTGAAATGTTTGACTTTGAATCCCAACAAGCTTCTGTCAAATTAGGAAAATCTAAAACATGTCACTTTCCAAGGAAAACAGAACTAATTCAAGGTCAGTTCATTGTCACGCTGTCAATTAGTAGATTGTAACCGGGCGTGTCCGGGGCGCGATGTTGTACGTGTTCAAATGATAGCGAGCTCGTTCCATAGTTAGCGTGTTTATTTCTTGCAAATGACACGCTGATGAGAGGGTGAGGCAGCAAATGTAGAAGGTAATGTTATAATTCTTTACAGATAGGATGGTTGGTTATATTTGTGTAGAGTTGATGTCTTGAAATAATTAGTAGTGATAATCGGTATTTTTACTCCTAGTTGCAAGAATGTGTGTAAAAGAACCGACTTGTCCATAAGTCGGTTCTTTTACACACATTCTTGCAACTAATTCTATTCCATTTCATGTTGTCTCAGCTTCTGGGTTAGGTATGTAAGGTATTTTCACAAAACTTCTAAAAGTTTTTTATGCGAGGGACTATCCATAACATGTGTTACTAAACGCAATTTATCAGTCTCGTAATAGTAAATAATGCTCTCAAATAACTCGTGTGAAACACTAAGCCTTTCGCCCTCAATTTGTACAACAAATCGAAAGCTTAAAGTAACATTAATCTTTATGTTTCAAAAACAATCACTTGGGCATTGGGCTGCCCTTTCAATAAATAAGAGAAAAAAAAGAAAAACAATGACTTTAAAAGGCAGATTCATAAATCTTTGAAAATAAATAGCTCTGCTGTGCTCTGAAATCGCTTGAGCTGCTTCGATCGCAAGTTGTTCAACAAATGTTGGTGAACAATGTCACGCTGTTGACTATATCGAGTGATTTGGTAATAAACACGCAACTTCACGCAAGTAGGTATTTAATGGAAATTGTCTCTCACGAAAAGATAATTAGGATTTTTTTTTTTTCAATCAGTCAGTGCCTGTTTTCTCTAAATAGACTCTGTTGTTGTGTCTGCAAGTCTTGGATTGCTAGGTTGGTTCATCTTGACTAAAATCATTATGAAGTAGAAAATTAAACTGTATAAAGTAAATAATTGTTTCACCACCAACCGTCTCTGACCTATAGATACTCAGGAAATTACTCTAGTTGGCAAAGAAAGCTCACAGAAATTGGATAAACTAGAATGGTATAAATAAAAGAGTTTTCGTCATAACTTGATTTAAAAGCTTTTACCAAATAAGAGATAGAAATCAAAACTCAACCGTTTGTTTTGCTCGATTTTCGTATGGACCAACAGAACGTCCATAAATCTTGCTAAATAAATAGCTCCACAGTTTGAGACCGCTTCAGTTGCTCAGTTGCTCTGTCTCGCTTGCAACTTTCCTAACAAATACTTGTGTGAGTTATTGCACGTCGGTGGCTCCAAGTGACACGATGACAGCGGCGGGTAGTTCTGAATCGATGATTGTTTTTTAGTGGAGCTTTTATCAGTTTACTAGCTGTTACTCGCGACTTCGCCTGCGATCCAGGATAAAAAGTAGCCCATGTCCTTCTCCAGGTCATGGTCTACTCATGTCCCAAATTAGTTTTATAATATTAGTAAGGATTAGGATATAGTTAGGATAATCTTTGCCTGCAATCGTATGTTTTTATAATGTTTTTCTGTGTACTACATTAAGTAGATTCTTCTGCGTATTATTGAAAGTTTACCAACGTTTTTTTTGTCGTACCTAATAGATGTGGTTACACGTTACAGATCCGTTCACTGTTGGAATGAGTTGGCTTGTAATATTAGTAAACAAGGCATTATTATCTTTGGTTCCCGCCCATACTTGATTCTATGAAGCCTTTTGTTTTCCTAGAAATATAAATTTTAAAGGTTCATCAAAGGCTTAGCCAACTAGAAATATAATAAAGAACACGCTATTTTCTTCAACTCTCATCTATCTATTGCATCTTATTCCAAAATTATCTTCCGATTAAGCTGAATAAAAATTCAAACCACATACCTAGATAAGCCGGCATTTTTCTCACAAATATTGTTAAAGTTATTCAATTTCACGTCGTCAGTGACTTCAAAAGACACGTGCACCCGACGTGCAGTGACGTGCTTCGAAACACGCTAAGTCGACTTGCAACTTGTGTATAAGAGGTTTTACGAAGTTTCATGTGCAATAAGATGGTGGCAGAATACTTGTTTCGTTAGTGGCTTTGGCTGCTCAACAGATTAGCGGAGAGTTTGGATAGAGAGGTTTATGGTTTATGTTTTGAATAAGAACGTGGCTCATCTTAAATAAAACTTGGCTGCTAAAATTGCTTGCCGTACAACAAGCAACGTTCATTTCTATTTGGAGGAATTATTTGTCCGGTAATAGAAGATGGTGCTACTACAAATTACATACCTTGCAGCAATTATAAGCGTACGAAACTCTAAATGAACTTCAATTCTTGTTTTTGAATTCAGTTACAAAAGTGAGTACAGTTTCTTGTCCTCTTCCGCCGTGTTCAGGTAATACCAAATCGATATCGTGCCCTTTAGATAAGTTTTCTCTATAAATAGCTTTGTAAAATATTTTCAAAGAATGTTTCCTAGTTTTCCACATACACAGACCGCCTCCTCTCTTCCCTCGATCCCTCCTACAAACAGTAGTTCAATTTGCCACCGCCGGACAACTTTTGTTTATTCGACTCACTGTGACGTCACAGCCGCCATTTTTCTGATGGTTTGATCAGAATCTCTTTGATGTTCGTCTGTAGATTGAATGCTGAATCATAATAGTCGGTATTCTTATTTATAGTTTCTATTGTTGAACTTTTGTACCTACCTATGGTTTAAAGGGTACCTACAGTTTTTATAATTTTTCATTTTGGTCGGCAAAACACCTAGGTTTCAATTTATAGCATTCTGAAATCTCTAAGCTCTTCGAAATCTAAATCTCAATCAATCTGCCTAGCCTTTTCCCAACTATGCTGGGGTCGGCTTCCAGTCTAACCGGATGCAGCTGAATACCAGTATTTTACATGGAGCGACTGCCTATCTGATCTCCGCAACCCAGTAACTAGGTAATACGATACCCCTTGGTTAGACTCGTTGCCAGACTTTCGTGCTTCTGACGATTCGTAACGACTGTCAAAGATCCACAAATGACAGCCGGGACCAACGGCTTAACGTGCTTTCCGAGGCACGGAGGAGTCTCGATATGTGAAAATGGTCACCCATCCACGGACCAACCCCGGCAAGCGTAGCTTAACCTGATGGATCGACCCGAGCGGCTGTTATTACTTAGCCACGAGCTCCTCACTGAAAAATCCTAATCTCCTCATCGAAATCCGAATCTATTATCCCTAAATTCCTTCAATAAGACAAGAATCCATACAAACACTATAGGTTCCTACTTATATCTGTGGCTTATCCTAATTTTAGTCTGAAATCCTACTAAGAACATCATCAAAGTCCAGACCGAGCCCTGTTGGGTACGTCTAACCGCAGCAGCCACATCTTAGCCCTGTACATGCCAGACACACGCTTGGCTAATTGGCTGAAACTTTACAAACTGTTCTACTCGGATCTGTACAGCTCAATCCTGATTGGGAAACCGAGCTCTGACGAACGTTAGAGACTTAATCTGTCTATTTTAGGGCTGTCGAAAGACCTGTGTCCTTGAACATATTAGTAGATCTGGGCTGAAAGTAAGACTTGAATATAAATGAAAAGTTTCCATTTTTCTAACGCTGTTTTAATAGCTATATTATCTATAGCTATTAAAACAGCGTTAGACTTTGTAGACTTAACTGTACACGGAGCAGTCTTATGACTGCTCCGTGTACAGTTCAGTCTACAAAGTTATGTATTACAAAATAGAGTCTTGTTATAATATACTAGCTTCTGCCCTCTGTAGATACCTCGAAGACAATCTGTACTCTCTTCCCGGAATTCGATCATAAAATTGCGATTAATCAAATTGACTCGGCGCTATATTGAGTAAATGGAAATTCCTTTCAAGGTTACAAATAATAAGTATAAAAATGTTACGAAGGAAACGAGCCAACAAAAACAGAGGAAGCAAGAAAGTGTCCTTAGCGTATCGATCCCAATATTAATTTGCAAATGGATCCTACTTACTTTTCTTAATACCTACAGTAAAACAGTTTCTTAATTAATCAGCATTTCGCAAAGTACTGGAAATAAACTCTGAAGAAACTTAGGGTTGTCTAGATCATTACGCAAAGGCTTCGTCGATAAGTGTACGTTTGTATTGAAATAACAGGCGAATCTCGCGGCCCGATCATTAGCCACCCCAGGCACCCCGGGGAGGGTAGGACGAATTAATTCTATCGTTTTCTAACTAGAGAAGTTTGGCGTGATGGCTGGGCCACGGTTGACAGGTATTTTGCTCTGATTAGGGTCCCCCTTTAATATTTATGGTTATTTGTTAGTGGTCGCAGGAAGGTCATGTCAATTTATAGAAGTGTTTTGATAAGGAAAGTGACTTTTTAGTACTTATTAATAAAGTGACCTTCAAGTTTGTGTGTGGGCGTCGTTAAGAACGGCTAATGGTTTTTTTAAGGATATAAGCATCGAATCCTTACTTGGATACCTATTTAATAAGCTTAGTAAAAGTAGGTCACGGTACGTGAACCTTAAAAATGAGTATATTTTATAAGCGTTTATTTTACCGCATTTCGTCATTGGCCTATCGTTTTTCCACCGAGTATGTTAGGGTCGGTTTTCAACTTTATAAGATACGGCTATCATTTTTTACATGAAATATCTATACCAGCCTGTCGTCCCACTGGTGTTCCCCGATATTTAACATTCAGACATATTTGTCTTCTCATAACCTATGGCATATGTGATATGAGTAATTCAACACTCACTGTTTACAGCACCCATGGTAACTAATTCGGTTCCCAATTCCGACCGGGGAACATAACTGAATCTCACAAGTTCACACGAAGACCCATTCAAATCGCCAAGAATAATCGAGTAGGTACCTATAATAATTCCGCCGTTAATATGGTAGCTCTATGATTTATGGTAAGTGCCCATGTTCGGCAGCGGCGGAAATTGAATGGGGTTGATTATGGAAGCTCCTTTAATACCACGCTCTTTGCACTGAACTGGTTTAGGTCTAGAAATGTTTGAACTTATAACTTAATGATAATTTATATTTTGGGAACTGAAGGTTTCATAAAATGTAGCTCTAAAAGCTTTTATCTTTCCCAGTATTTATAAAAGTTCTCCTCTACACTTCTTGCGAAAAGCAAACTATATTTCGAGTAAACGAGTTTCCTAGATTGCATAAATACAGATGATTTTAATTGAATGCAGGCATCAATTTCAGCTCTAGTTAATGATGTGCACTTTTCTATACATGTTCTAAGAAATATTGCCAGAAGGCTTCATAATTTCATATTGGTATTCCAAACCAGTTCAACAATTTTTCACCAAAAGTGACATATGAGTACAGTATCAACCCCACATTAGTGTCTGTCGGGATAATTGCAGCTAAGCTGTGTGCCTCGGCGCACAGGATCCTGTCACAACTGGATTACATTAAGCACTATCTATGACGTATCAATCTCAATCGACGGCCGGTGATTAGTAACCGGGTGATTCCGGTGATTAGGCGGGGGAAGGAGGGGAACGGGAGGGGGTCGGTGTTGCTATAAGCTCGGTACAGTGTTTCGCTAGTTAATGTTGAGTTTGGTTTTGATAATGAATTCGGTGGGAATTGGAAATGGGAGGCGAAGTTGGTATTTGCGCAGAGGAATCTGATGAGTGAAATGATGTCCAGTTTGATGGTATTTCTTTGTACGTCTAAATCTAATAAAATTGTAGCTTATCTTATCGACTGAACTAATTATAATCCCACTAATATTATAAATGTGAAAGTTTGTGTGTTTGTGTGTTTGGATGTTTGTTACTCAATCACGCAAAAACGGCTGAATGAAATTTGGCAAACAGATAGTTTATAACCTGGATTAACACATAGGATACTTTTTATCCCAATATTCCCACGGGATCGAGACTTACGCGGGTGAAACCGCGGGGCGCAGCTAGTTTTATGTGTACCTATAATTACGAGTATGTTATATGTAAACTGTTAACTGCTAGTTATATGTAAACTTATGTTCTGAACGATTGTCATGTAGCACTTTATTTTGTATTCATGTGTCATCCTAATTTGACCATTGAACTTATGCACTTAACTAAATGTTTCTCCTTCCTTTGTTTCCAAATATTGCTGACACAACCAGTGTAGAATGCGCTTGAATATTTCGCCACAAAGTTTAGACAACCCGTTGAAATTCTGCACTACAAAGAGTACATACACATAGTGTGCAGCTTTAAAAAAACATTGACGAGCTTAAGTTTTAGACTAAAAATTCTTATACCTAAATGTACAAAGTCGGGTTTTTCGGGAGTTTATTGCGCTACTTCTTCTTCCCAAACACTAAAAAGTGGTAAAGAATAGGCGTTTTGGGGGCTGTCTTTCGTTACTTTTAACCTCCAAAGCGTGCTAATACAGAGCCTTATTGAATAAATATGAATATTTGAATTTCTTACCACAAAATCTCTTCGGGCTAAGTGTTTCAAGTCTGTTGTCATAGCAACACTAAGAGGCGCCATTAATTACCTCTTGTTATGGCCAGTCAAGGGTTTGATTAGCGACGGGTCATATTGATATATTGAAACGCAATTAGGCACTAACAGTGGCCGCCGACTGAGCCTTTAATTACCGCTCGTACTGTGGCTAATTACCGGCAGTGTTCGTTCGATTGATGGGTGATAATACGTATAATATAGGATACGTGTAGGGGTAGATGTTTTGTCTTCAATTGTCTTGTCCTGTCAGTTATTAAAAACTTTTAGGCAACAAATAAACCAAATATTAAATAAATACCTTCTTGAAATTGACATGTTCGGGATATACTGAAAAAAAAGGAACTTTTTTAGAGATTATTCGAGGGCTTGTTTATTTATTTTTGTATCAGATGCCAACAAGGCATAATAGGTATAATTCCAGGAATAAGAACTAAAACTACGTTTCTATTGTTATATTCCGTAGACGTAACGGGAGGAATATTAATTCACTTGTAGAGAGATGGATTCCTTGTGGTTTTACAGAGAAAAAAAAGGATACAAAAACTTCTGAATTCTGAATGTTAAATAACTAGAAAATATAAACATAGGTACTTATTAAGCTTGCATTACGTGTCGAAAAAACGAGGACATGAAGCAATATTTCCCACATTTGGCATCGCAATGGCATAATTATGTGAATTGAAACTCTGGGAGGGGACGGCCTAGGAGACGGACATAAATATAGTAACTTTATTGGTGATGTTCTTCAAAACGTCAGGTGCTTAGTACATGCAACCCGTGCGTGTACCACCAGATGTACTCACGTCATCATCTGCCTAGCCTTTTCCCAACTATGTTGGGATCAGCTTCCAGTCTAACCGGATGCGGCTGAATACCAGTATTTTACATGGAGCGACTGCCTATCTGACCTCCACAACGCAGTAACTGGGTAATACGATACCCCTTGGTTAGACTGGTTGTCAGACTTTCGTGCTTCTGACGACTCGTAACGACTGTCAAAGATGCACAAATGACAGCCGGGACCAACGGCTTAACGTGCTTTCCGAGGCACGGAGGAGTCTCGATATGTGAAAATGGTCACCCATCCACGGACCAACCCCGGCAAGCGTAGCTTAACCTGATGGATCGACGGCCGAGCGGCTGTTATTACATAGCCACGAGCTCCTCCAGATGTACTCACGTAAACGAAAATATGTTGACAATGGCAGACGCTGTTATGTTAACATCATTACGAGAAGAACAAACGTAAGTAATGCTACATGATTACAATAACAATATGTTACATACGAGCGTGTCATTCTCTCTGATTACCTGTCGTTAGCTTGATAACCAAGTAATTATGTGTTTTCATGAGGCATCGTATTTCAAGTTAGAGCACCTATCGCGTATCATTTGTGAAATTAGGTATACGCAACCTAATTTTAGAAATGATACGCCTTTTAATAATGATGGTTTCACAAAATTAATGATTGAATAATTAAATAATACGTCAGTGGATTTTTACATCGATGATTGAAACGAAGATACAGAACTAATATATTTATTTTCGGTTTAATAGTTATGTAAAGTCAAAAGTTTTGAGAATATCATAATATGTTATTCTACTTGGGCGTAGCACTGAACAAACTAAAAGAAAACTTTTTAACCAGGTTTGATGTGCAACTGTATCAGTATTTGTCCCTATTAGCAAAAAACACTCATAATTATGTATAATTTTAGCTTAATACACTCGTTTCAATTTCTCTAACAACCAAGCAACCTAGATTGTAACTCCTTTATCCTATAACTTCACGGCCATATTCATTATGGTTGGAGTTGCCGAAACTCCATACAAAAGTAATATGTTAGGCTTACCTGCTTTATGGCTGTCCTTGATACATTTGTGAAGCTCAGCGGCTTTATGCGGCCGCGGAGAACCATTAGTATAGATTCAGTCATTTATGAGAATGCTTTACTAAAACATCGTTATATTAGACCTGACGTGAAGGTCATAGCTTTTATGGTAGGTATTTTATAATTATAGTTAGTGTAAGTGACGCGATAGATTTTGACCTATCTAGGTTTTAACATGACCAAGAATTAAACGAAATGGATATTTGTGGTAGAAATTGAAAGTAAAAAGCTCAAACAAAAAAATGCATATTTACTTTTAACTATCCATATCTACTAATAGTATAAATTCGAAAGTAACTCTGTCTGAATGCCTGTCTGTCTGTATGTTACCTTTTCATGCCTAAACTATTGTATGGATTTCGACAAAATTTGGCAAGGAGATATATGGCATCCTGGGGAAGGACATAGATTACTTTTTATCGACATACCACGCGGGCGAAGCCGCGGGCGGAAGCTGGTTATAAATAAAAGTCTCCTTTTATGCCTGTCTGTGTGACTGCGTTGTTCTTTTAATTACGCAACAGATTTTGATACGGTTTTCACCATCATATATAGGATTTATTCCGGAAGGTTTATAATTTATTCAATCTTACAGAAATCTTGATGTTGTTCAAGTCCTAAAAACCATGCGAAGCTAGGGGCGGGTTTCTAGTATAAAATAAATTAGTGTAGGTATTTTACCACTCTGTCAAATATTCTCTCCTGAACTTACTTATATAAAGCCCAACAGCAACTCAAGACAATAACAAATATTCTAACCCTTTGCATAGATAGCCATTAGGTACAAAAGACTGAAGACATTAGCGTAGTAATGATTACGAGCTTTTGATGTCTTCGTATCACGGTCTTACAGTTATACTTACGTGCATGAACAAACATTGTTTCATGTCAATATTTACACAAGAAGGCACTTTTAAAACTTATAAAGTCATTAGTATTTTGAGCTAGTGGAGTAGGTAGTAGGTACCCATTCAATTTAGTCAAAAATGTTATTTCTAAGAACAAATTATTTTACATTATGTATAGCAGCACTTTAAATTTCTCGAGGGACTCTTGGATAAACAATTACAGCCGCACGGGTCAATCGAAAGTTAAGCTACGCTTGCCGCAGTCTTAAGCAGTTGGTCCCGGCTGTCATTTGTAGATCTTTGACAGTCGTTACTGGTAGACAGAAGCCCAAAAAGTCCGACAACCAGTCTTACCAAGGGGTATCGTGTTACCCAGTAACTGGGTTGTGGAGGTCAGATAGGCAATCGCTCCATGTAAAATACTGGGATTCAGCTGCTTCCGGTTAGACTGGAAGCTGACCTCAACATAGTTCTAGACAGGTTGAGTACCTTCGGTTTCTAATTAGATACTTTAATTATAAAGACACTCAATAACTTTAATAAAATAAAACCTTTTTTTTCTAATTCAGCTACATAAAGAGTTAATATAATTCGATTACGTTTTCATGTAAAACTGCTCAAGCGATATAATAGGCAGCTCAGAATAAAATTAAGATTTGAATTTGAACCTTTTTATGTTTTCTATTAGGACTCCGTTTATTACTCGATTTTGTAATAAAATGATCGTTCTGATTCAATTATATTTCAAAGATTTTTGCTCAATCGAGTGGACGCAATTGTTATGGCGGTGGCGGGTTGTCGAACTCTGATTATTTTAATTACGAGACTTAAGACAAATAAGGGTCTATTAAGGCTGCCAAAGATAAGACTAATTAACGTTAAAATTCGGCAAAAAATCCTGTAACCGGTCCACTGCTGAAATATTTGTTCACCTGGATTGGGTATGCTTTGTATATGTTGTATGTCTAAACAATAATGTCATAATTATTAAGGTAGGTAACATAGGGTCAGAAATATAAATGAATAATTAATGTGAATAAATAGGTAAAAGAAATACATAGTTAGTTACCCTTTGATTGAAAGCATACGAAGGAAGATGAACTCCTAATAATGATATCAACAAACAAACTAGAATGAAAGCGAGTTGTCTCAAACGGGACCAAACGCGGCACATGTAACTTGGGCACAGGTGTGCACGTGCAATTATACGCACATGTCGTAAAACCTTGCTACAGCTACAGTAGGTACTACTCTGCTCCGTTAGGTTTGTTTACTGCAAATGACATTGCGTTACTTGTATGGGAGCCTTGCACGAAAGCATTGTTTGAAGGCAAACATTTTCAATAAGACTTTGGAACTTGAAAAATAAAACAGTGAACAACAATTAAATATTGAATTTTATCATCGCATAATTTCATGTGAGCTCTTTTTCCAATTATTAAGTAATTGAATATTTATTTGATAGATACGCTGTATTTTTGTGACATCCAAGCTTTGCAATGGATTATACACGCTACAATATCAATATTTTCATTTGCAATAAATTGCCTGCAATAATGAAACACCTACCAATGTTCACTCTGCAAAATTGTCCGAAAAATAGATAATTGTGAAAGAAAATAGAGATGTGTACGCTTGAACAATAATCAAATAAAAAGTAGTGTGAAATTCAGATTGCCATCACTTGGCTTCTGTTACATAATGCCAACTTTAAAAGCACTTTTCTCGACAAACAATATTTTGGCAGCATGTCAATACAAAATGTGATATTTTGGCACCCCCAAATAAAGTTTAAAACTCGATTTCCTTTATTATGAAGGTCACCATTTACGGAATACTTTCTGAGGCACTTTGTTGAATATCATTCAGCTTAACGATAAACAAAGGGAAAATAAAACTAAAGTATTAAACAGGGACTTAGTGTTATTTCGATTTTATGTACAAAGTTTGTACAAACGAGTCCTCCTGAACCCTTCAGCGAATTGAGTTCACTGACCTTTGTGTACATAACAGGAGTTCAAATATTTAACTATTTGCTTTTGAGGACCAACGCACAGACACACACATTAGTGATATCTGAAATAGTATTTTGACTGTGATACATGCGAAATGATTTCGACAAGTGTTCATTGCTTAATTCTCTTATTCTTATTTATCTGATTTTTAACCGACTTAGAAAAAGGAGGAGGTCCTATGTTCTTCTGTAAGTTTGTATTTTTTTACATGTTTATATCGATTTCTCTGATTCTCTTTTCGTTTGGTAGAGAAACCCTCGCGGTGGTCCCATATAATTGTACTATCCTTGTTTTGACCGGTGTACAGTAAACAAACCTATGCATGTACCCATTTATTCTATTCAGTTGCCCTAGAAGCAAATCTCAGGGGTAGTCGGGGCGAACGTTCGGTGATCATGTACGCAGAGTGAGGTAGGTCACCTAGGGATCAAATTCAAGAGCGTTTTGACCCATATTCCTTAATAAATGAAGCCGTATTTCCTTCAGTAAATTATAATAAGACCTACATACTTAGGTAGTCCACGCAACGCTGGATTCAGTCAGCGAGCATTTTATGAGGATTTCTTATGAATTATAGATCGTCGACGGTTGTAACTACGGATCAGATCCACCGCATATAATGGTAATATACCTGTATATAAGATGTTCTGTGCACAGAATAAATACACATAAAACTGGACGACAACAGAATATGATATAATTTGTGCTGGAGTCGGATTGTTTATACTATGTTTATACCGGTGTAGGCCCCGCTCGCCCCTTGGATCTTGCCCCTAATTACCTAAGTGTACCCACTCGCCCTTTAAAATATTAGATGGCCTCGGTCGCCCCCGATTGCTAGTAGGTTAAAAGTACAGTCAGCACTCTAAGTTTTCAAATATTATAAAATTGACCCTTAGATTGAAATGACCCACTCGCCCCGTTTCTTATTATTTTGGTCTGTTCCTTATTACCGATCCGCCCCTTACGAAGGGGCGAGTGGAAAATTGACATTTAAATAATTATTTTGATGTACCGATTCGCCCCTTGCGGCATTTCCTTTGAAATTCACCCCAAAAAAAGTACAGTCGGACAGAAAACTGCACACATTATGAATAACGCTATATTTGATTACTTTAATAACTCTATCTGTCATCTCACCAAATCGTGACACTTGTGATAGTTTTTGCTATCTGGCTTACCTATTATAAAAAAAGGAACCTTTTTCATGGGTCCAATAAACAAAAGGTTGGTTAAAATATGTTACCCGTTGAGAGAGTCGTATAATAATGCTATCTTTTTTTGAGTAACATTAGGCAATCTGAGCGCTAATATGAAAATGATTCTTTTGTTTTGTTTTATGTATCGCTTTATATTATCACTTCTTTTATCACTTCTTTTAACTTTTAGTTAATTCGTGGACAATGGTGTGGGTTGCATGTTTGACAATTCCTAGCTTTAGTAATTTTCTGTATTTTTTTAACATGTAACTGTTTTTTGTCCCTAATAAATAAATAAAATAAATAAATTTTTCTATGTTCGTATTATAATGTGGAAGGGATGCGTTTTGCGATATTTGCTAATTAGTTTAGTACTTATCTCAAAGTGTAACTAAACGTTAATTTATGCAAGCCTAGTACTTTTTTGTTAGTTATAAACTATTTGTGTGCCTTTCATCCAAATCTTATTAGTGGGATAATAATACTAATAATTGTAATACTATCTTGAATTCATGCAAGCCTAGTACTTTTTGTTAGGTTTTGATTGAAGTTTAAAAAAAACAATATTTATTTTAATATTTAAAAACTTAGAGTGCTGACTGTACTGTTAACCTACTAGCAATCGGGGGCGACCGGGGCCATCTAATATTCTAAGGGGCGAGTGGGTACACTTAGGTAATTAGGGGCAAGATCCAAGGGGCGAGCGGGGTCTACACCTTTATACCTACTTGTATTTTATTTTTCCTAATTTTGTTTCTTTAAGATAGTGTAATTTTACCTGTGGTGAATTATGTTTAAAATATTATTATTCAGATTTACTTTAGCTTTAACTCCTCATCATAATCCTAACTGATATTATCAATGAATGCGAAAGTGAGTTTGTTTGTTCATTTGTTTGTTTGTTTACGCTTTCATGCTACGGCTGAACGGATTTGGATGAAATTTGGCACATTCCCGCGAGGTCGAGACTTGTGCGGGTGAAACCGCGGGGCGCAGTTAGTCAGAAATATATGGCAAGTTTACTTTCAGGAATCAGCACCATACTACGACCTGTTAATGCCACCATTTTTCCAGTGTTAGTGAGAGACGGAGCTATACAAGGCCTCTAGCACCATCCTTTTTTCGCAGTGGAATAATGATTTATTTATTTAATTACATTGGTGTTACAACCAATTACAGTAACTAAAAATGATGGCATTAATACTTCTAGTCAGCCTCCGGCGGACTCATGTGAACATCACAAACACTATTTTATAACTTACAAGCGAATCTCTAAACTTAGACATCTCTACCCTATTAATACTGTGCTTACTTTGCTAACAGCTAGTTGTCTTCAAGCTACATTTAAATCCGTAAGATCCTGCTTTGTTCTAGTTCCACACAATACACAAGCACATTCCACGGCTACTTTTCTGCTTACTCTATTTTTAGCTGCCCTGGGGCTATGATATAAACGTACAATGAATGAAGTGTCAGAACTATAATTGTTCCGTTGAGCGAAAGAGAAGGCGATGCATGGTCGTATATCGCTGTCTCGGTCCCGCATGAAACTGTTATAATAATTCATGTTGCGACCCCTATTTTAAAATAACTGAAATGTACGGTGCGCGTAGTTTGTTTAGAACTCTTCATGCAGTTTTTATTCAGGTTATTTTCATTCCCATTTTGAAATGGCATCTAAAGGAGTGCAGCCATGCATTGCTTTGCTCATTTATTTTACTGGGCTTCAAGACTAAAAATATGTAGTTTGCTTTTATCTCTGATGGTATTGAAAAGTAAATTTTTACTTAGTATTTTTATTGGCAGAAATTAATTAATCTTCACCGTTAATTTTAATTTATCTATTAATTTCCGAATCATAACCATTCCGCTTTCAGAGTTAACCAAGCACTAAAACTCACACATAACCTCAACCGATTCCTGCCGGGAATGCGATCGCCAATAGAACAGCAAATACAACAGAATCTCATTTAACAGCAACATTAATTGCTGTTTGAAGTTATGCCTCTTGTCCGAGCAAGTTTGCCCACCCCTTTGTCTTGCACGGTGAAATAATTAGCCAACTATGCTCGCTAACTATGCTATCGTAACGTAGTCGCGAATTGTATTCTATTGTTTTTGACTTGTGTACATTTTCGGCCGGGTTGGGGAATGTCGGAGTTGAAAGTTTGCTGTGTTTCGGCTAAGCTTAAGTTAAATGTTATAAGTATAACACCCGGTTTCTGATTTGAGAAATGTAGCAAATCTCAACTGATTATTCTCAAATACATATGTATGCGCTTTTAAAAACCGAGTGTTAGTCATCTATGCGCTTAAAATTCTTGAAAATGAAGAGAGTTCCGTGTGTAATACAGACGAGTTTAAATTTTAAAAGTTTAGGGCTTACGCAGAATTATTATTGATTGTTCATCAAATGGCTTTTTATAAGTAGCACAGTGTTGACTGATGACAGCCATTCATAGGCTCCTACAACAGCAAAGGATTTTGCGTTACCAACCGAGGAATTGGAAATGCTCAATTTTATAACATTGAAACAAAAACACTAATTCCTGGAAACCTTAAACGAATTATTCTTAAAATCCATCCTTTATGAAAGTCGAGCAGGTACCCAACACACAAATCACAAAATAATATCCAAAATTCCATTATGATACTTGACTGTTATTGTAAGTTGATAAACAGAAATAGTCAGACACAAATAATCTCACGGTCAGCCTCAGGTTCAGCCTGCCGTTCGGCCTGTGTTTCGGCCTGGATCGACCGAACTCGGAGACGCCTTCGTGCTATTTCCGCTAACTTATTTCTGGCTGACACTGGTAGATAACTTCAGGGTCTGAATCAATACTGAAATGGTTATATTTCATTTGTTTCGTGCAATTTTCAGTTCGGTTTTAGAAGTGAATTGGAAATAGAACTAGGTTGTTTGGGTCATCCATTGTTTATGATGATGTATAATGAATATTAGTAAATAACTTTTACTGTATCAGTAACTTGCTAATTACTTATAATATAAAGATAGATAGATATATAAAACGTTTACTTGGTGCACACAAAAGACAGCACAAGATAAAAAAGCACGGTTAAATAATAACTAATTGCATTAATAAATAGCTAAAAAATTATAAAACAAAATATTAAAAACAATAAAAGAAAACTAGACACAGTGATGACAATATTGTCTATGACACACTTTAAAAAATAACGAAACATACAAGGTGCGGTGTGCATCTCAACGTTGTACCAAATGGGAGTCCAACTCAGCATGTGTCAGGCAAATATACCTGACGATGATATTCTGCTGGATCCCTGCAGTGACATACGGACGTCGAGCAGATATATGAAATTAATATGTGAATATTTGGGTAATATAATTAATAGTCCTAGTAACAGACAAACGAATAATATAGACAAAATTATACTATACGCGGAATACTGATACGCTCGTCACAAGTAATATAAATAATTATTTTACTTGCTATAGGTACTAAGTATATTTTTTGTACTACCTTGAACCCATAAATCCTAAAAGTACTAGAACTAAAATCTACTCAGTATAATCCAACCGAAATTAAAGTCCCGTTGATTCGATATCTTGACGTTTCTAGATAAATTTATCGAATCAATAGCTGTTATTTTAAGAGTTACTCTGAGCATCTCAGAACCGGCTACTAATCCCTGGAGAAAAGGCGACAAGTATAAATCCCATGTTTAATACTTGTTTGTAAACTATAACTGCTACGGTCACTGTTGACAGATTTAAGTTAACAACCTTCTGTGTTTGTGCGACAATCTGAGAATGTTCTGATGGTCGGCTAATCCGAGGTTACGAGGTTCAGACGTAAGATTTACAGTTTATTTTCTTTAGAAGAACGTGTTATTAGGTTGTTCGGTTAAACATTACGTTTTTAGATGAAGAATTGATCAGCCTCTTCTAATAAATGATTATAGCCGTGTAACACGAAGGGGTTTAGCCTTAGAAAGCATTTTATATTTTCAGTACCTACGCATTAGGTACTGAAAGTAATTATTTTTCTCTACATCACGAGACGCGTTCTGACTTCTACGTGTTTACCACTTTGTTAATTTTATTAAGACCTTTTTCACCTAGCTGTTCATTGTGTCAGGCGACACGTAGGACGGTCCTATTCCAACATATTCATAGTTTAGTTAGCGGTTATCGCTTGTATGGTCGCCTATCAACTAGTAATTGATGAGGCAAGTTGCTCGCCTGCGGCAGGTGCTCCATACCACAACTGTTGCTGCCGTACGTACTTTATAGTTCTATGAATGAACTAGAATGTTAATTATGTAGGTATATAGCAAGCTAAAAGTAATTTAAAAGAAATAAACAGCTTTAAAAAAAAAAAAATCTGCGTCAGCAAATACAGAGCTCATAATCACGCCACATAAATAAAATAAAAAACTGTTATCGAATTTAAAAAAGCTCTTCGGAAATTAATACTAAAAAACACCAGTGTTGTCAACAAACTTAATTTTCGTGAAAGAAACAAAATGTTTGTTACCAACAACTTGGACAGTCACCACAAGTCGCCATTGACAGCGCATGGCGACAAACACAGAATGTTCGAAAACAAATTAGTTTATTTATGTTAAGTTCTGCGAAGAAGGCAGGAAGCCAGATAACAAGTTGGTAACATTGTTTTTGACAGAATTCTTATTTTGTGAATTTGTAAGGTAATGTTTAATTGGTAATTAGAACTTATGGTGTCGACCGAAAAGTTTTTTCGAGTAATTGAAATTTAAAATCTGAGAGTTGTAATAGGTACCACAAAGTACCTTATACAGGTCGTCCCACGGATATGTCACATGGAGGGAAAGTACCTTGAATATTGTAGATGGAACATTTTACTGAAAGAAGACATTATTTGAATTTAAAAAACAATTTAAACTGCATTCATAGATATTTAAATAATTACATGGTTGAACCGGGAGTCGAACCCGTTACATGAGAAAAATAATCACCCTGTAGCTTTATCATACCGATCGAAAGGCTTCATCATAAGGATTATTTTTTGCTAAATAATAGTGTCACAAATAAAAGGAATACCATGAATTTTAACATTTTTTATACAAAATTAATCAATTTATCAAATGCTCAAAATGAGTCTCTTCCTGTTGAATACAAAGTCGCACTCTTTTTTGATTATTTCGCTCCCTGTCGATTTTTTTATCTTGTTGTGGTGGATATTTAGAATAATACGTCTAAGTTCTGCTTGTAGCTGGTGGACACTTTCATACTGGTTCTTGTAAACTAAATGTATGTAATGAATGTCAGTTGTATGTCCTTACGGCAATGTCAGCTTTTCATTTTTCTGAACAAAATTTCACATCACATGTTAAAATTCATGGTCTTCCTTTTATTTATGACACTATTTTATTTAGCAAAAAATAATCCTTATAATGAAGCCTTTCGATCTCATGTAACGGGTTCGATTCCCGGTTCAACTATGTAATTATTTAAATATCTATGAATGCAGTTTAAATTGTTTTTTAAATTAAAAAGAGTGTCCATGGAGTTTCTTGCCCGTTCTTCTCCATAGGAACCTACTACGTTTTGGAATGGGCAACTAGCTTCATCTTTCTGACTGACCGACCCCTTGACAATTCAAAAGTGCCTGTTATTGTTTTATTTGAAATAAATGCTTTGAGTTTGAGTTTGAGTTTGAATTCAAATAATGTCTTCTTTCAGTGAAATGTTCCATCTACAATATTCAAGGTACTTTCCCTCCATGTGGCATATCCGTGGGACGCCCTGTATAAACTGTCATCGTCAGTTATAAAGCAATACACAATCACGATGTCATTGGACTGCATAGTGAGTATTTAATCGGAACCAAACGCTCCTTTAAGCCTATCAACCAATGAATAACCCTGCACATACCGCAGAGCATGCAATCATCAAATAACCGGCATAACCCTCCACTGCAAACAATCACAAGTTCTGAAGTCTCAACACGAGATTACAACGATTTCCGTTCTCGCACACAGCACACCGAGCAACACCAACTATTCGGAGATTGCAGACTTCTCAAATTAAGGGGGAGGAGGGCGTCATCTCCGCATCCGCATAGCAGGATATTAAAGCGAAACTGTGGCCGCGCTCAAATTTATTATCCTATAACTAATATTTACCTGTGTGTGTGGAATGAGTTTACCGCTTATTGTTTTTGGCGAGAATTTCATGTGAATGCGGAGATTTTTGTGGCGCATTGTGACGTAGTGCTTGTGTTTGTGGCTGCAACTCATCGTTGTATTTTGCTGTTGAAAAAAGGCTTTAAAAGAGGCATGTCTCTGGGGATGGATTTCTGAATTTTAAATGGTGAACTAGTAATCATCGAAATAAAAGGAACAATACCTACTTTACTGGCTACAGTGACACGGGTAAACTTCTTGAATATTGCTATGGAGACACAACATTGTATACAATATTTTAATTGTGTTAGTGTACCTATTGCGTGTACTTATGTTCCGGAGGCAAACGTGGCGTTAAATTGAAAATAGCACATTTTCTTCTTACCTGCTATAAAAATAGTACAGTTGTTCCCTCTTTGAAATTAATTATTACACAATAACAAACTGCCTGAAGCACAAATTACTAATGTAGCTGTAGACAAACAGATCACGGCTAACAACTGCAAAATATAAACAAAATCTTTTTATTCGAAATTATCAATGAAATATGCAAATAGCTAATTAATTTAAGAGGGAGCACACACTCAGCTGCATAACGCGTTGTGCAGTCGCTTGCGACCGACACTCTCCCGACAATGATCGATGAGTCGCTCGCAGTTGTTTATTTTGTGGCTCGGATCGCGGATCCAACACATGATACGTGCTCGGGTAATGATGCGCGCTAGTTTACGTTAAATGTGTAATTTCATTAAATTGAGGGCGCGAAAGGGTTGAGCTGCGATGAAATAAAAATGTAGATGCTGGATGAATTTCAAAATATTTTGAATGAAAAATCTTGGCTGTGATATTCGGGAGACGATGTTACAAAATATAGATTTGGTTTGTATAATATTGCTTATTGTCTACAATATTCTGCCTTAGCCTAAGCACCTAAAGGGCATAAACTAGCATAAACACCTTCACTATTGTTTACAAACATTTAAATTGTATGTAAACTAAACCCTCCTTCCTCCTTCACTACAACATACATTCAAATCCGTCTTTCATCCCTTATTACGGCACTCAACAAACTTTAAACACATTCACAGACACTGAACAGATAAACGGTTAACAAAAATATCCCGCGGACTCGGCCGGTGATGCCCAAATATAAATCACGCCTAAAACAACAAATACACAAGTTTTAAGTTACCCAGAGCTAGTTGGACGGAGTTGCCAACACAAACTGAAACAGGCCGTCGGAATATAGGGGCGTGCGGCCGGAGTGGACGCGTTGGGAATAATGTTGCTGAAGTTATTGCATTTCAGTGCTCAGCAACTAGAATGTTTGTTTTTTAAAACAAATGTTTTAGTTAGGGTGTATCAAAATAACTTACTGTCACGATATTCAATTGAGCCAGCCGCACCGCGCACGTTCAACCTCGCTGTATAATGATTTGCATATCTTACAATGACAGGTCAATTTTTAAAAAACGACAATCTTAACATGTGAACATAGGAGTAATTAAAAAATATAAAACATTTGAAATCATTACTAATGCCAAGCTTTTCATAATATATTTAGAAACAAAATCAGAACTCCTGAAATCAGTTTAGTAAAAACATTACCCTCCTTCTGGGGTAGTCGGGTAATTAAAGTACATCCGTCATCACTAGTCATCCATTGTTTTCACTTAACAGTGACTTCGGTGTCAGGGGTCGCGGCGATGGGTGTTAATGATAAAAGCAAGCGCTCTCGACTGAGACGATCATAGAAGACGCTATTTCTATCTCCTTTACTCGTGTGTTCTTCCAGTTCACCGTTCTGCTAAAAGGATCTCAGTAAACTTGACTACTTGACCTGTAGGCCAGAATGTACGAGATCTTCACAACACATTATGAAAATAAAAAAAATATAGCCAAACTAAGATATACAGTAAAATTTACGGTCTTTAAAAGCAATTTTTAACTGAAAACTTTAGAGCAAAACTACTTATATTTTATGCGGATATTGTGCAGTGTTATGTTACATAGATTTTTAAACCATAAATGAACAGTATCGTAGTATCAGTAGGTACCTATATAACTTTATGTAAAATCATCCAAACATCCCGCGTGCCGGTCTCAAATCTCCATCCATATGTTTCCTTCTTAAAGTAACGTGTAATGTCAGGGGCTATGGTGATGAGTGCTAATGACGACTGCAGGCGTGATCAACGTCGCAGGAGTCGCACACTATTTTTATTTCCATGTTGTTCACGCGTTAAGTTGCGTCTGTCTGCTGTCTTACGTGACTCACTAATTTGTAGGTGTTTATTGAATGCGACTTAAGAGCTCTTTTGATAATAAGTGGCGATTATGTGATAGGTGAGCGGATGTGCAGATACTTATATAAGCTTTGATGTTTGTGCGTAGGTATGTATGTTACTCAATCACGCTGTAACGACCGAACGGATTTGGATAAAATTGGGCACACAGGTGGACCATGACTTGGATTTAAATATTAGATACTTTATGTACGGTCACGTGTAGCAGTTTCTTCTCATCTCATTATTTCTTCTGCCGAAAGAGGTCCACTGCTGGACTTAGCCTCCCCCAAGCACTGCCACTGCGACTGGTTCTGTGCTTCTCGCATCCTGCGGTCATTTCATCAGGTTATCGGTACACCTTGTAGAAGGTCGTCTAACGCGACGTCTTCCGGAACGCGGTCGTCACTTCAGAACCTTAAAAGCTACCTGGCAGGGGGAAAGTCCGAAAGGGATACCGGGGCCCTTGGCAACAGGCAACTGAAGGAACACGGAGGGGTTTTAGTCAGTTAAAGTCTGACACGCCTTCCGCTCCGCCCAGAGCGGGAAAAGTACCTAGTACCTTTAATAAAATAATGTTATTTGTAGGGTTATGATATTCGTTTGTTTGCTAGGCATATCTCTTTAATCCGTTCTCAGTAAACATGATATGTATCTTCATCTTCGAGCAAAGTTCCTTGTAATCATTAGTAGTAAGTATGGTTGTATCAGGGATCGATTCACCTCAATCGTTCAAAGAGTAAGAAATTGTCTTCAATCCCATTAAATTTTAATTGGTATTATTATAACAGTTATTTTATCAAAGTTCCTATGTAAAAGATTCATAATATCATATGATTTCTATTTAAATTTAAAAAGGGTATTCTCATCATAAAAGCTGTATCTTAAAGAAGACCGAAAGAAGATATATAATTATATACATAGATAAGATAGATTTAAGATTCATCCATTGGTAAAATATAATTGTATATTTTTTAATATTACGAAAGACACTACACACTATCACAATAAAACAGGGTTGCCTACATCTAGCGGGGCACCCCCGGGGCACCCCCGGGGTGCTTCTGCGAGGTTTTCTTTTCCCGACACGAGTCAAAACACAGGACTTACACAATACTTCACATTACAGCAGGACTTTTGCATCATCAAATATTTAGTTGATAGTCGTGTTTTTTTCCTCTTTGCTTCGTTGTCCCTTTGTGGAGCGTTATTGTGAAATACGCAAAGAGGATTTAGATTTAAAGAGTCTATGAATAGACTTGATGTTTATGTCAGTGGATGTTATGAAAATCTCACAATACAAGCAAATGTAGGACTGTTATTGGGTAATAAGTTAATAACCCAGTGTAGTTTGATAATATTACACGCTTACAGGAATACCTATATTAAAAACGTAAAATTCAATATTTTTTCAAATTATCAATATTTCAGGAAGTTACATTTGCTGATTTCGAACTTCAAGTACCGGTTATTTAGTTAAAAATAACATAATTATCTTAAAAATAATTGAGTCAATAGAAATACATCTTTATGTGAGTCAGTCATTGTTTGTATTGACGTGCGTTTTATAAGGAGAGTAGGTATGGTTACTGATTCATCAGCAGAGCATGATGGTTCCTAGAAACCATATTCTGCTCAGTAGCTTAGTTATATGTATACTATGTCCTTTGAAGTTATCTGTCAAAGGATCTATTTGCAATAATGCCATATTAATACACACTATGTACGTACTATTAAGTTCATTGAATTTCAACTAATTTACCATTATTAATATAATTATCAGTCGGCAATGAAACGTTGGTGCAAGATATAACGTAGGTTGGTAATTAATTCGTACGTTATATGTATAACGTACGAATTATTTACCAACCTACGTTGTAAACGTGTGTAAACCTACGTAGGTTTACACACATACATGAAAGTTGGTTATATACAGGCTGTAAGGGTAAACAGTCTTGTCATTCAAACCATGGGTAGTTGACTTAAATATAAAAATAAATGACCGAACACAACAAAAAAAAAAACTTCATTTTCATTAAAAGATTTTAAAAAGTTTCTATCCGACACCGTGCTCTCTAGCGAAACAACTGACTGACTGAGGGAGGGGTCGCGTTCGCGGCCGGTCAGGTCACATCCCGTACCCCTCGCCCGTGTTGAGACGCAAGTTCGTTGCCCTAGCGCATAGGTCAACGAAGTTGCGTCTCTTGAGGTAAAAAGTAGATTAAAAAAAAATAAAAAAAAGTTGTCATTTTCTATTGATTTTACGTTCTATAAATGAAACCAAACCACTGGTTGCAAGGATAACGGTGTTTACCCTAACACCCTGTATAGTGTTCGAAATCTAGTGTTCCAGTAAAGGTTATCTAAAGGGTGTCATTAAACCTTGAGACGGCTTTTACTGCCTGGACTTGACTTTTACAATAATCATAGCAAATAGAACGGTCGTCTGGTTACGGAAAACAAAGGCCTGCCTGCCAACAGCACCCTCTTAGGTTCTCAAAGCGACCTAAGTATTATGTATTGATACAAAAAATGTTGTTTTCTTTTATACTTACATACTTTGAAGGAGTTTACTCATGAAAACTAACAACTTCGCGATTTCAGGGTTTGGTCCCATATCATAGTAAAGTTATTAATTTTCATGATAGGTACTACAATCCGAATTATACCACTTTGCCCCACCAAGACTGCGCAGTGTGCACTGGTGGGGACAAAGTGGAATGCATTTTCTCGTTTAACCTCACATACTTATATATAGTACCTAACAGTTTGTCTAAAAGCGTCACATAAAAAACTTAACACAATAGCTTAGCTATTAGCCATCGATCGAAACACATTGTCGTGCTATAAATAAACAGTCGCGTAGTGTGCGCCCGCCCTTACTCTCTAATACTGACAGCTTTATAGTCGCCTATTCATATCGCACGTGTACACACGCTCACAATAGAAAAACATAAAATAAACAACCTCCCTACCCGGATTCATTTATTTGTGTAAAAATAAATGAAAGCCTGATGAAAGTCTTTGTCTTCTCTTTCCTCTACAAGCAATTAATTAAACTTCCCTCTAAAAGAAGACTTAGACAGGGTCCAATAATTTCAGGTTTACTTGTAAATAAACAAACAGTGTCAATTAATGTTATTACTTTACAAAGTTAGACAAAGGGAAGGATTCGGACGAGTTTCAGGCTCCCGGAAATGTTGTTCAGAGAATTTACTGAACTTAAATAGAAGAATATAATAATAATATACACTTAGTCGACGGAAGTGTTGGTACCTATCGGGGCCTTTGTCAATAAAGCTCGCGTCCATTTCCTCTTCAGTGTTGATTTGATTATTGCTTCCAAATCTAGTGGTTGCATTTTTCCGAGAATTATAAAACCTTTAAGGAACTTGATTTTGCCTTCGAACCAAGCACCATAATTATTGAGAGTAGATATATATTAAGTGCAAGGATAAGATAATTATTAAGTAGATAGGTACTGAAGTGCCTGTTTGCTGCAACATTTAATTGTATATTGGTTGGGAGGCTGTTCAGCGGTAGGTACCGGCTGTCATTCGTGGATCTTTGGCAGTCGTTACGGGTCGTCAGAAGCCCGACCGTATTACCCAGTTACTGGGTTGTGGAGGTTAGATCGGCAGTCGCTCCATGTAAAATACTGGTATTCAGCTGCATCCGGTTAGACTGGAAGCCGAACCCAACGTAGTTGGGAAAAGGCTAGGCAGACAGTAGTAGGCTAGTAGGTCTATACATATAGAGGCTAGAAGCTCATGAAATTTCAAACTATAAATAGTTATAAACAAAAGCGATTTATGTGCATTGTCCCATAACCTAATCACATTTGTAGTTTATATACGAATGATTCCCTATAATAGTAAAGTAACAGGTGCAAATTAGTTTCTATTGTTTAGGCCAATATTGACGCTGACGGCGGCTGGTTTACTGGTCACTTTATCATTCTCATTGGCTCGTCTGCGCCCACAATCTGTTCCCGAATTTACCGAATAATTTCACACAAACAACAGCTCTTATCTCTCGAACAATACAGACGAAATTCGCTTGGCAACATTGCATACTGTTTCCACTTGCTTGTTATCGAAACAACGTTTATTTTGCGGTCATTGTGCGCCTTATTATATAGTGGTAAGGTATGTTTTTGTTTGTCGAATTTGCGTGTACTGTTATCTATTCTGTTGCTTAATTAAGGGTACATCCATCACGGCCGGCCATTGATGGCTCATTGATTAAGTTTGTGTTCCGTTTTTTGGTGTAGTCCTGAGATTGATTGGTTTTGTTAGTGGCCATTGAAAAAACGCCATTAATTAATATTTGTTTATGGGAAACTACCGCGCTCAGAACATACAATAATACAGGATGTAAGGGTAAACACTCTTGTCATTCAAACCATGGGTAGTTGACTTAAATATAAAAATAAATGACCGAACACAACAAAAAAAAAACGTTATTTTCATTAAAAGATTTTAAAAAGTTTCTATCTGACACCGTGCTTGCTAGCGATACAGCTGACTGAATAAGGGAGGGATCGCGCTCGCTGCTGGTCAGGTCACATCCCGTACCCCCCGCCCGTGTTGAGACGCAATTTCGTTGCCCTAGCGCATAGAGCAACGAACTTGCGTCTCTTGTGGTAAAATTTAGATCTAAAAAAATTTAAAAAAAAGTTGTAATTTTCCATTGATTTTACGTTCTATAAATGAAACCAAACCACTGGTTGCAAGGATAACGGTGTTTACCCTAACACCCTGTATTTATGTGGCTGAAACTGCAATTTTAACGAAATATAGTGTGAATTGAATTTGATCGGCGAGGCAAATATTTTCATTTACTTTCGTGTATTTCCATTCAAAATAAAAAATCAAAATATTTTATTTCACATAAACCTACATGGGCATTTATGAAACGTCAGTAGGTGCACGGTTCCAATTGGTAACACTGCGTGCCAGCTAACAAGAGTAAACACCTGCTAGCAACCCAATCACAACTTTTTATTGGGTCGTGTTTACCTTATCTTTCTCAGTTAAATAAATCGACATACAGTGTAAACTTTGGGCTATTACACGATCAAAATACAAGCACTTCAGTTGCCAAAGTTGGAAAGATTTAAAACTAAAACCAAAACAAAACAATATTTTTTTTTTACTTTATCGAATACTAAATAACTATCTCTCAAAAATAATTTCAACAGACTCTTATTCACAACAGTGCCATTTAATCTAAATAATTAGAGGGGATCATTAATACAGGCTCCTTAATATCATTAAAACGCATATCAATCATGGAAATCACGCCGCAACGGAGTTCCGGATCAATCCCGGAATCAGCCCGGATGCGCAGTTCCATAACGACACGTAGAGTACATAAGAACAGAAGGCTTACTGTGAATATCGTTTCACGAAACTAAGATGCTCCATTTGATGTGAAATGGTCACTTCTGTCTACCTGCCTGTAGGACACAGCAAATTAGATCCTGTGCAGCGTTACATTACGCCTAGAGACAAAATTAAATTGTCTTGTTCACCGCTACCCCTAACCCTATTGTTGTATTTATATTAAAACACAGAAGTACTACTCGGTGCACGTAAATATTTAAAATACTGTGGTAATGTTCATAGAATACAAAGAGCTAGTAGTGCTCGGAAAAGTCATAACTGTATGTCTATTCTATATGAGTATGAAATAGAAAAGGCACGAGTAAGGGGTACCTGTGTAATTACATGTGTTGCTTCGAGTAATTCTCAGCCCTTCAACCTTGCTGACTTAATTAGGCTTTTCACAAAGGCGTGAGCTATTCTCGTACATCTAAGTTCGACAGAAGAATAAGAGTAAACGTGAGCCTTCTGTCTCCACGTACTCTGTGGTATTCAAATAGCTAGGTTAGTGTGCGCATCAATCAAGTATTTAGCCGGCGCGGCGCGGAGCTAAGCGGAATGATTTCCTCGTTGACATCCGTGCCCGTTCCAGTCTCCGATGCATAACGATGCTTGGCTGAACTGACAATATCTGTGCTTGTTATTTGTCTCTAAGGGCAATCCTTTGTTACAACTTGAAGCCAATTTCGTAGGCGGACTGTTGGAATTCAACCTTTTTGTTGAAAAGTAGTGACTTTCAAAAAGACACGTAACGCACGAAGTGACGCGCGCTTAACTTGAGGTAACCACGTGTACAAACACTCTGTTGTGAATGTGTGCGTGAAGACGAGTAGCGTCAGCACATAACACACACGCAGACACACACACACGCACAAACACACACACACTTCCGACTTCGCCATTGTCTCGGACAGTAGCGAGGGCTCCTGAGCTTACACACACATTCAGCGTGTTTGTACGCGTGGTAACCACAAGTAAAGCGCGCGTCGCTTCGTGAGATAAAAATACTGTACACTGAAATAAAGTAGGCACACCAGGAATTTACATAAATGAGACGAACGGTGCAAAAGGCGGTCTAATCGCTAAAAACAATTTCAGCCAGACAAAGAATCACTTAGGAAAGTTTATAGTTTGCCCTTAATAGAAAAGATTAGGAATCTTAGTTGCTTTGATATATTCTCACAGTCAGTGTAAAAACGAATTTATTATTTTCTATGAAGTTAAGACTTAACATTAAACAGTCGGCTAAAAGGATTTTTTATACTCCCTAGTTGCCTAAACAGTCCTTGATTTAATTTAAGAACCTTTTGTACTCATTAAACCGTCTGGAATAACTGAGAGCGGTTGCCTCGCACTTGTTTGTATTGCTTACGGACCAAAACTGCTACCATACTATCTACTTACGACATTTGGCAGGTAGATTAGTACTGTACTACCATAGTAACTCATAACGACATTTAGCATTTGTTTATTATGGGTGGTCACACCACCTCATCGTCGTGCACGATAAAAAGTGTCGTCACGGTCAAAATGACACACTTTATCGCTCTAGCTCTCATTCGCATGTGTGGAGAGTATAACGTGCGATAAGGTACTTCTTTCCAATACACCCATCATCATCTGCCTAGCCTTTTCCCAACTATGTTGGGGTCGGCTTTCAGTCTAACCGGATGCAGCTGAATACCAGTGTTTTACATGGAGTGACTGCCATCTGACCTCCACAACCCAGTTTCTGGGTAACAGGGCTTCTGACGACCCGTAACAACTGCCAAAGATCTACAAATGACAGTCGGGACCAACGGCTTAACGTGCTTTCCGAAGCACGGAGGGGTTGTGGTATGTAAAGATGGTCACCCATCCACGGACCAACCGCGGCAAGCATAGCTTAAACTAATTGATCGACCCGTGCGGCTGTTATTTCTTAGCAATACACCCAAAGACGCGAAAAATCAATAGCCAAAGACTTACCTACATTGAAAAAGGAAATCCAATTTCACAATATTATTATTCTTCTTCCTTAGTAAAATAAAAACACGTTTGAACAAAGGCATATCGTCTCCACATAGTTTAATTAATGCTGCCTACAATGGGGTGCCATCTTTGTCTCACACAAATACTCTTGTCACAATGGAGACGAGCACGGATTTTATTCGCTCATAAACTTTACGGATGCCGGATGGATTTATGATGATGTTACACGTGTTACTATGGTGATAGCACATGAATAACACGGTTATTCTGATTGTGTATAGGTTTTATCTAAAACTGTATAGATTTGTGATAGATATATTTCGTATTTATCAGAACTGCACATAAAAAGGACGATAAAATCTTGTTTTGTTGGTCCTTAAAGCAATCCTAACGAATACCTAATACAGCGAACGTGACTTTGTTTGCTTGTTTGTTACGCTTTCACGCTAAAACGGCTGAACGGATTTGGATGAAGTTTGGCACACTTTGGTAGTACGTTCCCGTGGGACAATTTCCGACCTGCACGCGGATAAAAACTGGTTCTTTATACTTAGAAATTTGAAAATGTTCTACCCAAATTCTTCTGATCAGAAAGCAGTGCCATATCACTTAGAAGTACCTCTAACACTTACTTAAATATACATCGATTGTTCGTTCCTTGACTGTACACTGGTTTGAATACTTTACTGTCTTTAGACACTTGACTTGTGCCTCGTTTATCAAAAGTTACAAGTCTACACGTTCACAAGTTATCTAGAATGTTAATTTTTCCTAGAATGTAAATTGTAGTTTTTTTTTAATAATGAATTTTTTTACTAGAAATATGCTTGTAATACAAGGCTTGTAAGTTTTGATAAACAAGGCACTGGTATTTTGTTGACACTTGTGTCTTACATTTTGCTATTTTGGAGGTTTGGATTAACACTTTGTATAATTTCTATTCAGCGAAGATCACACCCAGAAAGTTTATTGCGTAGCACATTTACAATGGCAATGCTAATAATTCATTTTGACCATTCAACAGCTTTCATTTCGTTATTTTAAACATCATGAAGCAGGGGATTAGCAAATCCTTCAAAACTTTCGAATTGTAATTGAAAGTGTGTTACGCATTTAGGCTGCTGGTCTTTCCATTAGATCCTGATACTTAACCACCTCATGTTTCTCCCCAGGTGCATGCGATGTCGCGGGCGGGGCCGGGTCGGTGAACTCTCTGCCGGCGGGCGGCGCGGGCGCACGCTTGGCGCCGTCATTCGACGCGGCCACTCCGCGCAACGTCACCGCACTGGTTGGCAAGTCCGCTTACCTCAGCTGCCGGGTGCGGAACCTGGGCAACAGAACGGTTAGTTTAGTTTCGAAGGCTATGTTTAATATTTCTGAGGTACTTATGATAATGTGTACCAAACCGTGTTTGGTACCTATTTACCATACAAATTAGGATAAGTACAGTAAATACTTGTGAATTTGAGAATTAGAATGCAGTAAAAGTTTTATTTTAGAAACTTACCTTATTACCACAAAACCGTGTATATCAGTTGTTTAGCCTAAACACCTTTTAAACACGACATTTCTGTATGGAGTTTGACATAAAACTGACATTAAACACGCGTTGAACAAGTGCCTAAGTTTTTGTAGTAAGGCCCTAAATGTTTGACCTCGTAGAATTATGAATCCCTGAAAATCACGTCGGCAGCTGAAATTTTAATGATGAGTACAAATACTCATAATAGGTACCTATATTATTAAGCCGATCGGTCTTTCAATAAACTTATTGGAGCGGTGGTAGATATCTACCTACAGGTATACCATTTACCGTCTTTATTTAGAAGTTTTATTCTCTAGCTATATGAAAGAAAGAAAGAAAATATGTTTATTTGCGGCAAACATGACGCCAAGAAAGGACAAATATACGAAAATAACAAGTTGCGGGAAAATATGCGTCACATTCACGCAATATAATATTATAAATACAATACCTGTGTACTTTCAAAGAATTCAACGTGTCGTGTGTAGCTTTTTGTATTTCCAAACTTTTACAACTATTCACAAGTTCAACATGAAACTTTAAAATGTAGGTAAATGTATGAGAAAGTTTTATTTGTTGTGTTACCAACATTTCCACGATTTCGGTAACTTGGGTTTATTGTGTACAGCACTATGTTACAATCTGTTCTAAATTATTTTAGGTGTTGGAATATTTTACCTTAACCGTTTTAAATAAAATAATAATATGTAGGAACTTACTTATTTAGCTCTATTTCTGATCCTGAGGAAAGTCAATACTTCCCTATAACCTGTGCAAAACACCAGTAAGTTCGTTATTTTCGTGCGGTTGGCGAGGTCAGGTTAAATTCCATTTCCCTCAATCAAAACTGTGAGAGGGCCGCTTCCGATATCTAAATATAGATACATAAAATTATCCGTTAACTTTTTTTTCCAATGGTCACGACATTGACAAACTAATTAACCCTCAAAAAATCAAAAGCCCTATCTTTAACTGGTTGCAGCTGAGTAACAGTATTTTACATGGAGCGACTGCCTATCTGACCTCCACAATCCAGTTACTGGGTAACATTGACCTACTTAACCCTGTATTTATTTGTTTAATACTTCAAGTACAGAAAAATACAGAAGGGACATAATGCCATAGGCATTTTCTGCCAGTCAACCACATTTTTTTCAGTTTACTACAGATGTATTAGCAACGATGCACTACATACTGCTAATTATCGACTTACGTATAAATCTACAGCTGTAGAACAAGAATACATTTAAAAAACAAAACGAGGATATCAAGGACTTTGCGAGACGGGGTTCCATCAAACTTGACACAAATGAAAATGGAATATTCGAAACCCGTGACTTTATGGATTTCGCGAAATTCTTATTTCGCTGTGACATTTGAACTACATACAAATATCATTACCAAATATTTTTCTCTCGTCTCGGCACGACCTACTAATGAAAACAGATCATGCGTTCCGATTGGCGATTGAATTATTATATTTTTTCTCTCCAAATCCTTTTATGGTTGTTTAGAAGTAGGTAATGGTTTTTAATGTTGAGTAAGTGTCAGGTGTTTATGCTCGTGACTGCACATGTATCGCCACTTGCCACATGCGAGTGCAATATCAAATACTAAAGTACCACTGACACCCCTCATTGCAAGTAGCCACACAGTTCCATCAGAATCCACCAGTGTGCTCGCAACACGAGAGCAATATTAAAGGAATATCCTTTAACATTGCTCTCCTGTTGCGAGCACACTGGTGGAGTCTGTAGCAGTTTGTCCTCAATATTGCAAGTCAATATCCTAAGATCGCCAGTTACCCGGTCAGTTGGTCAAAGGACTGTGAGTTACGACTAGCTGCCATCTAGCTGTTTTGATATTATTAATGGTTTATTTATGTCCCACTCCATGTTGAATTGAATAGAAACTGTTTCATAGACTAGGAAGCCTTTTGATATTGTAATGGAATTGGACAAACATAGTACTGTTATGTCTTTGAGAAATAAACTGGAAAACAAAGAAACTTAATTCCATCCTAATGTCTAAAAACGTGGCATAAACAATTAAACGTTTGCTGCGTGAGCTTTGAAAGTAAAGTAATTAAATATTTTTCTCTTGCTCTGTGTTGCAAAAATGTGAACAAACATTTTGTTCTTTGTTTCTGTAGTTTATGATATTTGCATTTTGTTTGCCTTAAAACGCTTTTCCATTTTAATAGACTTTTCCTATTTCAATAAGTAGGTATCCTTATACCTTTTCTCGGAACCATTACAGTTTTCTTGTATCTCAGCGATACCTATCGCAATTAAGCGTGAGGTCGTGTAATAACCGCGCCGCGCCGCGACTACGACTAATTGCGCGGACGTCGCCTTCCGCTCGCTCGGCTCGCTCCGCTCCTTCCGCTCCCGACTGCGGCGGAGGAAAGAAAGGATGTGTTGAGACTGCAAAGCGCGAGGATATACCTACTTTGGTATACTTAGCTACGTTTTTAGTTACCGAATTCATGTTGGTTAGTACTAAATTAGTGTTGACTGAAGACCACGGCCCTTGGTTGGGCAAACAAGTGATTCTCAATCTAAACAGTTTCTTGAGTCATTTATCCGTCATTTATCCATTTCCATAATATTATTGTAGTTATTCAAGTTTAATATTTGTAGAACAATACTATGAATAATATTATAATACTAATTAACTAATATTTTTTTACAGAAAATTGGACACAATTCCTTAATCATTCCAATCCACAAAACAATTTTTTTATTGTTTATTTATTATACCGAAATAAAATATTAATAGCGTCTTATTTATCATTTTTAATTTGTCAAAATTATTCAAATTAACGGCCGTTCGGCTCTCGTAGCATAATAAATTATTACAACATCTTAGTAGAGAGAATTTGAAGATATATTTCTGAAGTGCTGTTGTACGTTTTGGTGAATAAATGTAAAGGAATAAGTCTGGTGCTGGTGGTTCGTGCATAATTATTATTGTAGAGGTAGACCGCTGAACCTGCTCGTCTGCTCGCCTGCTCGTCCTCGGCCCAGTATTTAGCGGTACACTAAGCTTTCGAGTACACGTTCTTTATGCATGCCTGAATATATTTTTGTCTTTATTATTTTTGGAGAAACAAAATTATGTTTTTTTCTAGACGTTTTTGTTTGACGATACAGATTTGTTTATGCATAAAAAGCAGTTTGTTTTCAAAATATTGTTATTCCACCATTATTGTTATAACGTAGTTATCCGAAAATACATAGGTAAGTCGACTTAGATTACTTTTATCTTCAAGATTACGCCAATCGCCACAGACGGACATTGACCTCTACGGAGTCTCGCCACGACCTTCCACTAGAAAATGTAATATTCATGAACACTTAAACATTTATGCAAAAAAACCCTTGTGCATCTCTTGTTGACGGTTCATTAAGCATTACTAATCAGCGAAATCTTCTTCAATACCGCTATAAGCACCCCGCGATCCTGCCCTCGAAATATTTTTCCCTTAGTACACTGGGGTGCGAGAAAACAGGCAACAACCCGGGGATATTTGCTTATGATAATGATCTGATGAATATTCACGCACCCTGAAGCTTCACTTGCGGACCGCATTATAATGATGGGCTGTGCATTCATTTTGTTTTGTTTATTGTTACCGATTTAGTTGTTGGATGTGGAAGTACTTGGATAAGCTTTTGTGTGGAGAGACATGATAGCTTGCTTATGATTTATGTTTCATACAACACAAGAGCAGTTGTAAGCACAAGGTAATCTATACTTACCTTATACAAGTGTGGCCTCTCCTAGAGAGAACAGAGAGTGCTTGTCAACATCATGTAAGTAGGTACTATTGTTAAATTATTTGGTAATTGCGAGAGTTTAATATATCTGTTACTCAAAATCATTGTCCGTTGTCCGTTGACCGTTGTGGGTATTATATAATTTGAAGCGCTTTGTTAAAACGAAAGCTAGGAATGTTTAGTTTGTTGTTCAAATATTTCACTTAGGCCAGGACTCATTTAGAATGGCTGTGGTTGGTCAGAGCGGCCAGTGTCTATGTTAGTACTATGCGTAGGAGGACTAAATATAAATGTGGAGAACACTTGAACAGACAAATATATTGTTGCAAACCAACAATATATTTGACTGTTCAAGTGTTTACTAACGTTTTACTAATGATTTCCAGTAGAATTTAAACTTAAAACACGTCTGTCCCTAATGTGATGTTTTACGCAATAACATCGCCTACTTCATCATCATCTGCCTCGCCATTCCACAACTATGTTGTGGTCGGCTAACAAACAACAACAATGAATAACCTACACCTACCATCACCTACTTATAAATTGTAATAAATCACTAGATATAAAAATAAAAAAACAGAGTCCCCCCGCCGCCTCTGTCTGTCTGTCTGAACCCGTTACTAACTCAAAAACTACCGAACGGATTTTCATACGGTTTTCACCAATGGACGGAGTGAATCGTGAGGAAGATTTAGATGTTGGTATAATTCATTAAGGTTTTGTGTAAATTAGCTGAAATAATATGACTATGATTGTTGGGGATTTACATATAAAACACCACATAAAATAGAATACTGTATAATCACTTGAGCCGCGCACTTATAACTAGTACATAATTAGGACATATTAAAGGCAAAAACATAAGAACTGAGTTTCATTTCTTTGCGAGAGCTTAAGTACTATTTTACCATAGCGCAAGTTGTGTGTGGGTCTGAGACAATTCAATTTTAATCTAGGCGTCTAGACCAATAGTGTTTATCTAGGTTTGGTGATTTCGGTCAAGCGTAAGCTTTTTTCTTGGACAAGTTACAACCTGCTCCCGGGCAAGTCTATTTGCTATGTTTGTGTATCGTAGACTCGTGTAAATGGTTTGTGGGTGTGGGTGTTGCAGGTTGAGACCTGCTCCTTTGGGCGAGCCCATTATGTGTGCTAGTGTGCCTAGAGTGTTGTCTGGTGTGACATGGGTGTCTAACGGCTCTAGAACAGGTTGCGACTTGTCTGTTTGGAATCTAGTTAGACTTTTTAGTTATGTGAAAGGTTTGTTTACTTTGTTTCAGCCCTTATGCGCTTTTATGGCATATATTAAAGGAAAATAAAGGTAGCCCTAAGCTATTCAGGTACATTCATTATTCTAATGAGAAAATAGGTTATTTATTTTAATCAGTACTTTCTTAGACTAGATAAACAATCAGCAATTCTTATAAACTAATTATAAACAATCAGCAATTCTTATATACTAATTAGATGTATGTTCGTCGCCAACAGTCTCCCCCTCGGTGCGTTGCACTCCATCTCGTTGGGGCGACGTTGCAGGTACAATCAGTACTAGGCGCGATGCTGGTCGTCTCAGGATACCCGCTGTTGTTCGCACGTCGACGATCCTAGTTCTTCCGTCTGGTCCGGGATGCGTGGCGATGATCTCGCCGCGTGGCCACGAGTATCGTGGTAGTGTGTGGTCGACGATCAAGACGATGTGGGTCCCGGTAGTGAGGACCTTGATTGTAGCGAGGCGAGAGAGTTGGTAGGTACTCTCGCAGCCACCTTGACCAGAAGTGATCGGCCAAGCGTTGGGAAGTCTTCCAGCTGGGAGACCCGATGAGTTCGGTGTCGTCGAAGGAGCCGAAGAGGGTAGCTCCGCATGACCGCCCGATGAGGAAGTGATTAGGGGTCAAGGCTTCTTCTTCTTCTGGATCGGTGCTCACGGAGAAGAGAGGTCTGGAGTTTACCATATGTTCGGCTTCTAGCAGTAGCGTGTGAAGAATTTCTTCTTTGGGTTGCCGCTCGTGCAGTGTGGCGGCGAGGGCGACTTTCACCGACCTTACCATTCTTTCCCAGGCTCCGCCCATGTGGGGGGCTCCGGGAGGGATGAATCTCCAGACGATGCCCATCTTGTTGGTTTCGTGGCTCAGGCTCGCGATGGCTGCGGAAATCTCTCGGTTGGCACCGATGAAGTTGGTCCCGTTGTCACTCAGGATGATTTTCGGAGTTCCCCTTCTGGCGATCATCCGCCGCAGGGCGAGAATCATTGAATCTGTGGACAAAGAATTAGCAAGTTCGAGGTGGATGGCCCTCGTTGTTAGACATGTAAATAATGCCCCCCATCGCTTTTCTGTGCGTCGGCCTATGGTGACGAGCATAGGCCCGAAGTAGTCGACCCCCAGGCAGGTGAAGGGGGGGCTAGTCTTCGTCAGGCGCTCCGGTGGCAGATCTCCTTGTGGTGCGGTCTGCGGCGTTCTTCTCCGGAGTTGGCACCATCCGCAGTCTCGTGCTATTTTCTTCACCATGTTCCTGAGAGAAGGTATCCAATACTTCTGACGTACTTCGTTCATTACGGTGCTGTGGTTGCCGTGGTTGAATCTTTCATGTATGTACTTCACAAGTAGTTGTGTTATTCTATGATGTTTATCTAGCAGGATCGGATTCTTGTAGGACGATAACAAGTAGTTGGCCGCTCCTACACGAGTGGATAGTCTGATGAGCCCATCTTCTAACTTGACAGTGAGGTTCTTCAGCTTGGACGTTGTTTTAATGTTCTCTTCTTTGCGTAGTGCGATGAGTTCATCTTGAAAGCAATCTTCCTGTATTTTCTTTATTAGAAGTTGCTCTGCCTTTTCCACATAGAGTGCCGACTTAGGTAGGAATGTAGTTTCTTTGCTGATCGACCTTCTTTCCGACGTCTGGGTTGACCTCTTCTGTGCTTTCTTCCATACTGGATCTTGAGTTTTCCTCGTGATTTGCTTCGTGATGTTTACCTTTTTCTTCAATTTGCATTTGAAGACATCCACAGCTTGTAGGTATCTAGCTGTTGCGTGAAGCAGGCGCGTCCAGTTGGAGAATCTCACGGGATCAGGCACGATGATAGGCGTGGTCTTCTTGATGCTCAGGGTGGTGGCATTGGGTTTCTCTTCTCCTGTCGCAGGGATTGAAACTTTCTTCTCTTCAGAAGGCCAATGTCGTGGGTCTTCGTATAGGAAAGCCGGTCCTCTGAACCAACGATGTGTTATGTCGAAGCTGGATGGAGCTCCTCTCGTTGCGTCATCTGCTACGTTGAGTTTTGTTGGAACCCAGTACCATTCCTTATGTTTTGTCAGCTCTTCTATTTCGGCGAGTCGATGCGCGACGAATGGCTTGAATCTCTTAGGGTCAGACTGGATCCAAGCTAGTGCTGTCCTCGAGTCGGTCCAGAAGTACCTTCTTGTCACTGTTAGATCCATTTCCTGAATTGCACTGCTGGCCAGGCGACTTCCTAGTAGACATGCTTGGAGCTCGAGCCGAGGTATCGAAGTTGGCTTGAGAGGCGATACTCTTGCTTTTGCAGTCAGCAGCTTCACTTCCACGTGGTCGTCCGGATGCTGGGAGCGCCAGTACACCGCACAGGCGTACGCAGTTTCGCTTGCGTCGCAGAAGGTGTGCAGCTCCCCCTCGGTGACGTCGTGTGTGAGGCAGCGCGGGATTCGAAGATCTTCAAGTTTTCTTAGGTCTTCAAGCCATCTTCTCCACTCTTCTTCTCTTGACGGGGGTATCTTCTCGTCCCACTCCAGGCCGGATCTCCATAAGTTCTGAAGCATGACTTTACCTTGTATTGTTATAGGTGACGCCAGCCCTAAGGGGTCAAAGACCGACATCACTGCGCTGGTTGCTTCTCTCTTCGTCGGCGCTCGTCGTCCTTCCTTGGCTTCGTCGGGAGTGTTGCGTAGACTCAAGGTGAAGTGGAGGCTATCTTCTTGAATATTCCAGTTGAGTCCTAGAGTTTTCTCAACTTGATCCTTTGGTTCCCCTAACACGATGGAATTTTGATTGTTTTCGGTGTCAGTGAACTCTTCTATTGTCGCGGGGTCATTGCTCGCCCAGCCTCTTAAGTGGAACCCTCCCTTCTTGTGAATGTCGTTTACGTCTCTTGATACTTTGGTAGCTGTTGACACGTCGGGAAAGCTTGTTATGTAGTCATCCATGTAATGATTCCGACTTATTGCCCTGGCAGCTTCCGGACACTGGTCGGTGAAGTCTTCCGCGTTCTTGTTCTTGACGTATATTGCAGTGCACGGTGAGCAGGCAGCCCCGAATATTAGAGACGTCATCCTGTACTCTTTGTTCTTCCAGAGAAATCGAAGGCTATCTCTGTCTTCCTCGTTGATTTTTATTCTCAGGAACATTTCTTTGATGTCTGCGACGACAGCTATTGCTTCTTGACGGAAACGGAGCAGCACACCGAATAAAGATTGCAGCAAATCGGGTCCAGCTAACAATGCGTCGTTTAGTGATTTCCCATTTGATTTAGCTGCGGCGTCGAATACCAATCTCATTTTCTTCTTCTGTGGGTGTACAACGGCGAAGTGGGGTAGGTACCAAGTTCTTGAAGAGGTGGGTACCTCTGTTACTTCTTCTGCATAGCCGCTGTTGATTAAGTTTTCGACTTGTTCTTCATATTTCTTCTGAAATTCTTCATCTCTTGAGAACTTCTTCTCCATTCCCTTCAGTCGTCGTGCTGCAGCTGTTCTGCTTTCAGGTAAGTGCTCGTCGTCTGTCTTCCATAACAGGCCCGAGCTGAATCTTCCGTCAGGCAATCTCTTCGTCGTGGAGTGTAGCACGTCGAGAGCTCGTTGGTCGATATCGCTGGACGGTCTCTTCGCAGCGACTCCTAGGGCTTCAATGTCGAAGTGGTCTCTGATCATCTTCTCGAGGTAATCATCCTTCCCTCTTGACTGCGTTATAATGTGATTCACTCTTCGAACTGGAGTGTTGCTGCTTGACTTGGTTCCGTGAAGAACCCACCCTAATTGAGTTCTGGAGGCCACCGGTTTGCTTCTGTCACCAGCTTTTACTTCCTGTGACACGATGAGATGCCATGCGATGATGATGTCCTGTCCGATCAGCACAGTAGGACGAGCGTTGGGGTATTTCAGTTGCTCGGCGATCTCTTCTAGGTGCTGGCAGTCTTCCAGGTCCTTCTCGTTCACTTCTTGTGGGCTTAGGTTTAAGGTTTTCACGGTATATCCTGACATCATCTCAAGGTTTCGTTCGAATCTTCCTCTGATCTTGATGTCGATCTTCTTTGACTTCTGATCCATTCGATGGCCTCCTACGCCCTCGATTCTTAAGTCTTCTTCAGGACCCTTGGCGCCAATCATGTTCACGATGTCATCTTCTATGAGTGTCACCGTTGATCCTTCATCCATAAGAGCGTAGACTTGAGCTGTGGCATCTGGCCCCCATAACTCCACTGGTACGATTTTCAGATAGGCTCTTGAGATGGTCCGGGTTGCATTTACAGTTGACGTTACAGGCTCGGTCTCTTCTGTGGCTGGCTTCACACCCCCTTCTGAGTGTAGCATCACGTGGTGACCTCTCTTGCATTTCCCGCACGGCTTGGCCTTGCAGTTGTAACCTCTGTGTCGTCCCAGCAGGCATTTGAAACATATGAAGGCTCGTTTGACTTGTTCCCATCTTTCGTCTACGGAGGCGTCGATGAATCTTTTACATTTCAGTATCGGATGTTCCCCGGCGCATTCAGGGCAGGCCATCTTCTCCGGCTTCTTGGTGCCATCCTTGCAGGCGCAGATCACAGCTGTATGTGGTTCGGTTTCTTCGTCTTCTGATTGGTCCTCTTCCGATAAACATTCTTCATGCGTGGCTTGAGCTATATTCACCCCTCGGGAACCTGGCGGTCGAGTGCGGCTTCTTATTCCTTCCTTCTTGACTCTGGTTCCTGTGAATTCGTGCATCTCAAATCGATCCACCATCTGATTGAAGAAGTTCATGAGGCTAATCAGGATCGGTTCATCTTCTTCTTCTTTCGAAGCCCTATATTCATACCACTTGAATCGTACCAGGAGACACATTTTTTCGATTATTCTATTTGATATGTCACTTGAGTGTAGGTAGCTCTGTTTCTTCATTTGTTTCACGACGCTGACTGTATTGGCCACAGCTCCAGCGTATCGCACCAGCTCCCTCGCATCGTCGGACATGGCAGGCAGCTTCTCAATGTTTTCTATTTCGCTTTTTATTAGGTAGGTAGGTCTTCCAAATCGGCGTTCCAATGCAGCCATAACTTCTTCTGGATCCGCCTGGGTATAGAGGAGTGACTTCACGGCTTCTTTTGCTTTTCCTTTCACTGCTCTTCGAAGTCGCCCCATGTTTTCGATAGCGCTGAACAGTTCCTTAGAATCCATGTATGTCGCTTTGAAAGCCACCCAATCTCTGGCGTCTCCGTCGAATTGATGCAGCTCGCTTATATATTTCGGTGCTCGCTGCATGATGGCTGACGTTTTGCTGTCAGCGACGGACTTAACAGCTTCTAGTATAGCCTCCGCCAGCTGATTTGTTGGAGACTTTTCTACTGGTTCAGTGGTGCGCGATGTCTCTGGTACTATTTCTACTTCATCACGCCCCTCCTTGGACTTGGACACCCAGGCAGCTGTGGCCTTCTCCGCGGCGGCCTTGGCGGCAGCATCCTCTTCTTCATCACTGGCGTCTGTGTCATCATCGTTGACACGCGATAATTCCAACTTGGTACTTGCCAATTTGGTTTTCATTTTAATCTCTTCTAACTGTAATTTCTCTAATTCTAATCTAGCTTGTAACTCCTTTTTCTTAATATTCGAAGTTCTATTTGAAGTGCCCTTTGCTTTCTTTTTCTGAACCATGGTAGCATCCGCATCCTCGACCACGGTTGTTTCTTCCGTCGGCGCGGTGCTGTCGGTGACTGTCTCGGAGGTTGTTGCAGACTCCTCCGTAGTCTCTTCTTCCGTGGTCGAGCGCGCGCTATCTCCTTTACGGCTTCGCGTCATCATGGCTCATATACACAAACACTTTATCAGCAAATAATGTTCAATAACTTACCAGTGTTATGTTACAATCCTTCAGCAAAGGCACTTCACCACACAATGTTCACTAAGTTAATTGTCTTTATGTATTCACTTATACAATGTTCAAAGTTCCTTATGTATTCACAAATCGACGTTAACTTATTTGCACGGCGTAATGTTCTTTATTTACTCACTTGTATGACGTAAATAACACTTAAATGTTCACTTAGAGCAATGTTCCTTGTTTACTTACATGTACAACGTAGATTGACACTTATATATTCACTATTCGGCGTGTATATAATACGTAAGTATCACTATTCGAACGTTCACTGTTCACGCGAGTAATGTTCCTTATTTACTCTCGTATGTGGCGGCAAATAACACTTATGTATTCACTATACGTAATTTATATAACACATAAGTAGCACTGTTCGAACTTCACTATTCACTTGAAGTAATATTGCTTATTTACTCACGGATACGGCGGCAGGTATCACTTATGTATCCACTATAAGTCATTTATATAACACATAAGTAGCACTATAATTCACTCACTTAGTACACGCAGAGCTTCGAGCGACGCGGGCTTCGAGAGGGCGCGACTCTTCCTGTGGTCGTCCCTCCCAGCGTTTCTTACCGGCACACGTAGGGCTTCGAGCGGTCCGGGGCTTCGAGAGGGCGCGACTCTTCCTGTGGTCGTCCCTCCCAGCGTTCTCACCGACTCGTAGGGCTTCGAACGACGTGGGGCATCGAGAGGGCGCGACTCTTCCTGTGGCCGTCCCTCCCAGCGTTCTTACCGACGTTCGTAGGGCTTCGAGCGGCGTGGGCTTCGAGAGGGCGCGACTCTTCCTGTGGTCGACCCTCCCAGCGTTCTTCACTCAGCGGGTCGTGTGCACGGCGATAGGCCTTCCGCAGAGGGCCTGGCTTCGGGAATGAGCGGTCTTTCATACGCCGCCTATTCCCAGCGATTACTAACCTTCTTTACGACGAAATAAGTGCGCGGCTCGTCGTAATCTTCACGAAACTTATGTATTCTTCTTGATATACATAAGCTTCTCGATAATTCGCTATTAATTCTTCGAAATAGCGAGGTTTCTTTACGAATCTTCAGGCTCAGGCTTCAGTTCTTCAATCCGGCTTGTCGAAGGACCAGTTCTGTTGGGGATTTACATATAAAACACCACATAAAATAGAATACTGTATAATCACTTGAGCCGCGCACTTATAACTAGTACATAATTAGGACATATTAAAGGCAAAAACATAAGAACTGAGTTTCATTTCTTTGCGAGAGCTTAAGTACTATTTTACCATAGCGCAAGTTGTGTGTGGGTCTGAGACAATTCAATTTTAATCTAGGCGTCTAGACCAATAGTGTTTATCTAGGTTTGGTGATTTCGGTCAAGCGTAAGCTTTTTTCTTGGACAAGTTACAACCTGCTCCCGGGCAAGTCTATTTGCTATGTTTGTGTATCGTAGACTCGTGTAAATGGTTTGTGGGTGTGGGTGTTGCAGGTTGAGACCTGCTCCTTTGGGCGAGCCCATTATGTGTGCTAGTGTGCCTAGAGTGTTGTCTGGTGTGACATGGGTGTCTAACGGCTCTAGAACAGGTTGCAACTTGTCTGTTTGGAATCTAGTTAGACTTTTTAGTTATGTGAAAGGTTTGTTTACTTTGTTTCAGCCCTTATGCGCTTTTATGGCATATATTAAAGGAAAATAAAGGTAGCCCTAAGCTATTCAGGTACATTCATTATTCTAATGAGAAAATAGGTTATTTATTTTAATCAGTACTTTCTTAGACTAGATAAACAATCAGCAATTCTTATAAACTAATTATAAACAATCAGCAATTCTTATATACTAATTAGATGTATGTTCGTCGCCAACAATGATTGTTTAGTATGTTACCAAGACGTGAGTGTAAAACAGCAGCCAGTATACACTATTGTATTAGTATTCCGTACATTTATGAGGAGGTTACTATAATTTAACCAGAAAATAACAACTCCTCTGAGAATGTATATAGAAACCATGAACAATTTTAACTTTTCCCTGATCTCGGAATCAAAATTGAAACTTGAGACTTAACTCTCGATTTGCTACCCTTCTATTCAAAATCAGCAGCAGCTGAACTGAGCTAAATAGCTCTCAACATTCCGTTTTCCTCGAAATTTTAATCTGAAATGAATCTTCTATATTATAATTGTAGTTGTTATTCTGAAGGAGGAAATATAAAATTACTACAATTATGAAAACAAAGTCTCGATTTCATATTGTTTTCAATACGATACTGTTTCACAATAATAGTACACGAAAAAACGCGCTAAGAATCCCTGTAGGAATTCCACTTACAAGTAACAAACAGTTCGAGATAAGTACTATCCTGAACTGTGACCATTAGGACCATTTTAACGACGTTTCTTTGAAGATGGTCACTCGTTGCAAGCAGTCGGAAGCACTGTACTGCTGGTCCTTTCGTCCAGGCCTTCAAGCGGAAAGATCTTCAACTTGCACACTTCCGAAGAATAAAATTCTTTTGAAGGAAGCTCGAGGCAAGATTAAACTGTAACTAGAATTTCTGTTGCTTGTCTACAAAAGTAATGAAGCGATGGTTTTAATGAAGTATTATCGTGTAATAAACTCTCAAAACATTGTGAGGAGTCCATGTCCTCAAACCAACATGTGACATCTCATCACCAACCCGAACTAGGCCCGCGAGGTGGATGACGAACCACTCCCTCTCACTGAAAGAGGCCTGTGTCCCAGCAGTGGGATCATTATAATTATGCTCATTATGCTTACTGGAAACCTGTAGTCATCAGAAGTGGTTGATCCCATAAAATTTATTGCAGCTTTCTTTATTATCTATAAAGAATTGTCAGCTCAAATAAAATAGTACCATGCGAACGTGTTTTGGCCACGATTTAGACGCACACGAATAAACATATGAGATTTATGTAACCCACTGTTTTCGTCACCAAGATTTATCGCAAACACGAAGTACATAAAGACCTGACTAGTATTTATTCCACCTAGACAAACAGTTAAGTCATGAAGCGATGTAACATTTGATACGCAGACGTGTAAAAATTACGTTTCAGCTATACACAATGAATCGTGCTAAATAAGTAAATATATTCCAGTCTTGTCAGGACTATGAATACGTGTATATTCCCGCCTGGAGAGGCTATGAATACGAGCTGGATTAGGGCGAGTCTGATAACTGGCTTTGTTGTTTTAGGTATTTAGAATATTAATGTTGTTTTTGAAAAGTTTTATTGCGATAAACTTTGTCTATTTCAACATTGTTATCCCTAACTGGTTGAGCAGTTCAAATTATTCTAGTTAAAAGTTCTTTCTAAAGTTGATATAATTAAACAGTTAATAAATTGACTATTACCAAGTTTCTAATATTGATGTCACCCCTTTCTTTCTTGTGCTCATTTTTGTGTGTTTAAAAGGTGCTGGTTATCTTTGATATTTGATATTATGGTTCTTTGAGTTCCATTTTTATCACATATACCTCATTTACGTAATCGTAGGTAATATAAAAACCAATCTATTTTTCTGTGAGTTTCCCACATTATCTATCCACGCAAGCCAGGCACACCAGAAGTCTTTTACACCACTCAAAAAGGCTTAGCTATCCATAGTGTTAGTGTACGTTAGTCGGTAACCTTTCAGCCGACATTTAACAGATGCTAGAGATAAACCACCTCGATCAGTGTTTGTGTTTCAGTGTGTTTGTCCAATGTTCAACTTATTTGTACAAATATAGAGTATATTGTCTGCTAGACATTAGCAGATATTGCTGTGTTTGAGACAGCGTATCTGATTCACTGTTTACTTACTATTAGAGATATTGATTTTATTTTCTTTTATTTAGGGCTGATTTCTTCAAAGTTAGATATCTTTTATGCGTGGAATAAAATTGTCGTCTGACAGTTTTTGTATGGAAAAACTGTCAAAAATTCAAAATTTATTCGCAGGATAAGACTTATACTCGGTTTAAAAGTTTGATGAAATTCGCCCTTAGTAGAATAGGTATCGTGAAATGGTATAATATTAAATTCCTTGTTTGGTCTAGTAAAAATAAGAATTAATTTGAATTTTTGAATTGCTTTCTTTTGGTTTAATTGAATTGAGTATTTTTTTTTTATGTTTGTTTTTGTATAACTTTTCTTTATTACTAGAGTTTGTTTTACTGCTCTTTTTGTTGGATAACAGGCTTTACCACCATATTTATAAACGACTATTCTCTTCTCGACTTACTCTTTGATTATTTTGGTGAGTTATTTAAATAAAGTAGAAAATTGTATAATTCAAACGTGTTATTGTAGCTGCCATTCGCCCTCCCCCCCCCCCTCTTCAGAAACTCGTCCATGCAACTCTACTTTATCACCAGCTAAAAATTAACGCCCCAAGTCGAATTTCAATTATAATGGTTCGTTATACTTTATGTCTCTTTGTTTGCACCCCTGGGGGCTGATAATTTGTGCTCTCCAAAAACTTTAATTTGCGTGAAATTCCAGGGGTTGATTTAGGTTTTAAGGGGTGACTTTCTTTAACGCGTAACGATGTTAATTCTATGGTTTATGGGTAGCGAGCGTGTATAATCGAAAGGTGGTGTAACTGTGTGATATTAAAAGTGGTTTGTTAATTCAGTGACCTTTTTGTACGCAGTTTTTTTATATTAGTGTTGCCATATTTGAAAATACAAAAAAAAACAAAGTTCATTATAGCTGCAAATCTCTATTATTTCCTTTTTACATTTCCATTTTAAACACACACACTCACTCTAAATACACGCGTATCCTTTTTTTAACTAGGAACATTCCTTGATTGTGATTCCCACTGCTGGGACAGAGGCCTGCTCTCTTCAAGAGAGAGGGCTGTAATCTTCCACGCGGGCCCAGTGCGGGTTGATAGATGTCACGTGTCTCCGAATTTGTGGTTCTAGCACATGCCAGTTTCCTTCACCGTTTTGAGAGCAGTGGTGATGAAACCCCATTGTACGTATTATTTTATAAGAGACCCAATTTCAAAACTAATATAGTAATCAACCCTCACTAGACGAAATCATTTTAGGTCACTTTAGTCCACCATTGTAGTCCACGACGCTACGGACCGCTAATGAAATATTAGTCTGTGACATTCTGGCTACTTATTGGTGATTTGAGTTGGTAACACGTTAAATAACGTCGTTAATAGGCCTCACGTTTACAAGTAAATGCATAGTGTATAACAAGTTAAAAGGTGTTCGAAATAAAACATTTACTTGTGTTACAAAAACCTTTTTTTTCACGTTACCAGTGATCTTACTTATGTATAATATTTTCGCATCTGAGTCCTAGACACTTAATATTTCAGTCAGCTCAGTACATTTCCCTACACAAACTGACACACGATTAATTATTTCTACCTACCCTCAGGGAAATTCTTTAACATCACTCAAGAAGGGTGGCAACCCCATTCACTTATATTGTGTTTATCTAGAATAGTTTACCGAATAAAATGTTCTTTTTGCTGTCTTTAAGGAAGTAAATAGGAGTATTTACTTTCTGTTCACCTTCCATAAGGTATACTATCTATATGTATGTATCTATCGTTTATAGATTCCTTATTAGGTAAACGTAGAATTGGAGGGTAGTGAGGTAGTTCAACGGTAAGGTAATATAGAAAAACTGGAATTATGAATAGCTGCGTTTTGTGCTCTAACACTGGATTAGTTTTTATTTTAATGCCTGTTACACTTCCATTGCTAGGACAAGGTTTCTTCTCAAACAGATAAGACATGTTCACCTTATTCGTTTTCGGCAAAACATTGTCATATAAGTGTCAAGACAGAATAGATTGTCACTGGAGTTTTATCAAATTAGATTATTATGCGATGAATACTTGGACCAAAACAACTCAAGTGTATCATTAATTTCATCATCTGCCTAGCCTTTTCCCAACTATGTTGGGGTCGGCTTCCAGTATAACCGGATGCAGCTGGATACCAGTATTTTACATGGAGCGACTGCCTATCTGCCCTCCACAACCCAGTAACTGGGTATCATTCAATTTTCTTTTACGACATCACGTAATTCAATTTATAATTTTAAGATCATCATGAAATTGAATAAAAATATTTATCAAAATATTGGGCCTAGCTTCGTGAACGTAAAATTAAATCGGTGTTGCCTGATTCAATATCGTTAAATTGTCGCTTGTCATGGAAATTGGTTGTCCCACGTAAAAACGCCGCTCATTCAATGTTATTCATACACATGATTCATTTAAAGATTCTGTTCAGAATTATTTTAGTGATTGTAAGCTAGACTGTGTGCTGAAATAATATTACTGCGGTTTGGTATTTTAATAGTATTTTCAGGTTTCTGGATTGTGGAGGTCAGAGTAGCTCCATACTGTACAATACTGGTAGTACAGCTGCATCAGGTTAGACTAAAAGCCGACCCCAACATAGGTGGGAAAAGGCTAGGCAGATGATGAAGAGGAATAAAAACATTTTACTAGATGTAGTTTATTACATTATTTTAAAGTTTTTAAACTGTTTTGTGTGACTGAGCCACGATTATTAATTACGAATACCAAAAACTGTTAATCCAAAAAAAACACTGTAAGCGAATTTTAAAACAATGAAAGACTGCTAAATCTTACCTTCACGAAACCTAATAAAATTATATCTAGCATTGTATCTGCTACGCTATACGAGCTACAAGCTACGCGCTACGGGCTACGGGCTACGTGCTACGATATACGCCTGAAAGCTAGTTTCATTTTATAGGCACTACACTACATCAGGCCAATTTCAGCAAAATCAGTTTAGTACCTAGTTTAGTCGCGATACTATACCAAGCAGACAAACCGAGACACATTTTATATTCTTAAGTTGGTTTTTAGAAAGTACTGAATTAGTGGGAAGGTTTGATACTTATTTAATTTTATGAATACAGGATAAAACTCAAAATCGCTTCAACGAACGCTATCTCCTCTTATACATGCGATTACACAATTAGTGTCGGCAGGATGTCTAAGCTCTTGATGCAGACTAAACTTATTAAGCAGACTACGCAGATCTTAAGTCATGCATACGTTAGAATACGTAGGAATCTATGGATATATCTATACATTATATTCCGAGCTCGGAATGAATACCCACGTTTTGAATATGAAATTATATAATCAAGTGAAATACAGAGCGTTAAAAAGGGAGAGATTGTTAATTTTGTGTGGAAGCCGATTGTTTGATTAGTTATGTTAATTTTCTCAGTTTTCGTAACTTTAGGGAAGAAATTAGAATGATGATGAAAAACAACAAAAAGGTTTTGTGTCGAATGTTCCTATAGCCTGTAGACTTCCACTTGTACTGCACGATTAGAGCAGGATAATGTTAGCAAGCTGTGTGTCATCGTGCACGTGTGCAAAAACATTAGCTATTCGGTAGGTTGTTAGACGAGAACATTAATACGATATCATCACTTGTCTTATGGACGCCCCTAATGTGTTGAACAACTAACTATGTATTATTTTAAAATCATGACGTACTAGAACAATCTTCAAAATACTACTGCATTCCATCTATTGTTAAAGGAAGGCAATAACTCTAACTGTCAAGGGTATAATTAATTAATTATAGTTTCATTTAGTGATGTAGTTATCTGCCTCCCACGCGCTATCAAGTTTCCTCAGCGACTCACTTGTTTGGTTTAAAATAATTAATACTAACACTTAACAAGAGGTTGTTGAAATGTACTCGTAGTTACAGACGAGATTTACATTAATATTACAACTAAATGCTATCAATTTGGAAACATTATTAAAATATTAGAGTCTGAGCTGCCTGACTTAAGTTATGATAAAATGATGAAGGTTTCTTACGAAAATCTTACATTCAATACCCATGCGAACCACGATAAAAGCTGTTAGGCTGAACAAAAGAATACATCTGCAATGTTATTGTTATCCGATATTGACCCGAAGCACTTCCGAGGCCACCATAGAAATTGAATAATTCATAGGAAAGTTCTTCCAAATTAATTTATAGAGTGGATAATTACACGCCTACGGGGAAAGTTCCATTTGAATAATGTAATTATGACCGTATGCCGTAAGAATAAACCTAAATTGTGATAAATTGTAGGAAATGGCCAAATGTATTAAATGGGTGTTTGTTATTAATGTTTTTTCTGAGCTGGACTTTTATTTCCTAGATTAGGGCATTAATCAAACAGGTTAGTACAATTAGTGCACAATGGCGGCGGGTGTTGAATGCCAATAGACGCGAATGTACTCCGTGTGTATTGTGCTGTTGGCGCCGCGCCGTCCTTACGGTAGTACAGACCTGATACTATTTCAGGGCTGTCGGTTAGTTTAGCTTTGAATTTTACTTTAAATTAGCTACAACAAGTCTGATTTTGATGTGCTGTATTTCATGAATTTAACACTTGAAAATCATTTCAGTAGATTATTTTAGGCACTCCATTTATCTTGTGGTCACGTTTACATAGTTTGGCTGGTTCATTATTTATTTTATGCCTCAAAAGGCACAGGTTTATTTAAATTAACTCAAACCCAAAGTCCTTGAAATACTTGACTTGTAAACTTTGCTTTAAAACCAGCAAAAGCCTAGTCCTAATAAGACTTAATTGTAGTGTATCACATATAAACTTGTGTTGCTCGGTTTTGTGAGCCCAGTTTAATGGGTCGAGATCAAAGGCCCTCCAGGCTGAAATCCCTTTGTTCGGCGGACGCAAACGCGTGCGTTCACGTCGGAGCTAACCACGAACGCGGCGGTTAGCGTTAAGCCGCCGCACAAAGCTCGCCACTTACATAATGTGAGGCAAAAAGTTGGACACTAGGCCGTATTTATGAGCAGGTGTATTAATGTTCATAATAGATGATGAAACTGGATAAATAATGGAGGAAACATTCAGGTTGGAATGACAAAAGTATGAGATCAAGGTGAACTAGGACCAGACAAATTACTTAACGTGATTTGAAATTGGATGGATCGAAAATATTGTTAGATTTTAATCACGAACACGGTCTTGCACTTGCAGACGATGTATAACGTTAATAAACCGATATGTGACGATTATAATCTAAAATAGCGGTGTCTGTAAGCAGCCGGCAGACGCCAAAATAAGGAATTCACAAAATGCACTGGATTTTGACAAAATATTTGTATTCTATCTTTGTAATAAAGTATTGTACTTCACCCAGTATTCGTAGGATAAGTAATGGATCAACCAAACTCGAGTCCTTTTTAATATTTACGTACGTGACAACAATACCTTACAATGTCGATACGTAAAGCTTGTTTTCTACAAAATGTATCAAACATTTTCACAATAGACCGCGATACAAAAGACTTTTCTTAAAAATTACTGAATAGAGGTGTTTTGCCGTGTAATATAAATTAAGACGTAGCACTTATTGTCACAGAAAAAAAAGAATCTTTTCTGGAGAAAAGTTAAAATTGAGCAGCAATTTTGTGTGAGTTTTATTTACAAAACGTCGGAGATTGCTTACCATTTCGTGTCGTACCTTTACAATTTGTAGACTCCGCAATATTGTTTCAGAACCTACCTTTATTAAGTTATGCCTTTTTGTCATAAATGTAAGCAGGTGTTGGAGATGGCCTAGTTTTAGAATGCTTACTTTCTCTATTTCTTTTTACGATATACATGTGACTTTTCCTACAGTGCGCGGGTTTTAGTTCACTTAGAGCGGTACATCGGCCATCGCCAAGCATTTCTTTTCCTCACTCTGCTTCTTACAACAAATTAATTCTCATTCATCGCCCAAAAATTTGATTCCATAACTCCAAAACTTCCTTTCAGGCGCACGAAGCCCCGACAACGCTATACGTGGTGAAAAAAAGAAGCGTAATTTTTTCCTGGAACATAATCACGTCATTAACTGTGAGGGGTGGTATTATGTAATTGGCTCTTTGTGCTGGAAAAGGCACTCGCTACGTACTTTGAAGAGTACTTATTTAGGACTCGGGCATTCTTCGGCGGTGAAGCCGCGGAATTTACATTAGCTATGGCCAAGGCTTTATCAAACAGCTGCTGCCCCAGGATTAACCTCTCCGTAATTTGACGGAATTTAGCCAGTTTGTGAGATATTCGCGCTAGTCTGGAGCCCTGGTAGTTTGTGCATGGCTTTAGTGCTATGCGAGCAGTGGTTGTGTTCGTTGCTAGTTGTATGTAGGTATAAGTAGTTCATATTATTATGGTATTGTGATTAGGATTACTATTGAACTGTATTCACAATATTGGTCATAACTTCTCAAGCTCCATTAATCCCATTTCTATTTCACATGTCAAAAACGTACGTAGGTACTTATTTATAGTTTATGTTTACGATTGAAAGCTTACGGTCCGCCATCGTAATGTTTTATTTAGTTCAATATACTGAGCCGTTAGCCGCCTGTCCTTTGTGTAAATACCGCAACAGTCACTGTTTTCTTTAGAAACAGTCGTAAAAGTTTACTTTTACGGCTTACTACTTGTGTGAAGAGATAAGATTCTAGTATCTTTTACTTTTGTTTGCGCACTATATTATTTTCCTCCTTGGTTTATTATTTACTTTGACAGCACACTTTGTATTGTTGAAGAGTTATTTAATACTAGCTGATGCCCGCTGCTTCTCCCTCGTGGATGTAGGTTATTTTATAATAAAACCTTCCTTGAGAACCACTCTATCCATTGGTGAAAACAGCATGAAAATCGGTACAGTAGTTTTTGAGTTTATCGCGAACAGGACGACAGACAGACGCAGCTCCGGAGGACTTTGTTTTATAATATGTAAGGATTTGTATAATGATTTACTCGCAGCGAAACGTGTAATGTTACAAAAAAAAAATGTAACAGAAGTTACAGCTCGTATCAAATTAGTATGTCCAATTCTCACACAAAACTAAAAAGTGTTTTTCAACTAATCCCATTCCCATCGTTACCGCTAATAACAATAAAAACTTAAGGGACATCAAAAACAATGAGTAGCCTTTCAAACTGCGTGTAAAACAATATCTCCATCTAAACGACTCGCAAGAGTGTTGGTAAATCTGTACCGTGCTGGTCAACCGGCTCCCTTGGAACCTGGCCAGAGGTCCTCCCTCCCGGAGATCGATACCTCCGCCCTCTCAGGCTCTATCGCTGAATTATCGCCTCTCCTTCGTTTACACGGCGCACTGGATTGCCTCTTTTGTAAGGTTTATGTGAGGATGATGTAGTTCAGCTGAAGTGTGAATTGTTGTTTGTTTAGAAAATAATAGTTCTGCAACTATTTTTCATAAAAATATAAGGATTTGTTAAATTAATTTGCGATATAGTTACCTAAATTATTCTAAATTCTAAACCTGAAGATTCTATCTTTCCATTTAATTTTCTAGTTTCATCAGTAATCGCAAAGCAGATCATCGTGGCATATCGTTATGCATTTAAGCGAACTATGACTTGTTATATAGCCAGACACAACCTTGAACTATTTTTTTATTCAGAATGGTGTACGGTTCCACATCGCTGAAACGGTCGGATAAAGTTTACTTATTTTATTTGTACGACACAGCGTTTTAAAGTGTAGGGTCGAGCAATTTTGGCGCTCAAATGGTGTCATTTCAATGTATCACAATTTTACAATTAATATCATAACTCCTTACAGACCCAACCTTTATAAGTTAAACATTTTTATACATTTTCGAACATATTTCCATGCGAGAAAAATAAATTTGGGCTGAGTTTCAGGTCGATGACATGCGAGACCCTGGCACTAAAAACTCTCTTAGCTTTGTGCATAAATAAGCTTAAATATAAGTGCTGTTAAAGCTCTGGCATCCATATTTAAAGGGGACGTTTGTTTATACGCGAATATACGTATGTATACGAGGATGTGTACGAAGGCATATTTGTGTATGCTGATGTGTATTACATTACAAAACAAATGTCGTAAGTGAGAAGACAAATTGAATGCTTCCAAATCCTCCAAATGGAAATATCGGATTCCTCGCTAGGAGGAAGATACTTATATTATTTTATATTTATTGTTTTATTTATTATAAATCACTGACGATATTTTGGCTTGAAAAATTGTATTTTTTGGTGTAGGTATAAAATAAATAGCGTTGAAAATAAATATATCAGCCTGGTCAAGTTTATTGTCGATGATCAAACATTGGAATTTATTTTAACGCTCTTTTTTAAACTATTTTATTTAAAAGTTCATAGCCATTTTGATCAGAACCGTTACACTAAGTTTTGTCAATAAAGTCTTGTGTCTCAGGAGAACAACCTTGCAGTTTTTTATTATTATTAGTGTTCCTTCTCAACTCCTATTTAGTTGACAAGTTCTCCCGCACACTCACTATATTGTTTCTATGTGGAACTAGAGTATACCTATTCCAATATTCGTAGTCCCAAAAGTATCTTATAACTGTTTACTTACTGGAGTTTATGTTTCGCATCTCGCCGGGTGCCGGGAGGTTCCGGATTCAATTCAGCTAGTGTGTTTGTTCCCGCACATACTGTTAATGTTTACTGTTATGTTTACTTTAAAACATTTACCATATCAGTTACCTTAGAGTATATATTCGAGATTTCATATCGGAGTCAATTTGCAATTGTAATTAGTGGGCTGTATTTGGTGATGACTGGGATGGAACTTTAATTTAGGTGAATTACTTTTTGAATCTCATAGGTATCTAGGACATTGATATAACAAGTGCTTAAGTAATTTAGTAATAACTTTAGTACCTGAACTGGCATGTGAGTCGTGCTCTTAATTATATTTTTTTTGACCGAGTATAGGCGGTCGCCTGCATGAATTTTACAACATAATTACCCTGAAGTAACTCGTTATTTGTGTAGAACATCATATACTTTATGACCCAACTTATGAATAAATTGGTCACTAACCGTTTGATCGACTAATTCAGTAGTTCATTAAATAACGAAGACATAGGAAAGGAGACAGAAAGGGTGGTATAAATGACCAACCAAGTAGGTATAAGCCATCAAGAAAATATTTAAGCGTAATATAAGTTAAAACCCAAAATGCGCCGCTAGCATCAACTGACATTAATCACGCTACAGAGGAAGTTAATACAAGATTAGACCAACAATTACAACTCTCGACAAATCCCCGTTGTGTTATTGTTTTTAATGGAAAAGTTGAAGTGTTTACGCGAACGTTAGTTGTTCCAACTTGCATGATTTACGTACGAAAGTTGCGTAAGAGATTGCGGCATGCGTACGCTTTTATCTTCTACGACATTATCCTATTACTCTTCTGTCGTGTTATAATTCAATTGTCGGTGTTTGGCCGAGGACAGTGTTTGTCAGTGGAAGCGACGATGTGTTGGTAAACAGGGTGATGGGTTGCTTTTGTGAATATATTTGATTTTTCAAGTGTTTGTTGTGACGTCAATGGAAGTTACGTCATAGTATATTTTCTTGTTTTGTGAAGTAAATTCTGAGCTTTCTCTTCAGAAATACTAAACACAATAATTTGTGTGGAAGGTATTATAATATGAGTTTATATAGAGAGATGTAAGTTGAGGTGGGCAGTAAATGAAGATTCATTTAAATCACCCATTATTTATTTCACGTTTATCTAGAAATCGTGTACTTAAACTTTGATACTGTGATTTGACAGTTTGATTTACTCTTAATTTACAAGGGAAGCTTGAAAGGAAATAAAACAGGCAAGTTTTCGGATACATACGTCACCACCCACTTAAGTCCCGTATAAAGCAACATCCACACTCAGCGAACATATCCGAATATCCGCGTATCCGAACCGCTGCGGTAATAAATCTGCCAGTTTATCGAGGCCGCGTGACGCGGGTTCCGTCGAACGCACGGATAAGAAGCATAATAGAAGAATTCATTATTCGCTATTATTCAAACAATACTGAATGCGCTTCAATTGTTTACTCAGCAACAAAATAACCTTGCCTTTTTCAGTAGCCTGTTTTTCTAAAGAGAACGTTTGGGTTTTTCCGCACCATAATTTTTGAGGCAGCTCTTAGTATAAGTGGTTCAAAATACTCGAACGCTTTTGAATTTTCTCTTTTGTGGTCTGCGAGGAAGTTACGTACCTAAATTGTTATAGTCTCCTATGTAATTAGGAAAGTAGTCATAGTGGAATTGCATACTTTCATAGTAACGTGGACTGGTCTTTGTGACTCGATTTAAAGAGGTTAAACATCAAGGATAGAAAATAGTAGCCATTGAAAATATTAAGATAAAAACTGTATAGATAGTGCCATCCACGAAGACGCGCCCCACTCCGCGATTACTGCACTGTAAGCTGTACTTTAGTACGGAGCGGAGCGGAGAGGGGCGCGTCTTCGCTATCTATAGTCATGTCATCTAATAAAATAAAATTGGAATCAGAAGATAAGAGTGTGGACTAATGAAAAATAATGAGTGTAATCAGAGCATTACTGGCCATCTATTAGGTAACGAGCTCCGTAATGTCAAAGCTGACATTCGTCCACTAATGACGGCAGAGGCCGAAAAATTCAAATATTAAGATCTTATTTCCGTTTCGTGAAAGTCTTTATGAAACGAGATTAACTTCAGTCTATCAGCCGACCATCGCGACTCATCAGAACTTTCAAATTATCTTGTGCGGCGCTAGTGGACATCGTTAATGTAGAACAAGCTAAACTTCAGGATTCGATGGGCGGTAACCAAGTTTACTTGCCAATAATTGCTTTTCATATGAATGGAATTACAACAGCATTCATAAATTAAATTTAATGTTTCCATTCTAAGAAGAAATTGTTTATTCTGTAAATAGGATATTGGAATCACTACTAGAGACGTGGCTATCTACTTTTAGATAATTGATCAACCTAATTAATAAAGTAAACGATTTTTCTGCTATCTTAAATATAATCTTCTATTAAAACGATTAATTTTCTTGGAAGCAAAACTATTTATAGATTCACCTTTTACACAGTAATTTGATAAATATTTCTAGAATATTGAGTAAATCTTAGAACTGATCTAGAGAATTCACTTGAATTGAGAAAGCTTACTCTGATAGATTCTTTATTTTAAATTCTACACATCTGAATCTCTGATTGAATTTACGAACATTTACAAAGTAACATGACTCGTCTGACACATAAGCCAGCTTTATATGCATCTCAAAATTAATGGAGAATCTGCGTGATATTAAATTTTCACTTAATTTACAGTATAATGATATCTTAGTCGATGCTTATCATTAGGGTTGAGATGAAAGGGCATGATTGATGATGCCTTGGCACCCCTAAAAACACTGAATCACTGTTGTCTGTCGGTTTCACTTAAACCCTTTTCAGTTTCTAAAAGGGTTCATATTTTTCAGCATAGAAAACATGACGTCATTTTGAGCCACCATTTTTTTATAGGTATAATTTAATAAATTTTGTTTTATTCTTTCGGTAAATAAATTAAGTTAAGTAAGTTTGCTGAAATAAACTCGGTAAGTTGATGTTGAACAAATGTTTTCTTAGGTAACGGATGTTTTCTTGACATGAACAAGCGCTGTTTTTTGTTTGATGTGAATAATAGATCATTTATTATGAATTAGCATTTGGATATCACCGCGCTTGGGATTTGGAGAAGTGGCAGTGATCTTATCAAGCAGCAATTGTACCATTGTTTTAGTAATCTCCCATTTTAAGAAGATTACTATTAGTAGTTTATGTTCCCTTATATCTTTATTTTATTTTGTAAAATATTATTATCAATATATTGCTTCGTTTTGATTCTCTCTGGATAAGAATGTCCAAAGAATAGATAAAGGAATATTTGTATCATTTAACCCTTCTCACCCATCCATCAATATAGAATGTCCTCAGATAGGTAACCTTATATACAAACAAAATAATGACAGACAATGTCTCGTACGAACATGTACCTAATGGATTTTACAAAGTAACATATTTCTGAGAATCAAAGCAATCGTTGCTTTGATTCTCAGAAATATGTTACTCAGCCACCAATGCTAATATTACATGAAATTGTAGCTACTTACAAAAGGGACTCGCACTTGAAAATCTACATGAAAATTCAACGAAACAAATTACTACGTAAGCCTAATGAAACCACACCCAAAATATTAATAAAACAATTCCCTGAAAAGCCAAAGAAGCAAATACATGGAAGTATTCCTCGGAGGCATTCCGTCACAAATTACAGGAGATGTGAGGGAAACGTTGACAACGGGTCATTACCAGGAGGCGCTTCATGCTCCAAAAATTATGGCCACTTAGCTTAACGGGCGACTCTACGACAAGCGTTCAACTTGCGCCAAATACTGCCTCTTGTTGCGTTATGTTATGTTCTGCTGAAATACCAACACCGTTTGCTTTTGTTACGGTAATAGCATCACTAAACGTTTTTGGTTTATTTTTTACCTGAGGAACGTTAATAAAAACTTTTAAATTGCTTTTAGGAAAAGGATCTCGTTCCTCTATTGTTACGAAATAGAAAAATATAATATTTCCTATCCAAGTAAGAACGTAAGAAGATTTTTATTATTTGAAGTCTGACCCTCGATTATTAATACTTATCATTTTTCTTTTACGTAGCAGTCCTTATACAAGAATATAACCATAACTGTCGGTTCCAAGAACAGGAAAGTCTATTACGTTCGTGAATGTACGTAAAATATTTAACTGAATTACTGAATAACAATGTAACTAGTTATGAGTCCATTAGTCTTTTTAATTTCACATTTTTTACTTTGCGTAAATAAAAGGCCAAAACTATTACGCCAGTGCAAAGAACTTTGATAATGAGATGGATAAAATGAGTGACGCACACAAGATTCCGAAATAAACATAACAAGTTGAAGAATAATCCAAATCCCCAGTGAAGCGTATCCAATAAGTAATATAAACGAGATGGTCCAGCCTGGCGGATCACGTTTTCAAATCAACACTTTAGACGGTGTAAACGTGTATGGAGAAATGAAAGGGGCAGTAACGCCGGCCCGGCTAAATTGGCGTAGATTGAATGTACAATAGTGCGGCTTGGGACGCGGGCAGGGCTGCCAGACGGGCACGGTGCGGGCAACGACAGGGTTCGGTTTGGGCATACAACATTTTTGGGAAGCGCGACAAGTATTTTGACGGTCATCTGAAAGCTTTACGTGGTAATATTGTTTAAAGCGATGTTTGCCACGCCACGGTCTGGATTGCGGAGTCCCAAAAATGTTTGGATTCCGGAAACTACGGCAACCCTAAACGCACTCTAGGCTTTTTGTTGGGCACCTCATTATCTGGTGCGGACGTGGATAGCATCGGACGCGAGCCGCTGCGAATTTCTATCCGCATTTTTACACCCCAACAACCAATAAAAGGCCTCAAATGAAACAAAGCCCTCTCGAGATAAAACTGAACAATGGTCGAGTTTGACGCAGCGCTATCTCACGCCCGTCAGCGGCTCTGCCCTTTTTAATTGAATGCTATTTTATTTCGGATGTGTGTTCATTTTCTGTAACGGAACAGCAATCGGCGCGCATCTTCACGCGGACGATGTATATAACGCGATGATTGCCATGATGTACGGCCCTTGTATCCCTGGCTTTTTAAGAGGGAAAACAGAATGATTTATACCTACTGCGTGGATTGACTTATAACATATAATATTGGAATGTATTGTTCGTTGAGGAAAATATGTGAGTCACTAATCCGGCCTGTTATGGAGTGGGGGCGCAAGCGGCATATTGTTGTAAGATTTGGAATGAGATTCTGAGCGCGTAGAGGAGGCATAAATGTGGGATATTACACGCTCGGAGCAATTTACTGGCGTTAGTATACAATTCATAGGCTCTGTGTTCTGTCGGCCAATGAAAGTAAATCAGAAAAATAATAAATAAATCATAAAAAATAAATGAACTTGTCTTCACGCGCTTTTTTGGCGAAAAAAGCCTTAAATCTCTATGTTGGGCGTTGGGTGTATAAAAATGTTAAATGGTGTATAAAAATATGTGGATAGCTCATTATAATTTCCCTTACGACTTACGTTTTCGTATCTTAGGTACTGATATTTCTGGAAATTTCAATAATATGATTCGATATTTACTACCCGTTCCTTTTTTGAAAGAAATATAATTTCTGACTAACAATTAGTATGTTTATCGCTCCTATTATGCCACCAAACCATGGGGTCTCAACTCGAACAAATCATAATTAGTCTTGAAAAAAAATCATAGATGGCAGCATAAGTAACAATTTATGAAATTAACAATCACTAAAAAGCGTTATACGGCAAATTTTGGCTGAGGTAATATTAGTAAAAATCAAAACATCTTTGTTTAACGCTGATTTATGTATTTACACTCATAAATCTCGTATTTTCAACAAAAAACTTAAATTAAGCCGTTTACTTCAATTCGAACCCTTAGAATGATAAAGTAGCCATCTGTAAATCATTTTGTCGAGAGCTCTTTGCGATAGATGGCGTTTTACTCAAGTGAAGACAGGGTAAACTTAACACTTTAAACTTGCGTTTAAGTCGTTTCATTAATCAGGACAATCAAACAACATTGTTTTTTTATCTAGTACTTTACGTAGAAATATAAAAATTGAACACCTAGGAAGAAAAAACGTACAAAAGGAAGAAAAACATCTAGGAGTCTTGCGTAGTATCTAGGCAAGACTCCTAGATGGCGTTGTAAAACTACAGTCTCTGGCAATTAGTGAGTCGCTGATGCTGCCATCTGTTAAAAAAATGGAGTATTAAAAATAGCCAGCTCAATTGCCAGACTTAGGGTGGTGTCATTTCTTTGTATGGGATTGGGTATCTGTACGTAGTATTATAATATCTGTGACCAAACTTAGCTCTCCACTCTTAATATCATCTTAACCCGTTTAACGTGGAGCCCAGCATTAAGCCCCTAAAGCCGGTAACATATTAACAGGAGAATGCAATAACAACAACATATTTGTCACTCCAAGCTTGTCACACAAATCACACCTGCAAATCGCTGGCCGCCATAGATCAGGGCATATTCATGAGTCGGCTATAATCGGCGGTGCGGCGCGCGTAAATCAATTGACGTGCAGTGACGTCACGCGGTGGACGCGCGACAGCTGTGCGACAATCGTGCGTCAGCCGCTGTGGTATTAGCTCGACAATGTGTTGGTGATATGTCAGATGACGTATAAGGGGTAGCGTTTTGGTCCGTTATTTTGTGTGAAGGAGGTTTTGTAAAATGACCGTCATGGTCATGATTGACACTTAGGCATCATGACTGTATCGTATACTAACCCAAAGGTCAAGGTAATGCAATCCGAGATCGTTTATGAAATAAATACTTCAGTAATGTCCTCATTAGAACCTAATACTTTATTCAAAACACTATTCTACATTTTCTCATACACAAACTGACAATTTAGCCATTCCAAATCCCATTCACGCTCAACTTTATATCAAAACAAATGAGGTCACTATTCGGATAGCCTCACATACTCCGCTACAGTGAAATTAAGCTCTTATTCGCAGTCCTAGCGCCGTATTACTCGCTACCTACGAGCCGTCAAACATTGTAGTCTGAAATCTCAACGGAGTCGTAAATGCAAAGGCACCTATTAAGTTGTGCCGTAGTGCTGTAGTGCCGTTGTGCCGATATCTGCCGTAATGTAGCTACTTTGTGTAGAAATGTTGGCTTAGCAACAGTTATCGATCGTATCGCCTTGAATGTAGATAGGGTTTGTTTTAAGACTCGTCTATATTGGTTTTTTAAGAATATGATACAGGCGATTCTGTAAAACACTTTAGTTTACGTTTAAAACCATAGTCATATAACATATTTATTGTTTTATAACTACATATCTTCTTGGAAACTTCACTTCATCATAATAGCACCCCAAATATAATTCTGAATCTACTTACTGTCAATGTCACAATATTTGCCACTGCCAATGTATTTATCTTGTATCAACAAATATCATGTTTCCCTCCCCTCCCTGCCCCCCGCCCGCAGTGTACACACTTAATGAGTTCTAAATCGCACCTCCCACCACTCCGCTAAGTAAACACTCCAGTGTATTGTCCAAAATGTTTACAGCAATTTCGTAGCTTTTAAACAAAAACATCTCTTCCCTAAACAATTCGCTGGCCCATTTCGCAGAGTGATAAATTTCTCACTTATCTGGGTTCGTTTAGCTTAATTGTACACATAGTAGACATCCTATTGTCCTTGTATAAGGCGGGGCTTTTTTCCTTTTCAATGGATTTTTCAGGTACCCCCCCCTTTCGTCCCGGCCTACCTCTCCCCAGATAATGTATTTCTTTTGTCTATTGTGTACAGTGATTCATGTAAATCACTTGGGTTTACGGTTCCCCGTGGCACCCCCGGCGGCAGTGCTCGGCCGCCGTGCCTGTCATAATGTCTTCTAATAAATCCCTTTGCAATTATTAGCTGAGGAACTCGATGTTATAATCCCATCTGCTTAAGTTCTGCTATATTATACATTTGCGTGAATGATATTAGTTTGAATGTAAATCCACATTTACTAGTGAATGGTACGTCATTTATTAGTCGGTTGTATTGCACATTAAGCTGTCGTGTCTGTTATTGGACGTGTCGCTTTTGTTATGTGATTTTTGGTTGAATCCTAAATCAGCACCGATATATTGGTTGCAGACAGAGTTATAGAATGATTAATTAGTAAACGTTGTTCGTGTGAATTATGATTTAAATGATATATTTGACATTGTCCTGATTTTGTACATCAACGACTTTCGGAACATCAACTGAGGTATCTAGATCCTACCTCCCTCATAAATAATAAAATACATATCATAATAAAATAAAAGTAAAAATCTTTTAAAAAACAGCTTTTAATGAAATAAAAAGTACTAAATATAACTTACGTAAATATAGACCTATAATATTTTCTTAAAAGCTAGAGGCTTATTATCTTTAAGTGTTAAAAGGACATTTACGCCTCAAGCTTTTAAGAAAATAATATTATAGTTCTATATTTGCGTAAGTTTTATTTAGTACTTTTTAGTTAATTAAAAGCTTGTTTTTAAAAAGATTTTTACTTTTTTTTTGTATTTATTAGCATTAGAATTTGTTTAAATATCAAAATCTAATTCTATCACCTTCACAAATCGAACCCAACACTACGGAGCTATCTTGTAAGGTCGAGGAGTCTCTATGGCCGCCTTCCGGCTCCATCATCAGGCCCTGAAAACCACCTAGTTTCAAAACACTTGTTAATTCATGACCAATGAGTCCAAACACGATGGTGCTATCTTGTTTAATTGAGGAGTTCACATGGCCACCTTCCGGCTCCATCATCAGACCCTGAACACCACCTAGTGTCAAAGCGGTTGTTAATATATGACCAATGAGTCCAAAAACGATGGTGCTATCTTGTTTGATTGCGGAGTTCCTATGGCCAACTTCCGGCTCCATCATCAGGCCAGCTCCATGATATCAAATTTTCAAAATGTCACGGTAGTTGTATAAGTATGCCAAGTTTCAGCTGACCCTGATTCCAGAAAGTGCTTGAAAAATGGAGTACAATATTAGTAACCGGAAAGACATACGAACAGAGCAAGCTATTATAAAGCTTGTAAAAATGAAACATTAACATATATATATTATTGAAACCTCAGACCAAATAAAAAATCGGACAGAGCTCTGCGAACAGTACAGTGAAGCATGCCAAAACTACACCTCCGCTCTGTGCATACACGCTAGTACGTACACATTCACAACCATTTACAATCAAACTACACGTCACTAAGTGCACACATCATGTTTACGAAACTGCACTCACGTCACTATTGGCAGCGTTCTGTCTTGGATTAAAATTTGGTCTGAGGTTGAAACCTAGTTCTTACCTTTTTTCGGTGTCAAATAATTTATGAATTTATGAAGCATCTCAACTTTCATCTAAAGAAAAAAACTTTCTTTCAAAAAAAGCATGTCTCAATATGTTATGTCTAAACTTTTTACATCAGCAATGAAGTTGTCAGTATTATTGAGATAGCCTAGTGTTATTATCTGGACAAAATATCGGCGGGTACTAACTAAATGATAACCTATTTTATGAATAAAATGTGCAATTTAGTCGATGCCCACCGATGTTAGGCTAAGTACAGCACATACCGTGTAAAACAAATCATAGTTACCTGGGATAGGTTTTACACAGTCTTAATCTAAACCTAGACATGTAACGCATACAATCTCAAGATAGTAGAGTCAGCGCATAGTCTTCAGAAGATTAAAGTGCATGATATTGAAGTAGATGCATATAACCGTGAAAAAACATATTTTGCCCACAACAAGATTACATCCATCCATCTGCGACAATCCTTTACAGACTCCATGTGTTTCTAAGTCCTCGCCAGCTTTAAACTAAGATGGTTCTTAATACAAAGTGCTGAGATTTACGAAACACATATGCACATAGTAAGCCAAGCTGCGCAATAATTTCAGCGTATATTTGTAGCAAACTGCAAGGTTTCCATGCCGTTTGCAGCAGTCCTAGGGCTGTGCTCGTGCCGTATATTTCACAAAACTTCGCTACTAGTGCTGCACTTAAATCATGCTGATGCTGAAACTGTTCTCAAGCGTATTTTGCTGCTGGGTGTTTCAGCTAAATCTTGGTCTAAACATAAGACACTTTCTGAAGTCGGATTTTGATAAACGTGTGATATTTCCTCGTTGTTATTTTCTTCTTCGTCTTGATTATGATCACACCACGCCATACTCATTGGTCCTACTCATTGTAAAAATCGAATCACAATAATTCAGGACCCAGAGTTTGTGTCCCTGTAGTTTCATTTTTAATTTTGTTATCGCTTCCCTTTAGTTCTTAATTTAAGCCACATCGTTATCTCCTTTCCATTCAAGTCCCTCACTTCTACAAACATACGTTCCTAAAGTCCAAATATTTGAGACATCCAATATGACCGGATCAGCCCTGCAGGGGTCGTGTCAAGTGATGGAGCCGACCACCCTCGGTAGTCCGCGGTAATTAAAACGAAGCTCGGCGCTCTCCACAAGTAGGTCAGGTATCAATCGGCCGCTGATGGTATAACAAGCGATACAGCCAACAACTCTGCCGGTGACTCTCCACTTCGAGGGCAGTCGTTCTATTGTCTGACATGTTTTTGTTGCTGAGATGGTACTTGGGGTAAGAATGAGGTGGGCCTGTATTGTTACAGGTGTTTTCTTTTATTTTAGGGTTTTATCTACCATTTACAATCAAACTACACGTCACTAAGTGCACACATCATGTTTACGAAACTGGCCTCACGTCACTATTGGCAGCGCTCTGTCAGTTATATAACTGACGGAATCGTTTGAGAGAAATAATATTTTCATCAATTTGTTTTGTTTCTCACAACTTTCCTTTATCATTCTGACCTACTATTGAAAAAACTTTTGAACTACTTTTTATTTAGTTCTCCTGCTTCCTCGCCTGTCAGCCCGTTCGCTTCATTGTACTGGAATAAGTGTACTGAAAATGCAATTAACTTATTCTTCCACACTTAACTTAAGACTGGCCACGTTCCAACTTATTCTGCTAACTTCAGTTACTTTAGTTGTGGCCCAAAGTGGCTTGGAACTTCAATTACACATCAACGCTGACATGTCCTTCGTAAATCCTTCACGCTACTACTGTCTGTTAGAAGATTGACGTCATTCTGTGACAAAGTTACTAGATTGAAAAGTCTAAAACCCTCCTCTTTCTTGTTTAGAATGACACTCATATGTAACTGCCACTCAACATTGATTCCAGAGATATATAACTCAAGGCGAACAGAATGCGTCTCGCAATTTGTCTAATAAATATTTTCGAGTTCGTTTTTGTTGGCAATCCAATTTGTTTCGTTCGAAGAATCAAAGTGGATTGATAACAAAAACGAATTCTAATTTTTGAAGAAAATAAGTTAGATATTCTTTTTAGCAATAATGCATATTCTCCTATTATATATTACATAAATAGTATATTACATAGTTATTATATATATCTGCATTACATATTATGTAATGCAGAAACCATCAAGCTTAAAAATCATAAAATTCCGCCAGAACACTACTACTCTACCAATTAAGCCTTCAAAGAGTAGTAAAACTAAACGTTACCAGTTAATTCAATGTTGCTTGAAACCTATACGTACTCAAGTAAACTGTTACTAGTTGTGCGAACTTTAAACTCAGTTATTTCTTACAAGGAAACCTCGGGAACAGAAAATCTCGCCCCTTGTTAAAGAGAATGAGTTGCCGACTGCAATTATGGATAATTAAAGTTCTATCTTTATGAGAGGGTCTTTCTCGGGATGTATCATGAACAATCGTCAAGTATCCAATAAATAAAATTCGTGTCTATTCAGAAAACAGCGGTAATCTGTATCAAAAAGATGACGACGAGAGACGTAATGGCCACACGTTTTTATATTAAACTCCTCAATAGATTCACATTCAGAAATAAAATCAATATGAAATGCATTATATAAATAAATCTAGAGTAGCGTCTCTTGGTTTTATAAAGGCGGGAATGCAGGATTTGTATCGGAAATAGAAAACTTATTTAAAAAAATGGAAAAGAGCTTATTTCCATTTCTGAGAAAATCCGATATTGGTTTACTGAGAGCAACTTCAGAATCTAACAGAATGTGAGCAGTGGTGGTGAGTGATACTGTCCACTGACGTCATTGGTCCTTTGTGGTCGTAAATATGTAGATAAGTTTGCAATTATTGTTATTTGATTTATTTTTGCCCCGGTTATTTATAACTTAGGAGAAAAAAAGGCGATAGCATTTTGATATGGATGTGAGTATGTATATGTACCTATTATAAGTTTATAGCCTATTTATGTACTGTAAAACCTAGTTTATCTATAACTAGCTTCCGCCCGCGGCTTCGCCTGCGCGGTATGTCGATGAACAGTAGCCTAGGTTCTTTTCCAGGGTTGCATCTGTTGCGTAGTAGTGGTTTAAGCGTGAAAGGTAACACACACACGACAGTCAGACAGAATTAGAAAGTATGTACCAGTCCTAATATGGATGCATGAGTTATTCCAATATGATGATATATTATTAATATATTTTATTCTTTGTTCCTCTCAATCAGAGCACCTGCCATCTAATCTCTTCACCACCCTTGGTTGACTGGTAGAGAATGCCTAAGGCATTAAGTCCGCCTTTGTACCTTTTTAAGTGCGAAAAGTTTAAATAAATAAATAAGCTTTAGAGGAAACAGGGTTACCAAAAATAAGAAGAAAATAGCGTAATTCTGCTACGATCATAGATTTGCTGTACGAGTATACGCACATTTGATGTGTAGTGAGTGGTTAATCCACTCGCTCCCACACAGCAAAAAGTGCGTTAGAGATACCATGTTTGTCAATTACTTACAATATTATAGTAGTGACAATTTATGTTACCATCGAGGTACAGTTGGGTGCGCGTATTAGGTACAATGTATCTTAGCAGTGACATTTCAACGAAAGCCTCCATAAAAAGTACAATAAAGAACACTAATAGCGCCCAAAATTATGTTCGTTTGCGAACGAAATTCAGTGTGGCGAAGAATTCAGCGGCTGTAGATGATTGTCACGTCTAGACGAAGTCTTTACGAAGTCTACCGCTCGTTTTACGAAGTCTGCTCTTTGACGAATACTAGGCTTGATTAATAATGCACGATCCACGAAACACTCGCCGAGTTCTCGACTATCGTAATAGTGGGATATTTTACTTTTGGATGTAAATCTTGGTAGAAGTGTCGTCTTTATTTTAGTGTTCAAAAAGGTACACACATCAATGCTCTGAAAGCTGGTAAGTCTTGTGTCCCATCACGGGTTGTGCCGCAAGAGTTTCCTTAAAATCATAGCTTACCAACGCATTGACATGCACTTCACACTAATAATTATATCAGTAAACCCGAGATCGCTGTCATCATTATATTGCCTCTCCGTATACGTACAGTATACGTGTTGACTTTGAGGTACAACGTTTTGGCTTTTTTCGCGTAGAGCTTTTCAAACGGTGAGCCTTTTCCAATCAGAGCCGTAGACGATTTGTAGCTACGTGTTAATTTGGCAGCGAAGCTTTTGCAAATATTGGCTCACTGCTGTCCGAGGGTCGAGCAGAGAAATATTGCGATATACTGCAAATACCCTGCAGGGAAGATAATATTAAATGGACAAAAAGGAAAGTAACCCCAACGAAAAAATCTTGAGCGGAAAAAAATGAAGTTAGATATACTTTCAAATATGTAATGATAGCTGATTATTATTTTTGTTAAAAATATCCATATGACAGACTAAAGAGAGACCTATTATTTATGAATTCAATATTAAATTAACACTTTCTTATAGCTAAAAAAAGGCCTCATCTTCAATTTATCTTTAAAACTATTTCTTGGCTACTTCCTGTCTTATACCTATATTTCCTGCAACAGCCTTGGTATGATAGAGTAGTACTGTTTCAAATAAAGTAGAGCTGAGACCTTACCAGGGTAAAACTAATTTGGGTCCTTCTTAAGAGTCATACCTTCATGATAATGATAGTCGTCATGTCGCGTTCCTGACTCAACAAAGACTTTGTGCTTACAATAGCTGCTGTGAATTCCCTCTTGGCATCAAACTGTATTAAACACTTATCTTTTTGCATTGATGGTTAAGTCATTTAGTAAAAAATTCTAGAATGTAATGAAAACCATTTTTGATAGGAACCTTTCTAGCATTAGGTACAATTTTTCATTTATGTAGACACTAAAAGATTATATGAAAATCTGAAGTTCTTTTCAACACGGATCTATTTAATATTGCTTTAAATGCAAAGTTAAACGTGACCGGTAAGGTTCCTCCAAATTATTATTTTTTGGAATGTTATCTTTTATATATACTTCACGATGGAAAATAAAAGTGCCTTCTATTTAAATAAGTTAAAAATAAACCGAATTATTTCGAGATAAAATATTTCAATATTTGAAGCAATAATTATTATTGCTTCAAATATTTTAGTTTTTTTTTTAGTTAAGTGTTGAAATGTTATTTCATTTATCAATGTTATTTATATACTTTTCCGTACCATCGATGTTTTACATTCTAATAAATAAATACGGATCTATACATTCATAAATGCTATATGAAACACGATTATTTTCCAATCAACACAGTTTTGCAGATTAGGTCTATCCTAAATGTCAGATTAAACCATAACGATTTACTTAAAACACATGAACAATTCGAAACGTTTCACTCACAACGATCCTGAACATGCCCAAAAACAAATAACAGAAAAAAACATTCGACAACGTGAATTGCAGAGTTGCAGAGTCACGACGTCTGTGTCCGGGCGAGCGTGCCACCGGCACCGTGCCGCCGAGTCGCGACGTGTGGCCGGGCGAGCGTGCCACCGTGCCGCCGCGAAACTTATGGGCACAGAAGGCTTCATAAAACGAATTTTAATATTTTTTTTACTTTGTTCTCTCATAAGAAGCAACAAGAATAATGTAGCCAGGATTTTGTAATAATCTTGATTTAAAAGAGTGCCTTTGGAGTTTCTTGCCCGGTGGAGAGAAGAAGTCATAGAGATCTATGTTTTGGAATGGGCAACTAGCTTCAACTTTCTAACAAACTGACCGACTCTTTGACAATTTAAAAGTGCCTGTAAATGGTTTAATAATAAATGCTTTCAGTTTGAATTTGAGTTTAAGTGAAAACAGGCGCACGCACACAAACGCATATGGTCTGTTCTGACTTAAACTTTATATCTCACCACTTGTTACAACAATTATTGCTTAAGTAGCAATTTAAATTGTAATTGACAAAAAATGGGAAATCCATATTTGCACGCCTCATAATATTAAAAAAACAGAAAATTATTCAAACCAAAAAAAAAAAAAACAATTAAACAACATTTAATTAAACAGACATTTTCAATATGAAATCACGATCGACGACGAGGACCTTCAGACGTTAAAGTAACCACACACGGGATTCATATATACGTACCTACAGATAGACACACCAGACTTCCATAGTAGTAAATTACTGCTAAGGACTGCTAAAAAGATAGTTAAAAGGATAGTTCTAAATATCAGTGCACTCATATTAAAGTATAAGTGGATATTTATACTAGCAGGCAATCAAAGTACAGGCCAGTACTTGTTTGAAAAAATGAAAAACATCTTTAAGGTGATTAAGAAAAATCGGTTTTAAATATTCAAATAATCAAATCAAAGCACTCAATTTGTAAGTGAAATTACAAAATGGCATCTACAGGTACGTCTTCTGATCGATTTCCTTAAATTTTCATCACATCAAACGGATGTCAGTCGCGACTTCGCGAGTTTCACTGTCTGTACGTACACGCGTGTGTTTTCGCTTGTTGCATGAAGTCGTCCTTCTGTACCTTTCTATTCCGTGACATCGTGCTACCGTCCCAGCGTGCCACGTAATTGGCGAGCCGGTCACGTCCCTGCGAGGCAGCTTGGCACTAATTAAGCGAGCAGGAGGACACTTTCTAAATGGCACACCTATCAATCCTATCTTACGCCTCCATTTTGGAGAAAAATTGGCCGCCAGGTAGCGCAGTTAGCCGGTAGATGGGTGCACGCGCTCTAACGTGATCGTTTGTCTAGTTTTTGCTAGTAGTGTACTGAATTGTTTATAGTGTTCTGGGAAATAAAAATTGATTAGTTTTTGTGTTGCCTTATGCATACACGTAAAGTAATTTATTGATGGTAACTTTTGCTATATAAAAGTGATTAAGTGATTAAATTAAAAATGTCATTCATAACCGATGATGTTAAAGTTGCCAGTCTATGCTTAAGCTTTGCTTCATTAGCTACCGAGTCATAGTAGGAAACCACAATCTTCCGACTAACCGACTTTAATTCGACACCTCATGAAACTAAAGCCACAAAATTCTTTCCTCCCACAAATTTATGGCACACATTAATAACAATCACTTAAAAGCTGAAAGCTCTGATAAAGACCGGTGGCGATGGCGGCGAAAATGTTATAAGTATCGACGACCAATATGAATTATTTTCTAGTAATTGGATTTTAGATTGTGCAATTTATGAAGCACATATTTCGTGATATTAGTGCCTAGCCTCGCGTGAACCTCATAATAACTGATGAAATATATTCCACGAATCTAAAAAGTATCATAATGTATTTAAACTTTGTATTTTACGAATCATTTTCGATGTGGTTAGGTGGCGGTCGTGGGCGTGATTTCGTGGTCATGTGAAGTGACAAGCTGTACTAAATTATTATAAACGTGAAAGTGATTTTATTGGATTACATCTACTACTATAGCGCATCAAGATTTAAGTGCAATTTGATATTATGCTGATTTGTTAGAGATACTATAGATAGTAGAGACGTGTGGCCAAAACCGCAAACGACAACTAGCAATGATATCGCAGGTAGAGTGACGTCCACTGAAGTGCGAAATACAATTTATTTATTTAAAATCAACTTTTGTTGAAATATTTGCACAATTTAAGCTTTCATCGAAATTTCTACAATACACGTCCACCTGATACCACAACTGTTTTGGTTCAAACCAGAATAAATAATTCATGTTTCACCACTGTTTTTAGTGACAATTATTCATCCAAATAAATTAAAATGCACATTGGATTTTGATCCGTGGTTTGAAGAATTAGAGTTAAAAATACGTAGCTTGTAGTTTGTAGGATTAAGTGGAGGAGTAATATTTCTCGTTCAAAAGGTAACTCGTCGACAGCTATCGACAGTTCTTTGTGGAAGAGCTCCGAGCGCGTTGTTTTGATCAAAGGCGCCTCGATCTCTGAATTACCGTTGATCAATCAACGTCTATTAAACTTGAAGTTATACACGAGTTAATTAGACTTGATTTACAGACGAAATGTAGTGGGATGAACTCAGCATGTTTGGAAATTGACAGAAATTATGAATGAATCCTGCTGATTGCGGATCAAACTCTTTAATGAATTAGGAGAAGAGCAACCAGCTTGAGGGAAATATGAATGTTGCCTTGATTGAACACTATGTGACGTTGCAAATTGACATCTTAGGCGACATCTAGCGGTGGAGCTAGGTAGCTCCAGAGTTTCTCAATACTGGAGACGGAGCGTTGTTTTTGGGTTTCGATAATTAATTAGATGTTAATTGGGGAATTAAAATTTATTAACATACGGATGAAATCACCCAAATTTTATAGTCATGCAATGTCCAATAAAATTACAATTTAATTCTTATGATATAATTTCGGAAGTGGATTGTCACTTGTCAAAGAATTCGGTTTTTAGTCTGTGGTTAGGACTTTCTCGAAGGTCGATATCGAGGAGTCAGGTCTTTGGTCCTGCGTGTGTGACGAGAAGGGTGTTCCTTCCCGATCCTGGTGACGCTACGCAATGATGGAGTTTTAACAGTAGCCGAACCTGTCTGGCTTTTTATGCTAGCCTGAACTGATGCGAACGTGAAAGACGTGACGCCCTGGTGCCGTCCCGTGGTCTGGTGAAATAGCAGTTAGTCCCGACTAGTGGCGGGCAGTGTGCTGGTTGACCCGGGCTTTGGCAGTTTAGAGGTTAGATCCTACGAGTGCTGGCAGTGTGGCCATCCCCGTATATTGGAAGGCCTTACCATCCGGTAGCTCGTCCAGGAAAGTGTCGCCGCTCCAGGTAACGATTAGCGTCATCGTTTTCCTTACGGATCCCGTAGGCCGCGTGTACGTGGGAACAGAGTTTTCTCTGTGGTTCCATGCCAAGGGACTTGATTCCGTCAACTGACGTCAACTGAGAGTCCGTCGTGAACAAAGGGACAGTTAACACCTGCAAGTTTGTAGTAGACCCTTTGAGTGAGTGCCCAACAAACATTTACGACGTTGAGTAGACGTTTTGGTGGCAACTTAATGTTATTCAGTATAATCGTATAAATGTCATAAGGACGTTTACTCTACGGCATTAGGGCCCATTTTATTCAACTTAAGTTGCTAAGAGTTTCGTGTAACAGTCATATAAATACCTACTTAGTCGCATAGTAGTCATATACACGTCGGCGATTTGACTAAATATCATGTAATGATAGCTGTCGCGGCGTGTATTCGACTTCGGGTCGACTTATGGTACACAATACGACTTTTATATAATGAAATCGTTGTGTTATTGTCATTTAAAGATGATGCTCATATTGAACGAAATTATATTGTAACAGATTATATCACGTTAATTTAATATGGCGGTGTTTTTGACAGCTGAGTTAATATTGCATTTTTTCTTTGTTATTTGAGGTGATAAAACCATTTCATCAGTCGTAAACCATTGTGCAATCAAGTTTACTGATTAATGTGAGGTAGGTTTGGAACAATTTTTTTATGCGCTTTTAAAACTCTAACGTTTTCATATATTTTATTAATAATTTTATTAAGTGACTGCGTTATATGACAACTACATAACTTCCCGACCTATAAACTGCGTGTTCATTGTAAATGTTTACGCCATTACAGTTGATTTAGGGATCAGTGATAAAATTAAAAACGCTTAGCTAACTTAGTTCAAAGAATTTATATTAAAAAATAGAATATTTGTTTGCTTGACTTATAACTTAGTTAACTCAGGTTCCTTGCTGGAACGCGTAATTCTTTTAGGGCCCGCTGCTCGCCCGACATCGCGCCCCGGAGGCCCACCGCGTGTCAGCGGCTCCGGGTAAAACCTCAATATCTTGAGTTATACTTATCGTAGCTCGATAACGTAAAGTAATTTGGATTCTTGAATAAACAGACCACATACTTATCTATATATGGTGAACGGATGAATACAATAGGATTTACAATATTATCGTAAAGTGCGTGGTAGTTTATTTGTTCTTATGTTTTGACGATTTCTGTTAAAAATACTGTTTCTATTGTTATAAAATTTTACAGGCAGTATTATGAATAGATAACGAATCTAAAAAAAATAACAGTTTGAGATAATAACAGAAAATAAAAAACAAAATTATTACGTAACTAGAGGTCATCTTGACCTTGATTTCAAGGACCGTGTTTTGACGACAAAATGTTGTTATTATGACGTTATAGTAGTGAAAATCACTTACAAATTGATTCAATTACACTAATTAATATTTTATAGTAGCGTCACACGCTGTAAACATCATAAAACAAACACTATTCACATAATCACCACCACACTCAGTACTTTCACGGCATTTTTTTGATACGCTAATTTTGCACACTCAACTTATGTATTTTGGTAATATTATTATCACACACGATGTATAAACTATTATTAATTTGATTTAATATCACTTCACGACGATTACGGCAGTAAAAACACGAAATAATTATTAAAATATGCACGGAGACCGTCCGGCGCACACCCGCGCAGGCGCTCTGACAGATGACACTGTCAAACGTTCCATGCACAGATTAAGCACTTAGTAGATTAATTTGACGTGAATATCATCCAACTCTAGAGTGCTACTGCCCATAGACACTATTAACCCGTATTTCAGTAGAAATAGAGACCTAAGTTGCGTGGCATCGACTGATGCATTTTATTCATCAGTGGGGTTTGAAGGATATTTCCGATTGATGCATCGCGTGCATCATTAGGACTCAAGCGGTTAAGTCTTAATAATATTTTTGTTTTAGGTAAACCCCACAGTGATCTCTAATTATGATGTTGATAAGTTTTTATCAAAGATGGACCTCATTGAAATGATATGCGCACATTTGAAATGGAAAACTTGAAATGTTAATTACGTTCCTGGGATAATTAAAAAAATGAAACAATTTTTTCTTTCACTACATAGTAATGTTATCTGTGTAGTATTATAATATCTGTGGTAATGTTATCATTAATCACTGACAGACCTGACTTGACCTGACTGGTTAATACAAATGGATAAAAACCGTTTAAAACGCCTTGACTTGACCTGACTTGACCTGACGTGACCTGACTTGACCTGACGTGACCTGACTTGACCTGACTTGACCTGACTTGACCTGACTTGACCTGACTTGACCTGACCTGACTTGACCTGACTTGACCTGACTTGACCTGACTTGACCTGACTTGACCTGACTTGACCTGACTTGACCTGACTTGACCTGACTTGACCTGACTTGACCTGACTTGGCCTGACTTGACCTGACTTGACCTGACTTGACCTGACTTGACCTGACTTGACCTGACTTGACCTGACTTGACCTGACTTGACCTGACTTGACCTGACTTGACCTGACTTGACCTGACTTGACCTGACTTGACCTGACTTGACCTGACTTGACCTGACTTGACCTGACTTGACCGCCTTTTTTTATTACCTCCTTCATATAGATTTATTTGGCTTTAATGCAACTTGTGGAATATTAAAATCAATAGCCCACTTTTTTAATCGTCTCTGAAGTCATCATTGTTGGTTGAAGTGTCTTCTTTATCAACATTAGCTTCATTTTCGGATGACTTCAACTTCGAAAAATCAACAAGAGTCCTGAACTTTGGAAAATGAACTGCGGGGCACACTTGTAGTATTTTGGTTAAATTGATTAGTTAAATTTGCATTTAAATGTGATACGGAACCTTTCTTATTTTGCTCACTCTCAGCTTGAGCTCTATTACTTTGTATTAAAGTACGCGAAAATTGTATACAAGGTAATTATAAACCTTTAATATGAGTATTAATTAAGTAGCGGTCGTATTATCATGTTTGTGATACTTTAGGATGTATACAGGTCGCACTCGTAATACTTATTCGACTTATATATAATGGTAACAAATACTACGTGTATACAATTATTATCCGTTTAGCAGATGTTTAAAAGGTACAGTAATGGCAAGGCAAGTAATATGACAAAATGTACAGTTTTATGACGTTTATACTACGAAAACGTTTAGAGGACGAAAAGTTGTATAAGTAAGTTTTATAAATGTCGAAATAACGTCATATGACATTATTATACGACAAAAAATGTTTATGACTATTCGGACATATAATACACCAGTACATGACGAAGAGTTAAAATAATGACTATAAAATAACTTTAAAAAGACTTAAGGTCATATATAAGTTTGATTATATGACAAAAATGTTTGTTGGGTGATACCCAGGTGACCATTTTGTTAAGGTCATTTCCAAGTGATTTAGGCCTATGTGTAGTAAACTAGGTTATAAACCAGTTGTTCTAAATTTCATGTGTTAGGTTGTGTCTCAGGGTGCTTTGCCCCTAATGTAATAATTTCTCTTATGAGCACAACCATATTTAAGGTCACTTATTATTCGATTGAGCTAGAAGTTGTTAAGCGTTCATCTCACGGATCCTCACAAGCGACCTTGAGCTTGTTGATATTTAATCTCATGCTTGTATTTCTCCTAACACACCTTGTTACGGAGACGGGGTGTGTTAGAGGCTAATACCAGGTTAAAGGTTGGGAAAGTTCTAGTGTTTTAGTGGCTTGCCACAATTTTTGTAAACCTGTGTTATATAATTACAATAAACTTTGTAAAAAAGGTAATGGTTTAATTGGTTCTTTCCCTATTTATATATACCTAATAAATTTACTTTAGCACGGCAGGAAGCCGGGTGACAACTAAATGGCAAATTATAATGATATAATATACTTATTATGATTATATCAGTGCTACAAATATGTAACATTTTAGCACTGACATAACCAAAAGAAAAATTGTGAAAACGAACATGTACACAATAATAGAACGCAAACAGATAAAGTCCGCTCCACCCAGTTCCTGCAGTCTAACAAACTTCGGATCTCACAAATAAACTCATTTCATCAGAATTGTCTTTCTTTAAGAATGAGAACCTTCAACTCCATTCCCGTAAGAATACCTTTCGTTTTAACTTTTAAAAATTCAACGACCAGCTGAATAAAGTCTAAGATCTGTTACTTCATTTCACAGTAAGATTTTTAACGTGAGTTTGTGAGACAGTGTACCTTTGCGGATCTCGGGACCCGGGCTGGGAGCCGGGAGCCCGGAGCTGGGAGCTCGGGTCGGGTCCAACCAAGTTTCCTCGTAAACAACTGGAAGAAGCGCGGCCGGGATCCTGCATTGTTCGTTACAAACTTACAATTGCGATCGATCTGATCCAATTTGAACTTTAAGCAGTACCGCATAGTGCTCACACAGCGGCAAAGCGTCCGCTCCGAGGGTAATGGGATATATTTGTTATTGAATACACGTCTGCATTTGTTCGTTAGGTCTTACCGGAGTACGTACTGTACGTACTGCACCGGGATCTGTCTGGCTAACTATTTCTTTATTAGAGTTCAACTTTGTACACCGCAATTTGCTGATACTGATTTATTACTACGAAATAAATGTTCTTTTATCTAGCTAAGGCTAACTATAATGTATCTTTTAAGCAGTAAGTATGTTTATTTGCAACATAACTAGTTAATTATAACTGACAGTAAGTATTGAAAATACCTATTAATACTTGTATTCATAGATATCCTCGCTACTTATTATACCTACGGATATTGTTAATCGGCCTGTCATGAAACTTTTCAAGGATTATTTCACGTTCATTGTCCAGAATGTATTTTCCAACTTTAAACCTTTCACGGTGAGATGAAAGCAGATAAGTCTGTGGAATAAAGTTCAAACGGTGAATGCAAAATAACCTCTCAAGTTAGCTCCAATAACCTCTTTGTACATATTTCCTGACATAAAATTGTCGGCTATTATGTGCGCCTTCACGAATTCAGGTCAAGTCTAATCTTTTAAAGTTTTCTAGTCAGCTGTCTTTCAGGTTAGCTTACTCTGATTACGGTCATTTTTTTCGTAGCGAAACTTCTTTGAAAATATTATTTTTAACGTTCGTTATAAATACTTAAACTTAATTTGGCTTAATTTGATCAGCGTGCAAATAGGTAAAATTTAATGAGTTCTCTTGCTGTCTTTAAAATATTCAAGCAGTCAACTCATTCTCTATCAATAATAGCCGTAGTTACCAAGTAAAGCCACAGTCTCGAAGGACCAACACCACAAACTGCGGGTGAAACGTAAACTGCGCTTATCTAACGCACAGACGTCAACCAACAGTTGAATAAACGCACATGACCTATGCCGAGGTGATGGTACTCGCGACACAATCGCGTCATGAACGCGTAACCAGTAGGAATTTACATAGTTTTATTGTGCAACATTGCGAGTTTATTGCCGCCATCGATAACGTTAGAACGGGAGCCAATTTTCAGTTGCACCGTTTGCACGGAACCAGTCCTGTATGCACGCTAAATGTGCTATCGATATCGCCGAGTGTTTAGACGAAAAGTGAATTTGTTTCTGACGTATTTGTCTGTGTCGGCTGAAAATGGTAGGTGCGGAGTGATTGAGGGGTTCCTGGCATGTGTGCTTTCTGTTTCTAGAATAAAGTTTGATATTAAATTCTACCTAAAATTCATTTTGTGCAGCACATTGAGCTTTGGACTATGTTAGCAGAGTATTGATTCTTAGAGTAAATATACTCATCAGAAATATATAAATATTTTATAACGATAGTGACAAAATAGTAGGTAGTAAATATAAAACTGATACACTTAAAGTAACTCGCTTCATACCTCATAGCGGACTCTATTCCAGAGAACTAAGCAGGTAGATTCTGTTTCACGTCTCACATAGTTTTTGGAAGGCTTCCAAATCCTCCATGAATGTAGTAATGATGTACAGTATAGACCGCTGCCAGGTTCAGCTGTTTAGGATAGGAACACCGCCAGACTCATTAAGCTATCAGTTCTTAAAGAAACGGCATTTTTTTTTAATCTATAGTCGATTCCATGTCAGTCTATATTTGTTGTCTTGTGCTTTACTAACAGCGATTCTCGAGAAAAGCAACTAAATGCTTAAAAACAAAAAGTACTGAACCTTTGTGTATTCACTATTCAATTTCAAACGAGTCAATGGTAGCCTTTCGGTTCCGTGTTTAAAACAAAATATAAAATCTTTAGAGCATTTTCTAGAACATTCTGTGCCATCGTGAACATTTTGCCCAACATTTGTCGCCGAGACGCGACTATAAGCGGCTCCTGCGCGTGGTAAAGAGCAACTAAATATCCGTTTATAACGCCGCCGTGCACCCTGCTCGTCGGAGCACACAGTGCACTGTGTGGCGACACACACTCTCACACCCCCTCATCATGGCACAGTCACTATAACACACAGTGCACTGTGCACCGACACAGTGCACAGATGCGCGCAAGTGTAATTAAATACAAGTGTGTGTCTGTGTGTATTTCCACAATCTCTCCTTGTTGTGCACTTTCCTGGTGCTTATTTCTATTATTTTATAGGCTGTGGAAATGGTTTGATATTTGATTTGTCTATTTTTGTTTTGTGAAGTAAGGAAATATTGTGATTGGGATGTGAGGTACTTACCTATTATAAGATTTTGTTTAGTTTCTAATGGAGCTACAGACATGGAATCTATGAATCATTTGTGAATTAGTAATTATTTAGTTCCAAATGTGACCATTAAAACGTTACTATGAATAAACGGCAATCATATTTCTTCTTAAAACATGAACTGTTTTCTATTTTCCTAGTATTTAGTTAACATAGTCTGTTTGTCTGTCTACTGACCGCACCGCTTCGATTCCATACGAACTAACGCAGCCAGTAATCAACAGACAAACAGATGAACAGGCGATGAGATCCGCGCTCATGTTGTTACTGCTTGATATAATTTACAGCATTTCCATGAACACTGTACATTAATGAACACCGCACATTCGAACATGATTACTCAAAGCTTAAGCTTGAATAGTGCACATGTTTGAATCTGCTACGCGTATCTATTTTCAGTTTATTTGTTTTAACGAAAAATATTTTAAGCTATGCTATGATGCGTTGTACGAATATTCTAAAGTTGAACCCGTAATTAAAACCAAGTGCCAACTAACATCGTTCAGAAAATTGCTCAACATGTTCACAATTTGTCGCTCGTATGTCTGTCGCGGTTGCGGTCGCTACTTGAGCAACTTCGCTTGCAGTTGCACTTGCTTCTTATGTGCTTTGCAACCACTAACGCGAATATCAAACGACATACAACCTCTTAGTTGCAAAGTGTAAGAGGATGTACATGGAGAGTTCACTTCATTCGCAGAATATTATATTTTGGAAATGTTTTTGAAGTTTCTTTGGCAGTACGGGTTGAACAGAAACTCGGGTTGCCTTTTCGTATCTGAAGATTAGTTCGAAGATTGAAAATGGTGAAAGATATAAGTTGAGTACTCATCCGGCATTGACGTTTGGTTGTATCAATAATTCGAGCATCAGTCTTGCTGCAAACCAATGTCTTTGACGAACATTTTAGACAGCTAGTAGCCCCAATTATAGCTAATAGGATATCAGTATCCATCCACTACAGGTTGACCAAGAGCAAAACCTTAATAAGATGTGCTACGGAGCTACGGCGTAGCTCTACTACGAAGCTACGGCGTAGCTTAGCTAGAAAGCTATGGCATTTTGCTTTTAATAGGCCTTAGTTTTAATTTTACGTATTAGTCAAAGTAATCAATTACTTTACACATATTTCCGCTAAAGCGTAGATTTATCAAAAATATAACATCGACAACTGAGGGAAGTGAAGTTCTGACAAATTGACAAGTTACTCCATGTAAATCAAACCTCAAAGTGAGAGTTATATGCATATAATTACCAAATGAGAGCTGACCAACCTGCCGTCACACCGGTCCTGCCCGGCTAGAGAAGCAGGCAATCCTGCCCGCTGCCCAAAGAGGCAGGTAGCAAGTTTTAATTAAACCACCTTCGTTATCCGATAGTTTTTAATCTGCCCGATCGTTGCCGCAAACTTTTATAGGAGTCCTAGAAGTTGTCCGGTTCTGCGACCTCCGGATATTTGTATTGAGTTTTTTCGGAGTTCTTTTAAAAATGCGATTTACGTGACTTTGTGCTCGCTGCTGAGTTTTTGAGATAGTTTTTAAGCTTCTAAATGTTGGTTCTACGAGCTTTATGGAGATGTTGAGCGGGAGGCTTTGTTTGGAGAAGCTGTGGTTTGGTTAGTTTGGAATGTTCACGAGTTTTATTTGCAGTATATGAACTGAGTCATGTATTCACATAATGTCGGTTTCACTGCTTGTTTATCCATTTGATTTTGGAAATTTAATTTAAATGATTAATGATTGGTGATAATGACAATAATAAAGTCAATAAGCTGTATTTGTCAGTTGCCAACGCAGTTATTATACCCTACATTTTTGGCCACGGAACTTAAGTTGCACATGTTAGTAAAATCACCTTATGTAAGCATAATCAGGCTATAATGTTCCCACTGCTGGGAAACAGACCTCTCTGTGAGACCAGGTGATCCACCACGCGAGCCTTATGTTTTTCTTCACCGTTTTGAGAGCAGTTGCGATGAAATAATTTACACAAAGTAAAGCGCCTGCCTGGGTTCGAATCTACGACCTACAAATCGTGAGTCGCAGCCGTTACCACTGAGCCAACACTGCTCTCGTATCATCTCTACCTCGTATCATCGCTCTCACACCATAAGTAAAGAAACTTAATTTATTTCTTCCTCTTCAGTATAATTATTATAACGTTGGCGAAAATACAACTTAAGGCTCTTAAACAAACGGAAGGGGTATACGAAAACCAATTAAAAGCAGTGACCCAAACAAAAGGGGTTTTCAAAATAAATCAATTTCAATCGGAGATTTTTTTTTCACGAAAATTTAAATAAACGTAAAATATAACTGTAGCCGCTTAGCAGAGAAATAAAGAAAGGGTGCGATTGATTTTTTAAAGTAATGACCACGCTCTTTAGGATCGCCATGTCCGTCTGTCTGTCTGTCTGTGCGCGGCTTAGCTCAGAGACTCTTAGTACTAGAAAACTTTAATTTGGCATGGGCTACATATTAAAATAAAGTGTAAAATTAAAGGAGTACAATAAAGTATTGATTTTGAAAAAAAAAACAATTCTTACCCTGGCGTGTGGGGTGTCATTTTCTAGAACTTATCTAGTAGATTACAAACATATTATTTCATTTATTTTATTGTCTTCAAAAAGGACGAAATAGGGGCCCGTAAAAGTTGTCAGTTTTAGATAATTTTTGTACGAGCTCTATCGCAAAAATTCAACAAATTAGGAATTTGAATCTTCTACTGAACTTAAGGTTTATTTATTTTGTTTCATTTTGTTATTTTTTTCAAAGGACTCTTATTTCTTGCGCTGACTGTACATAATCGGCTTGATAACGATCGATGCTTATAAGCATAATTGTCGCCAAAAATGTAAAATATAACGAATGAACGTTTATAATTCTGTTCGTTATGTTGAAAACCAAACACGTATTTTCTATTATAACATTTCAACGGAAACTAGGGCCATAAAATAATACAACAGTTTAAAGCTAAAAGCTAAAGTGTCCCCTTACTTGCTATCAGCGTCTCGCTCTCCATAAAATCTCTACACTCTACACGGCCCATTTACTACTAAAAATCCATCCAGCCTGAATTAGGTTTTCGTTTTCGGTAAAGCCTGAGTGGTTTTATCCGCGGCTAACGCACGTAGGTCCCGGAGGAAGCATATCTGCTCCTACACTGCGATAAATTCACTGCAAACAAAGAAAAAAGGCGGACTTGGCCCCAAATATATCATTTGAAGTGATATCAGGGCGGGCCAGGACCCGCAGGGGGTGAGACACGGCCGGCGGGGGAGGGGGGCGGCCGGATAATGCACCAGTATAAACTCTAGTCCTTCCACTCCATTATTATGTGGCGACATTCGCCACGCTCGCCGTACATTACGTGCCGCGTATGGTAATCGTATCGATGCTTTATTGGAAAGCTTAGTGAGGTGGCACTGTATGTGATATAATTGAGCTGCCTTAATTTGTCACATTGTATAAAACTATTTCTTAAACCATCGGGTGATACAAAAACGGCTTTGGGACTTCGATTAAAAAACAAAACCGGTATAAATTTCAATAAACCGACCCGTAAAGTTTTAACAAAAATCTGTACGAAACTTTAAAAAATCATAACCGTGCTTTTAAAAAGGCTAGGCAAACATCGTGTTTGTGTAGGAGTTAGTGAACTAAGGCTATTCGGGCTAATTTAAAACTCGATAAAGATCGCTGACATGAAAATCATATTATATAAAAGCGTTGCATGCGCCATTTCTATTTACAGCACAATTTATCATCAGCGCTTGCAATTTTGCCTTCATCGTCCTGTATTAACATAAGGTGGACATGAAGTAGGGCTGCCACACGCGGGCAGTGGCTGCCACACGCGGGCAGTAGCTGCCACACGCGGGCAGTGGCTGCCACACGCGGCTGTTGGACTGCGGTTTCAGGAACTGTTGGCGTGTATTAAGTGTTGAACTTTTTAAGTAAAGATTAATCATCCATCATTTGTGTCACACATATAACCGAAGTAGCGTTAGAAGAGAGAAAATTCAAAAGGTGTTTGAATGGCTTAATGCGCTTTACCTTGACCGATTGGTTGATCAGCCAGTAATAACTTTCAGTGTTTTAAATACAATCTTTAATCAAATAATAAATAACAGCCTTTTAGTGTCCCACTGCAGAGCAAAGACCTCTTCTCATACGGAGAAGGTACGAGCATTGATCACCTTGCTTACTCAAGACGGGTGGCTATTTCAGACTTATAATAACTATAAGTTTTTCAATGATGTTTTTTCTTCACCGATGTTGGTAATGTCCAAGATTAACTCAGAAAGTACAAAATGAATTGAATTTTCTTATAAAATCCGTCAACTTGTATGCTACACCAGAAATACAAAAAATAGTCAACATAAATACAGAAAATAGTAGACAAAACTTTTTAATCTTATAAAACCTTTTTTGTGTCGCCATCACCATCTTCTGTGTTTATTGACCGACTGCTAGGACTTTTTATCTATTGCTCTTCTAACGAACTGGTCTCTTAAAACCCCTCGTCTCTTCAGCCTCTATCCAGGCATTGTGCTTACCCTACCGGCCGCTGATTACGGCGGCCGAGCAATTTGCACGGCGCGTCAAGAAGCCGATGTCAAAGGACCGCTACATTTCACGCCGCTCCTTTGAGCCGCCATCTTCGTAGCTTGTTAAAATAATGCACCTTCCGCCGCCGCCGCGGTTATTAATTTTAATATACAAGGATTTTGGATTAGGTTTGGAGGAAATGGGTTGTGGAACGTACTAGGAAAAGGTTTTTGAAGAGAGAAAAGAATATTCTTATTTTTTTTTCGAACAACAGAATATTAGGTCCTTTAGTATTCTTGCATTATTATCTGTATTACCTTCTAAACAGCCTACTTATTCTAAACAGTACCACTTTAATTTAAGCATGAAAACTTTGATTCCGTGAATTGGAAACCAGTGTTAAAACTCCTCATCTCTTCATCCGCTATCCTACCCTCATTTCGATAACATTGAACAACTGTAGACGGACTGTGACAACAAACAGTTCCAGCTTGTCTAATACCTACATACGATATAGGTAACTGAATGGCATTGCATCGTGAAGGAAATGTGGCTCCGATCGATGGTCTAGATTGCATCTACCTGTGACAGTAGGCATAATATACTGACACAGGTACATGCAATCTATGTAGAAATTATAATTTCTTCGATATTTTACCTAAGATTGTTTAAGGATATGTAATTCGTCTAATAACATTCTAGGCTGATTAAACATAATTAATTTATGGTATCGATAGAATAGCAGAAAAATAAAGAAAGTCTCTACCAGAATCCGGAAATAACGATATTACCTTTGCTAATCAGATGCCGTAATCAGTTCAAGGTATATACCTCTATTACTAAGTTAAACTTACATTGAATTATCAGTTCTCAGAATATAAATAGGTCATTTGCTTCTGATTAATCCGGAGTGAGCCTTCATTAGACATTCTTACTATAAATTCAAGGTTTTGTTAGTAGCGTGACATTTTGAGATCTCGATGGAATATTATTTTGATGTGGTTTTAAGGTGGTTTAAACCGTTAAGTAAAGTAGGTTTGAGAATTCGTTTGAAACCTATAAACATGCTTCTGCGGTTTTGATAGGTTTAGAAGTTTCGGTTACTTTTTCCTTAGGATTTAATGTTTGTTTGATAAAATTTCTAGCTAGCTCTTGGAGAATTACAGAAGCACTATTTCTGAATGGGTTAGTAACCTCTGTACACGAACAATAAAACCCGAGCAATTTCTTATAGTTTTCTGCAGTGTTACCAATTTTGAACTTAATCATTTGCCAACCGGGTTTGAACTGATGCAGTGACCTGATTTCTAATCATTGATCTTTATCGCCAAGTTTCATACAAGTGCTTGACTTCAGAACTTTCTGCTTTAAAAATTATAAATAAATATAATATTTCTTGATTCTATAATGTCTTTGTATCCGAGATCAATGTATCGATATCGAAACTATTCATCAACACAACATCTATCAAATTATCAGTCGCAACGGTCCACAATGAGCCGAAGTCCATCCGTGCAGTCGTCACCTCATCCAAGTGGTCGGGGCATGCAATCAGTGCCGGCGCATTGAGACTAACGACGTGGCCCGTCTTGTTGACTACAATCAACCGGTATCCGACGTGCACGGGTTAATTCAATCGCCATTCATTGGCATTCTATGTTTATAACTAATTATGATCAAGAGACCAGTGAAAGGGGGGGGGGTATTCATTCAACTTTATTTCCTTTGTGTTTTTTATTGATGATGGGTAGTTACTTAGTGAGTTATTTTGTAAAAGAGTCTGTCGTGTTTGGTAGATGAGTGTAAGGTCTGGCATTACGGTTATGTTTCTGTCTGGCTGCATCCCAAAAATTATGACCAAACGGAAAACCTTTTGCACATTCAGTCGTAAAATCTGACATAAGTATCCAACAAAATGGAAAAAAAAAAAAAAAATGCGCGCACCAAATCCACCCACTTTTACCACTTACACCCCCACACACCCCACACACATCCCTCACTTCACACACACACTAACACCCCAAAGCACCAGAAACTCTAATAATTTAGTCAGTTAACTTTCTTTATTACTCTGTATTTAAATTCTAACCATTTTAATCACTATTTATCGTTTCACCTTTTTTTTTTTTTTTTTTTAACTAATTCAACTAAATAAATAATTGTTTGCCTTACTTGGGAAGAGACTGGACCCCACGACACATGGAATCCTAGTGTGGGGTTCAGGGTATTTGTAAAAATCTAGCATCTAAGGCTCCTATGTAATCTGTTACTCGTTTTATTCATATTGTACCGTGTCTTTTTTCTATGCTGAATAAAGCTTTGTCTGATTCAATTGCGTCTATTAGGGATGTTTTTGGATGATACCCAATGTAAACTAGAAAGCGTTTTAGTTTTAAACAAAAGTGCTAGTGAAACCTAACAAATATAATAAAATGAAGAAACAACAACATCGTTACTCAAAAAAACTTAGTATATTCGCCACGTGAATACAATTATGTAACGCGTCAGTTTAAACACCTGTCTACCCTTGAAATGGCAAAACATACAATACTAATGATATCATTAAAAATCATAACGGTACATTTAATTAAAGAGATGGCAGCATCAAAATACCAGACGAATCACCTCTGGTGCGCGTCAATTATTTTTCCACGAAATATTCGTACCTAATGCTGGAAGATCGACGAGCGGCATTGTCGCGCGACAACGAAGCCAACGATAATTGTTTCAGGTGACGCAAGACAAATGTCGCGTTTGTTTCAACCAACCCCTTATTAATTTTCTATAGCCTTCCATTGCTGGCAAACAATTTCGAAGAAGCTGAAATATTGGATCTGAATCGAAATGGTGAATTATTGTTGTAGGGTGAGGATCGTGTTACTTTTCGGTATGATTTTAAAACAGTTTTTTTTATCTTTAAAGAAATTAGTACAATTGTTTTAGGCATGACAGAGTAAAAAAAACAAAACTTCAAGAGATGTACTCATTAAAGTTACAAAATTTACGATTAGTCTGTCCGATTCAACTGCTACATCTTTCGAAGATTTAAACATGACAGATTTTTAAAGCTTTAAAGTTAATAATATAATGAATTTCGTAAAATGAAATATATTTCTAGGAACATCAAACATAAACCTTAAAACTAGTTAGGGGCAATTGGAAGGTAAAACGAAACGAACGTGTTATTTTAGGAACAAAGAAATGAAGGTCCTTGGACCCAAATCCAGTGGTCCGTTATTTTATTGTAGAATGTATTTTGCAAAGGTTAAAAACACGTCGTCATTGACGTAGAAGATTAATACGATTTTACTCGAATATACGGCGGTATAATTTCAAAACCTTCGACCAATATATTTCTAGGATACTGAGACCATACCACACTATACCTGGATAATAAATTTTACGAGATACTGAGACCGGCTTTAAAATATTGGAAGTGGTAGGATAAGAACACGAGATAAGGGTATTAAATGTTTTATTTTTAAGAAAAATTATACCCTTTTTAAGCTACTCAATTTAGTCGAAAATACTCAAGAAATATGACAGAATTTATGAAAATGAAAACCAAAAGTGTTATTTCAATTAAAAGTAAAATTGGAAATCAGTGTCCTAAAAAGTTTAAAAGCATTGATTACAATTTAAGCTAGGTATCATAATGAGATTCAAAATAATTTTAAATTGAATGTTTTACATGAAAATGCTTTTATTGAACTCTTTTATTGGAAAAGAAGTAAATCGCAATTCATTTATAGCAGCAGTATTATCAGAAGAAGGTTATGTTATCCTAAACTACTTGCATACTTGTTCAAAATCTATGTCAGAATGTGTAAGGTTGGCTCGTTGAAACAGCGTAGGTATAAGGACCCTACTTAGGGCTCATTACCACAGCCGAGTGGCAGCTTCCTTATTTAATATGTGGAACGAAAGGATTTGTCCGGTCATGTGTGTAAGCAGCCATCGTTTCTATATTCGGATCTTCAAATTCAGGTAAAATGGAATTGTTTGACATACTTTTGTTAAAGAGTTCGGTTTTTCCTCAATAAAGAACGTTGTTGGAATTTATAATACTGGAATATCTGCTTGACCATCTTCCTACCCTAACAATATCGTTTGCGCTTCTTCATCAATGTTCACATTTCCGTATTACCTCCAGCCATTAAATAAGTGACTTCTTTTTCAGCTCGTCAAAATCAATCCATATTTCTCATGAAATCATTTGTTTAAAAATAATGGTAGGTACCTACAATCATTATTTTTGACACTTAATATCTGATATTTTCCATCGATAAGAAAGAAAACGCCTTACAAAGCAATTGTCAAATGGTTCGGATTTTTTACCGCTTCAGAACAATGAAGGTCATAAGGAAAAGTCAACACAGGAAGGAATGTATTTGATGGCTCACGATTAATTATAATGATCTGATCGATTAATCTTTCCCTTTCCCTTCATTTCTTTCCCTCTAATGTATAATGTATGTTCCGCAATACGATATTTGAAAATAATTGTTTATTCACCATCTGTGTCGGATAAATTTCGGTTTTCAGGAAAATCTATTTGTGTTCGACTGCGTGGGATGTTGATATTCAAATAGCATTAATAACAAAATTGTTTGTGGCATTATATTATGTACTACCTACCTACTGGCTAGTCTCTACTTTACCTTCTGTAAAATTATATTAATGATGTCTAATCATTAATATCATTTAACAATTATTTCATGTTCTTTATTTCATTTTTCCTACATATAAATTATATTTTTAAATATTAGAATAAAAAAATATATAAAACATTTAAAAATAGTAGCCCACCGGTATCGGGAACAGGGTCCAAGCTACCGGCGGTCAGGGCTCCAGAGAGAGGAACCTCCTAACTATGCGAGCCGTGTCCAGGAGTACAGCTTTAACTTTATTTAACAATTATTAATATTATCATGACAATGATACGATTCTCCGTATTTCTTTACGAATCTTAACTTAAATCTTGCATCGATGATGTAAAAAAATATCAAGCTACATAAAACTAAATTGAGTGGTAGTGCACCATTTGTCTAAAACCCTTCTTTCACTTTTGACAAACGAGCCTCATTCGATTTATTTCGGTCGCCAAAATATAAAAAGGCTCTCAACGAAAAGATTTTATTTTTTAAATAATAAATGCGTGGGGTCTTAATGTTTTTGTACAATTCTCTTTCAAGTGGATGTCCAGATCTCAAAAGCTGGCATTTTTCAACATTTTCATATGAAAAATGTTGGCGTTATGTTTGGTATAATAAAATTAGAGTGAACGTTTACATGTTACGCTGTCTTGCATACAATAATGACGACGGTGTTTAGTGAGCAGTGTTATTTATCTATATGAAACGAGAAAGTTCACAGGTCGTGTGACGCATGATGGATAATCGTAGTACTTAAGTAGGTGCCTAGTTCGCGAAATATCGACATTTTACTGAACTATTGCGATTCTTCACTGGTTAATTTTGAAAGATGTTTGTATCATATTATTAGGGATCATAACAATGATATTATATTAACAGATATGTTATACACTCACAAAACGACAAAAAAAAGTGTTCCGTGCAGCAGCGGCTGTACACATACCCACATTTCATTTCTTTTACATTTCACTATGTGACTGTACCTAAATTACCCTAGGCTGATAAAATTTTCGTTTTTCCTAATTATGCTAATATAAGTGTTTTAGGTCGGTTTCCCCTGTATGGGAAAGAACAGTGCCCCGCCGAATCCGCACTGTTCTGTAGGGCTCGTCCCAGACTTGGTCACCCTCCAACCGACATAAGAAATGAATTCCCATAACCTAAACTGTCCCTCCCGAAATGGCTAGGGGACAGGGGGGATGCAAGGAAGTTAATATTGGGAATTCACAGTTAGTAAACATAAGTATAATAGTAATATAATATTATGAAGCTAAGAAGACGACAGGGTAATCAAAAGTCCTGGGCGTCGGGAATCCCAGGCGGATTCCCGGCCACCATAGGCGCGGGCTTGCGGACGGCGAGCAATGGGTAGCTCGCCGTCAGATCAGGACAAGGCCCGGGTCGATGGCGCGTCGTGTTCCACGCGTGCCTCAAAGAGATGTCAGCACAATTGGCGGGGTCCGCTAGGACCGATGCCTGCCAGGGTTGCGGGTTAGTCCGAAAGGGATACCGGGACCTTGGCAACAGGCAACTGAAGGAACACGGGTGGGTTTTAGTCAGTAAAAGTCTGACACGCCCTTCCGTCTGACACGCCCTTCCGCTCCACCCAGAGCGGGAGAAGTCATTGGATGATTTCCCACCCTCAAAAAAAAAAAAAAAAAAGGGTAATCAAAAGTCTATAATATATAAATGTTGGAACGCCAGCGTCTCTCCTCCCGCAGGTGAGCACCCATATCTGCAATACAGCCTTGATTATGTGGAGGAGGTATAGGAATCGTTACGCTCGCGCTATAAAATCATTAATTATAGCTACTTTAATTTGTCTGTCTACAATATGCCCAATTCAGTGAGACTGGGAACCGTTTCACAACGTCTGCCTCATTGTACGTGTTCTGTTAGGCCTAACGCATAGAACCTCTGAGGACACTAATACGATTCTAACGGAACACGTTCCCTAAGCACTATATAAATGTCTTATTCAATCCTATAACAGAGTACTGCGAAGCCCAACTGTTATTGAGCAAGACAAGTATTGAATAATTCTAATCGCGTACTTATTGTCGTGTAAGACACCCTTACAGCGGCCTAACCTCCTTTTAATAAAATAGGATAGCACAAAACCAGCGCAAGCGCACCGTAGACTCAGTCTCTAGCAGAACACATTACGATCGAACTTAGTGAACGCCGAAGTGGTAATTCGTCACTTCACATTTCTTTAATCTTCCCCATTTAGAGGATGCTTTCAATGTACATTGACATTGTACATTGATGTATAAGGTTACTAAACTGGATAGGCGCGTTAATAATCAGAGTTGATTGAACACACGATATAGTCCGTACATCTGTATGTGTATAAGCAATTCGGTACACACACTGTCGTATCACGTAACATAAAATAGAGAATTTATGTCTTCCTAAGAAGCACGAACTAGTGCTTGTTTTAAAATAAATATAATATTTTGTTATTAACTAGGGATAGGTGACAGACAGTCACAACTACAAGTAAAAATGATAGAAAAGAGATGGCTTGATAAAAACAACAAAAAAAAAGAGACAGCTAGTGTTGCCAGTTGCGCGTGAATGTAAACAAACATTATTCTGGCCACCAATCCCCGAATTTCGCCATCACAGACTAACAAATTTAACGAGACAGAAGGTAAAAACCGCGCGTACTAAATTTGTGCACGCGGTTTGTACCTACAACGTTTGTTTCATTTGGCTCCTACTAAAACTCGGCCACCGATTATCAGTTGTGAGCTGGCAGCCTAAATGTGGTGATAAAAATAGAAATAGCTTTACTTTAGTATTCTCCGTGATACATTATGGTAATGGTAAGATATCTATATTTTCTTTTCCTGCACATGACATGTTTAATTTCTATTTAAGTATATCAATCATATCATAAGACAAAATGATTAAATAATACAAGGTTAGAAAAAAGGAAAACAGAACTGTGGGGTAACGATGACTTTACTGCCTACGATATTCGCATCTGTACTTTTATTCTATGTCCGAAATGATTGCGTCCTTGTCGTCCTCACGACAAACAAATGTATTTCCATTTCTTTCTTTTTTCTAACCTCCAAATATCAGAATATTAGGAAAATAATTGAAATTTAATAATAAATCGAAGTATATTGCGTACCTACATATGATACGAGATCCCTTGTGTTTTATTAACTTTGGTATCATAACTGGTACATTTTATAAATACACACGATGACATTTTTTGAATTTTTTAGCTGCTTCAAATAAGCGTATTACTCACGCCATGCGTGTCGCAGACTAAAGTCAATATGTTACAATTAGGGTGTTTTCGAGTCTTCACGATTGCGCGCTCACAACATATCTGTTTAATATAATATCATTGGATCATAATATGATTTTAAAGCAGGTACTGATGAAAACTATTAGGTATAATAAGATTTTACTAATAAAAGTACCTACACAAAACAAAATAAGCGACGTATTTTATGAGTAAAGTGCCATCTGAGTCTACGTCTATGTAAAGACCACACAAAAATCTTAAAACTTAGATTATCTCGGCAACATTCAGGCATAAAAAGAGCGCGCAGAAATGTTCAATTTCTCTAGCTTCAATTTTTCATTCCGTCCTAGTCAATTAAAGTTCACCTAGGTAAGGTAAACTACCCAGCACTTTAATTTACTAGGTAACAGGTGTTCTTCGGTGCAGGTCTTCATGAGATCGTGTAGGTACCAAAGTTTATAAACAAATTGCCACAGTAAAACAATCTCTTTGGGTGCCTTTACGAGACCCTTTGTCGACTTTGATACAAGATATTATGAAAACCTGTGGTAGGTTCAGCTAAATCACATTGCGGAATGCAAATAGATATTGAGTACTAGCTTCCGCCAGCGCCGCTTTTCCGATTGATATCTTTATAAATTATGGCTATGTTATTCAGTGATAATTTTTTAAATATATCAGACATAATTTTTTAAATCGATCCAGTAGTTTTTGAGTTCATAATTAATTTCAAACAAAAATCCAAATCTTTTCTCTTTATATTATTAGTGTAAATTGAGTATAAAAACATAGAGAGGTGCGGTGTTTGAGTAGAGAATTATGTATGAAACTAGCTTCCGCCTGCGGCTTCGCCCACGTGGTATGTCGATAAAAAGTCCCTATGTCCTTCCCCATCTATCTCCTAGCCGAATTTTGTCCAAATCCGTTCAGTGTTTTAGGCGTGAAAAGGTAACATATAGACAGACAGAGTTACTTTCGAATTGATAATATAAGTATGGATAGTATGGATGTAGGTATTGTTATGTGAAACAAAATTGACGACAAAATAAGTTTGCTACAGGTAGAAATAAATGGGTATACAGTCCAATTTATAATTACGTACTTTGGTAAAATATTTTTAATTGAAGATAGTAGGTACCTCGTAATAGCCTGATTATTTTTAAGATTTTGTGAAAGATGATCTCTTTAGGAAACAAGCTAATAATTCTCAGTCCGCTTTCTACTTTTACAGATGATGATGTAACAAATCTAGGGTATATTGCTTAGTTTTCATCCTTAATATTGTACTTTGAAAAATATGAAAAAACCTTTCTACTTTCTTTATTTTTAAGCACGTACCGCTTTATTTTCCTCGCTATAAAAATCTGAAGCGCTTTTAATTTATTATCAATTAATTATAATATCCGACGTAAATTTCCCTTCCTCTTAGATAATTTATTATCATATTTTGTTGAAGATGTTGAGTATAAAATATAACGTATTACGTGAACATTTGAAGTATTCGTTAATGGTGCTAAATAGAGGCTTGATTGAGAACAGCTGGTAATTAAGCAAATGAGGATGTTACTCTTAATTTTATGCCTTTAATAAACGTGTAGCCTGTACTTTATGTCTATTTTAATGCTTCAGGAAATGTAAAACGTTAATCAAGATATAGACATTGTTCAGTTCGTATTTATAGACATTGAGTTACTTATTCATGAGTCAATTTGCTGTAGCTAAAGATCAACAACTTATACCACTTTTGGCCCAAAACGGTTAGTTTTAACTCTCTTATTACTTGATCATGCATATGTACCTCACGCGAGCAAACGTCTAAACTATCGACTGTTTTAAGAGCGTTTATTCTGAAAGTGGGCAACGTCGCAAATAGAGGTCACTTTTGGCCCAAAACGGTTAGTTTTAACTCTCTTATTACTTGATCATGCATATGTACCTCACGCGAGCAAACGTCTAAACTATCGACTGTTTTAAGAGCGTTTATTCTGAAAGTGGGCAACGTCGCAAATAGAGGTCAAATATTTAGCTGTTTTGATTAATTTGGCAATAGTACTGTATGGAAATATGAAATATGGCTAACTAGCTGTCTAAAATATTGATTTTGAAATGCAATTGATAATATCATAACACCGAATATTTAGTTTTACTTGGAAAAAAAGATTGGAAACTTTCCAATTGCCTTTTTTGCACCTAAAACCGGTTAGAACTTAAATTCAGTGTTATAATTGCAATTCATTATTAATATTCTAGTAAGTTAGATAACGATATTTCATAGTTCCATATAGTAATATTGCAAAATAATCAAAACAGGTAAATATTTGACAGTTATTTGCGACGTTGCCACCTTTTAGAATCAACGCTCTTAACGGCACATATAACAAGATGCTGCTACAATCATCTAAAATCATCTTCCACAAATCACAATACTCGGATCTTTTCAGTAACCTAACTCTTTGAAGTCTCAGTAACTTTGAGGCTTCACTTCTGTGATCAAATATCATCTCTGTCAATTCAGTTATGTATTGATTCAGTTTCGTCATTGTGTGTTCTTTCCTACCCGCACATACAGGGTGTTTGCGTTTAAACTCGCATCCATCTGTGCCAGGGAGACTGTTTGCGGCTGTTCTTCACGTCAACTCAAATCAAATCATTTTGTTTGTCGAGTGAATTTATGTATGTTTCGGTTACATTTTGCTGTGTCGCTGTGTCGAAGTTGTTGTGAGAAATGTGGTGTGTGTCACTCTGGCGGTTGACTTCCATAATTTATCTATTGGTATGAGTTAACCTAAAGGGTAAACAAAACATACATGTTTGAGTATAGGTTCGCGTGTTTGTCAAGTTAAATTCGTCTTATATAACTCCATTGGATGTGGATGGGAAAATGATAAGTAGAATTAAATGTGGTAGAAAATGTAAGTGATTGTCCTTGTAACTAAATAAATTGCTGAATTTCTCAAAATCAAAATCAAAAGTCATTTATTCAAACTGGGCTGAGAATCAGCACTTTTCGAACGTCAAAATTACATAAGACAGTCCCCCAAAAGGCCCACCCTTCACCACTTGCCAGCTAACTGCAGCACAGCTGTCTGTTCAGTTTGAAAAATTTGATTCTATACAAAAGTTAGCAAAATCATTTACATTACGCAACATAAAACATCTAAATCTAATTATTAGCCATATATCAGCAAGCACACGCCAATATACCAAACAAAAAAAAAACGAGAACTATATGTACTCAAGCAGAAATGAGTAGTAAATGTTAACATAAATTAACTAAATAAAAGCCTCCAGGCACAAAGGGCGTGCCCACTTACATATAGCTATTTATAGCTGCAACTGGAAGTTATAAATGATAAACTAGGACCATCGAAGTAAAATAAAAGTAAAATTTTATAGAGTGTAGGAACGCTACAGAAAATAATAATCAAGAATGTAAAATTATGAAAAGCGGGATATGTATAAGGAAGCGGAAACGAATGTAAATAGCACCTTCGCCCACGTCTGAAGTTTCAGTCAGAGCAGAACTCACTGAAAACACAAGTTTGAACCTCAAACTACTCACTACATCTGAGCTGTACAGGGCACAGCAACAGTGGAAGCTACGCGATACTGTATTATTCAACTTACCGTTTGGATACTGTGACAGTTTTTAAGCAATTCCTTGCCAAAGAAAAGGCTGTTTTGAGATAGTAAGTGTCTTCAAAGCACTGCTTACGACCTCATCACATTAGACGTTAAATCCAAAATTAACGAAAAAGTAGCGGTAAATAAATGGACCATTATCTTTTTCAGCAGTCCGTCATATCTTCGACTTTTCCTAACTTTCTTTCACGTATACGAATAATAATGTAATCATATTGCCTCCTATACTGCGTACGACCTCCCCTCTAATTACCATATCACATGAATCTAGACATCGCGTCATTGTGTCGCATTGTATATACATTGCGGATTCCTATATAGTAGAACAAAAGTGTTCTGTCGTAGTGACGTCTGACACGGCCAATAAACACCTCTGTCCAGCAGTGATGTTACGTAGGGAAGCATGGTTTTGATCCATGGATGAGATTATGTTGGATCATGTTAAGGGTTCCTTATATTAATTCCATTATATAACTAACAAATATTGTTTTCAAATTATTGTTTGATAATAAAATTATAATAGTGCTCGTCATGGTACATGTTGTCTCCAAAGGTATAAAAAGAACGTTAATGTCCCACATTAATCGTTGACAACATTCTCTATCAAAACCCTTTTTGTGTCTGTCTTACAGTTTAGTTTAATTTATCATAATTTCAGCATAATTTTCTACATTTAGTTTATTCCAGTACCTACTTTGATAGACATCCTAATTTAATGTTTTGAAAGCTCCGACCAACTTAGTTTTACTCCCATTAGAACCTCAAGCTTGACTTTCCGTATTTTTATCCATTTTATTTTGATAAGCAAATTTAAATTAGACTACCACTGCATTGACAGTGGCGAACAGCGCAAAAACTAAATTAAAAGTTTCTTTACGTCGTTCCGCGTAACTTCCGCAATCAGAGGCGAGCTTAACTTAATGAGCAACTCTTGCCAAACCAACTTAGCGATACTAAAAACATTTTAAAATGAATCTGTATAAGAAAATGCATATATTACGGGAGAGCCTTGCCGTCTTACCCTTTCAGCGGGGGAGAGGGGATCATAAAATCTCCATAATATATCGCGGGGCATCGTGGTGGCGTAGCCTTGTCAGTGGGGGCACAACTTTAAGCCGGCCAAATTCCTTTTGTTAAGTATGCCGTTTCACTGACTTTTCAGTGAGGATTATTTTCAGAGGATGGATGTTAAAGGGGGTAAAAGTTTTATTGCGGGTAGTTAGTTATCGCAGCGAGACGGCACCGCTATAAGTGTTTGTCTAGGAGCAGGCTATTGTATGAGTGGCCCGATATTCTAATGTTTTATCTTCAGTTAGTTTAGTCTTGTTTGGTTGGATTGCTTTGAGCGACACATAGCGATACATTCAACGAGAGGTTTTTTTTAGTAAAATATTATGCGCGAGCAGTGATGGCCCAGTGGTAACGGCCGCGACTTTCGGTGGTAGTTTCGAACCCAGGTGCGCTTACTTTGTATACATTATTTCATCACCACTGCTTTCAAAACGGTGAAGGAAAATATCGTGAAGAAACCGGCGTAAAATATTCGAAGACATGTAACATCTACCAAACAGCATTCGACCCGCGTGGTGGATTACGGCCCACTTACCAAAAGGAGGGATGTGTCCCAGCTGTGGGAACATTATATTATGCTGATTATGCTAGTATTGTGCTGAAGAGTCAATTTGTCAAGCAAAGCCATATGAACCGATGCATTGACACAACATTAATTGTCTTGGGAAAATTTTCGAACAAGTCCGGCGGAGTGCGGCAGAGTCCGATCAAGTGCGACAGAGTCTGATCAAGTGCGGCCAGTTGCGACAAGTTGCGATTGCGGTCGGACAACTAGTTGCGCAGTTGTTCAAAACCGTTCAGGTTACTTCCACATCAAATTACAAACATTGGCTGGACATATTACCTATGACTCCGTATAGTTCTAATCGTTGTCGCCTCAAGTACGCACTTTTGTTTGTGTAAGTTCAATCGATGGTAGGATAAGTAGGTAAGTTTCTATCCTTTTTAATTCAATTCCCAATTTTTAGCTACTTTTTTAACATAAAAAAGTAGCTGGTACACACGGCTACACATCAAGCTATACATTTCCAGTTTATGCTGATCTCGCATTGTAAAGGATTTCCGTACTACGCGAGGTCAGCTTAAACTGGAAATGTATAACTTGATGTGTAGCCGTGTGTACATAAAATGAAATACATTATTAAATTATCCATAATTCTTTCCACTTTTCATCTTACTACCGGAAAAAAATATGAAAGGTTATTTTTCACACCAAACGGTTACTTCGAATCTTTATTCATTTTAGGTTACTTTTAACAAGATCTAGCTGGCAACACTGTATCGTTATTAAAATGGTATGCAGACGGATACGCTGTTTCCGTAGATATTTAAGGCACCGGTTATATTTTAAATTAATTAACAATGTCAACGTGTGTCTTTACCTTTATGTTATAAATATTCTAGACAAGCAAAATAATAACCTGAAAAATCGAATGAACTGAATAATACAGGTACCTATATAATATGGTGTTCATCCAATTCTAAACAACATGAACACCACAATTATAAAGCCCGGATCACATAAAACAGATTTAGGTATATTTTTTAAAAGAAATAACCCACAATATTGTACGACACCTTTTTTGCGTGAATTTCTTTTTTTTTTTTCTTAAATTTATTGCGAACGGCCTGCGCGTGCATAGACAGTTATTGGACAATATTTTCCGCGCCAGGCCCCGGACCAATGAGCAGCTCGTCGATATTAAACTCAAATAGTACACACATGAGTGATGAAACAAACGCTCTGCTGAACAAACTTGTTAGGAATTATTCATAAGTGGGTATGAGAGATTCGTATGGGTGGCTTAAACGATTTTGATATCAGGGTAATATTTTCTATGTTTCTGTTATAAAGCTGTTCGACTTCGGATCTCTTTTCGAGATTAAGAAATCTTCCCAAATTCGTAGGTTTCTATAATTTGTGAAATGTCAAATAATTTTACCATCACTTTATTAACTTTATTAATAAAAGCTGTCACTATAAACGCAGCTATTCCTATTTCATAATCCATCATGTTGCGTCGCAGGATTTAATTAACGCGTATCATCCTCGCTGTCCTATCCCCCTCTCCCCTACTATCCACCTGTCTGTCCGCGCCTTATATTTCAATCAGGCCATGTGAACGATGATCCCCGGCATCAATCTTACTCATTTACATTTTATTTCGGAATAGAACACCTTTATTAAAGTTCCTGTTCTTGTCCGGGTTACGGAAGTATTGACTTTGGACAGCCATTCGTTGTTGGAACTCAATACTTTTTTTGCTGTAGAGCATGAATTACGTTTTTCATGCCTTTTCGTACCTTATCTCAATTTAATTTTGAAAATATGGTTGGGAAGTTCTCTGTCTAAAAAATTAAGCGAACATCAAGAAAAAACTAGGGCATCACCCAATCCTTGCGCGACTGTCGTTAGTCTACTAAAGCCACGATAACCTTTATTCGTAAAAGATTTTTTGTAATATCTATACTATCAGATTATTCTATCTTTTACTCAAGGTTTAACAGCGAAAAGGGAAAAGAAAAGTTAGCCAAATAAGTACTTGTAAAGGTTCGGTAATTTTTGAAGGGCAGAACTTACTGTCGGTTCGTTTGAGATAGAAATAATCCTGATCGTTCGTGAACCTGATTGGATCGATGGTCGGCGAGAGCTTATCGTAATTCATTATCGATATTTGATTGGATAGCGAGTATCGAGATCGGAAACGTTTTTAGACCAATTTGTGTGAAAGTCCTTTTTGTTAAATAAATATGTTTTTGCATGAAATATGTAGATAGAGACCGTGTAAAATAACACTTGAAAGTTATAACATTGCAATGTTTTTCGAATTTTGAACTACTGAAAACTACCACAATTTCGGACAAAATATAAAAGACACCCCTGAAATTAAAAAGTATTTCAATAAAATTAATATTGGAAACATATCTTGTGTCTCGATATTAAATCTCCGCTCGAGGTTATGTAACTACTTAAGTATTATAAAAACATTATCACCAAAATTTAAACATTACAACTACTAAAACTAAACTAATAATACCTCCGCGTGTAATGGATTACCTTATGTTGTTGAGAAAACAATGAAAACATAGCGGCCTCCAGCACAGTATGATAAGATCTGAAATGTATATTCTTACAGTAACATAACATAATCTTCCAATAATGTTCTCACTGCTGACACACAGGCCTCATCTGAGAGGGGCTCGCTCTACCCTTTATCCCTCAAATATCATTTTTTTGTAATATTAGTATGCAACTTACTTTGGCAGGACACAGTCATACCCGCTATATAATTTTGTAACACCTTATTAGCCAATGTGTTAAAATAAACCTATTTGACTTGATCAATAACACAAACACATCATGACATATGGCTACCCCATCTCAATACTCCGCAGTATTCGCAGGACAAATGCCGTCGCCATTTGTAAAGAGATAAAAATTTCCAACGCATACAACGGCCGGTCGCGCCGGTCAATGCGGCTTCAAGCCGGGTAATGTGGGCCAATTCCCGGGGAATGTGGGCAACTCACGTCCGCACCGTTATAGGCGATGAAGCAGCATCTTGCCTATTTATCAGTTCGTTTGTAATTCGATTTGTACGTTTTTTGTTGATCGTAGGCGGTATTATTCAATGATAGCGTTCTATTTTTGTGACGGAGCGGAAGTGATAGTATAATCCTACTGCAACCGGAACATTCGAAAAAGATATCGTGACTGCGGCGTTTCCATGTATCATAGATAAATAGTTCAACAAGTCCGGAAACATGACACTAAACTGAAAAACAAATGAATCGTCATAGCCGCCATTCATTTATGTCATAAACGTGGAAATACCGTTTTAATAAGTTCAGTTCCCCAATCCACAAAAGACAATCTTCTAAGACGAGTTCGAGCACTTGAGGCTGTCAGGCTGCTTCGAAACAATCGCGCCTTAATGATTAGTGCCCGCCAGATGACGTTAATTCTCGGCTCGACAATCAGCTCCGGATTAGAAAGCTGCGGATAAAAACAAACAAAGCCACAAAGCGTGACGAGGGTAGGACCGCCCTTATCTCAGCCACCAAACCTTGACTTGTTCTGTGAGAATAAAACTGTTTAGGAACAGAAAAAACGACTTCATTGAGGCAATTTTTTTTGCCTTGAAATTAGTTTATTAATTCCTTAACATTTTCCGGAAATCATACTTTATGCACACCTTATCAGTAAAAAATACCACATTGACAACTCATCGCCATGGTTTTATCTATGATGAGATTTCTCACAAACACAAATCCAAATACAATAAAGAAAGAGCTTCCGTTTTAAATTGGGTAAAAGACCTCCGGAGTTCTATGTAACCCACTCCTAATACAAACTCTATAAATAAAAGTAGGTGTGTAGCGTTTCAGGTGTGAAAATAAAGGAAGGCGTTGATAAATTAAAGTTTTGTGGGACCGAGAGCCGCGAGAGGGTTTCTTTAAATCGACTTCGGTGCAAGGCAGTGTAAAATTGTATGTTTGTTGGTTCAGAGGAGAATGGAAGCTCGTTCATTAACTGCGTGAGTGCTTGGTTCTCACGTTGGCTTGTGGTTGCAGTTTTGTTGCTGTTTTTGTTAAAATGTGGAGTAAATTATCTCACTACGTTATTAAAACTGATTGCACCTCAAAGCAAGTACCTTGGTAGTAAGTATCTTTATGTTATTTATCAAGAACATGTAAGTATGTCGAACCAAATTGAAAAGGTAAATATTTGATCAGGAACATTATTATTCATTCCCATTGTTTAAAAAAAATACAACGAAAGTCACTTATTCGTTTAACACGTCGTGTGGCACAATAAATGATTAAATAAAGCTCCATTTGAAAGGTATGGGACCAGTAATTTCTAAAGAAAACTTATTCATTCCTTCGTGCTTACTTCTGCGAATCACTTACCGACGTTTTCCGCTTAACGTTACGGTGTTACTTCTTTGATTTCAACGAACATACTTAAGTTATTCAATGTTTTCCTTTAAAGCATTTTTCAACAACCAGCGATTTTTCTTTCAACGAACGGGAAAATTGATCAGTTTATTTACAGGTTGAGTAGCCAAATGTTGAGTCATTTCAATATGGCTCGACTGCGATTTAAAACTGCAAAATATTTGTCCAGTCTGTCTGTCTGAGTTATCGTGCAACATTTACAAACTAATAAAACTTTTTATTACTTTCAATTTTATGCATTTTTTAGTGTTTCTATTTTATTTTTTCAAAGGTTAACGGACAATTCACATGACTGCGACTGTCCCCAAAGTATCTAAAACTATCATAAAGTGGCTGTGTCTGGTCTGAATTGAGTCTGTCAAAACTTCATTAAAAACTTATATGATAGATATCTCATAAATAAATATCCTTCAAAATATGGACTTTTATAGAAAATGTCTCCAATAATCTATTATAAACACTGGACTAGTAAATAAATGAAAAACTCCAAAAATAATGACTTCTTGTTTTTGAGTTCTCCTTTACATACAATGGATGTACAATGCAAATAAACAAATTGATATCACATATAGGTACATACATTTGATCTAACACAAAATATATCCGTAAGATCTTTTAATTCTGAAGCGTAAAGCGCCTATGACATTAATTATGACAGTTGAAGTGGATGTCTATTCCTTGCCAAAATCAGATCTCCTGACGTACTTATTCGGTTTGCACCACAAATAATACAATAATCATATCTTCAATGAGCCATTCCACATATTTCAGGTGAATAATTATGCCAATAAAATGTAGTTAATGCGCGTTCTTCCACTTATAACTATATTAGCCGGTTGCTTCAAAGAATCGCCGGCGCACATTGTACGGCGCCGGCCGGCACTTAAACTGGTTAATGCCATTATTATGGTACACTAGTGCCATATATTTAGTGCTCTAGCGTGTCTCCCGGAATAATAATTGTATACCTTTCATAATAAATGTAAGGTACTTTATATTATAATTCGTCGTAACAGTTTATTGCTTCTTTTAATAAGATAATAACTCAATGCTGAAGTGTTTTAGCTACATATTTGTGTTACTACGTCGTAGCTGTTAGGTAAGTGTTGCTCTTTTGTGTCGCGAATTCGATTCCTACACAATTTGACATTAGCCGCTTGCCTACATAGCGAGCTGAAACATTCACTGTTCGAGTAAAGTGCTATCATTCAACTAACTTTCTATTAGCAGCCTTTACAAGTTTCGTTTTTTAGCATAGCCTTTCGCATGTACCCATCCTCCAAGTGTGAGGTTAGCTTACTTTATTAAACATCTAAGTTTAATAACATTATTTATTCAATCAACCAGGAACTACGCTAACCTCCGTAATAATGATTAACTAGGTAAATCTCAGGCTACATAGTAACACACACGCTAGTTCATCTGCCAGTCACTTCGCATATTAGCTAAAGTAATGGGCACTTTACATAGTAATTTCCTTTAGATTAAAACTGTTACTACACCGAGCAAACATTAGTTGTTTGTGTGCTAAGCGCTAAAATGTTGACTTTACCCGATACGTGGGGTAGTGCCGCGCCTCTGCCAAATAAACGCAAATCCGTTAGGAAGGGTCAAGGTGATTCAGATATTTGGCAACTTGTATGTAAAGTGATAGCTTTTGGGAATAATTTTGTAGCTTAGACACTTTCTTTATAAATAATTTGCCACGATAAAATTAAATATAACACATAACCCGGCGGTGAAAAACCTATCACCAAAGCCATTAAATGAAATTGATAAATCAAGAATGTGTATCGCAGTCAATTTATCGAACCTCTGCATTTGTTTATGTTGTCTTATACCGAAATCCCACGATCCGCGATTTTGCGGACGGGCACCGACGAGCCCGGACGACGGACCGTGGTTAGGTGTACGTGCGGGGTATCGCAGACATCGGAAGCTCCTCGGTGCGCGGTGCGTGGCGGTCTGTGGTCGTGTGCCGTGCGTGTCCGTCTGCAAAATTGCCGATCGTCGGATTCCACCATTAGGGATACGTTAGGTCCACATACCTAGCAATCAATCTGCCTAGCCCTTACCCAAATATGTTGGGGTCGGCTTCCAGTCTAACCGGATGCAGCTGAATACTAATATTTTATATGGAGTGACTGCCTACCTGACCTCCACAATTCAGTAACAATACCCCTTGATAAGACTTTTTGTCAGACTTTCGGGCGTCTGACGACGTAACGACTGTCAAAGACCCACGAATGACAGCTGAGACCAGCGGCTTAACGTGGTTTCCGTGGCACAGAAGAGTCTCGTGTGTAAAGATGTTCACCCATCCACGGACCAACCTCGGCAATCATAGCTTAACCTGATTGTCTTTTTTGTCCTCATTGTCTACCATTGCGTTTAGAGTTAGAGACAAAATAAACCTGATATTGAATCGAAATATTCTGAAATGGTCATTTATATCAGAGGAGTCATGAACATTTTCCCAAATCCGATTCCCAATAATTAGAAATTCCGAATCGCATTCTGTTCAACCTGGGCCCTATTGATAGTCCAATATCTTCATCTACGGTTACACTCGTAACTATAATATCAATGAAGCTAGTTAGCAGTCAAATACCTCACGTACATAGATTTCGCGCCTTCTTCCCATGGGGGCAGGGAGAACCTACAGAATGCCACCTGCTATGATCCTTGCAAACTCTTTTTGCTTCTTTTACCGACCCTAATAACATCTTATTTTAAAGTGTAGGTAATATGTACATACTTCGTTCTGAATCATTCACTCATAACGTCCCCCCTCGCCCCGTTAAGTCTACTAATGCCTTCTTTTAAAAAAAATCATGAACCGTTCCATCTGAAGTAAAGATTAATATGATTAATTATTATTATTAATATAACTCGGGGAAATAGCGCGAGGTTTCGCGAAATATCTGTGTATTATTATTATGTCATTTTCGTGTATTCCATGCTATGCAAACGGTGATTGTATCTATGTTCCATAATTATTTATATTTTCTTGTTACTGCTCTACACGTAAAAGTAAAAGATATTTATTAATGGAATTCATAGTAGCGTATACTTAGGTAATAATACTACACAAATGAAGTTTCATTTCACAAGATTGCAGTAAATTGCATCTCATTAGGGATTAAAAGCTTTTCTATTATGTTGGTCTCTAGAATAGTTAGTTCTTGAAGTGCCTTTATTTTTACAGTTTAATTTATTGTGACATCAAGTTTCATTTTAAGTCTTTGTGTTGCATTTTTCTAATACCAACATAAAATTATGTAGCATCATTTTTTGTAGTAACTAATGTTTTCACCATATTTTCCCAGTTTTTGATGCTTCTTGCTCCATATTTGGTTAAGTGGTAAAAATAATAGTTAGGCTTGTTTTATAACATCTACCGACTTACTTTTCTTACAGAGGCTTATACGCACCATTCCATTCACAATTACGTGTACTTTACTACCCATTTATCCTCGCGTTTGCGAACACTTTCCTTATTTAATTTCGCATATCCCCCCACGTTCACCCGCGGCGCTCGCGACGTCTTCATCATGCCGCTGCTCTGTCGCTCTCAATAAATATTTAAATTCAAAAGGCCCTGCTTCACATTACAAGTTACTCGGATCACTTTTAATTAAAGTTGCAAGTTTGATCGAGCCTCCGCGACGCCAGACTAATGACTTATCACGACTTGATTAATTTGTGATAACCCGCGTGTCGTGTTAACCAAGTTTTTAGTTGACAAGTTTGTTTTTGACGGGGAATGTGGGTATATGGGTACATGTTCTATGATGCTGTATTAAGGGGCCACCGAATGATGCTCTCAACTACAATTTGGAGTTCGTGCAAACTTCGTTCGGTGCGCCGCCGTGTATGTGTGCGTGGTGAGATAAGAGATAAGTAGATATTATTTTTTGCCATTCATTCTTATCGAGTCGTTCAATCGGCTTTTATATTTATTATTAATAATTAGGTATGTTCATTATTTGCTATATTTTTGTTGACTAATTTGGGGAATCGTTATTGAATGTACAGACTAGTAATGCGTTTTTTGGAAATTTCTTTACCATGTCAATATCTCAAGATATTAGATTACTATCTGCGCCCTTCGATTTCACCCGCGTAAGTCTTGATTCCGTAAGAATATCGGGATAAAAAGTATATTATGTCCTATTCCAAGTAATGGTCTACCCATGTGCTAAATTTCATCTAAATCCGTTCAGCGGTTATAGCGTGAAAGAGTAACAAACAAATAAATAAACAAACAAACTCACTTTCGAATAGTTTAGAATTTATAATATTACTAGCTGCCCGCTCCGGCTTCGCACGGGTAGCACTAAGTACCCTACCTACCTACCTAGCCTACCTACCACTTAGGGGTATGAAAAATAGATTACGACCGATTCTTAGACCCACCGAATATACATATAAAATTTCATAACAATCGGTCAAGCCGTTTCGGAGGAGTATGGCAACTAACACTGTGACACGAGTTTTATATATCTACTAGCTGCGCCCCGCGGTTTCACCCGCGTAAGTCTCGATCCCGTGGGAATATCGGGATAAAAACTATCCTATGTGTTAATCCAGGTTATAAACTATCTGTTTGCTTTTCATCCAAATCCATTCAGCCGTTTTTACGTGATTGAGTAACAAACACACAAACTTTCACATTTATAATATTAGTAGGATTAGTGATATTATGTATATATTTACATATCACTAATCCTACTAATATTATGAATGTTTATACTAGCATCCGCCCGCGGCGTCACCCGCGTGATAAAAAGTAACCTATGTCCTTCCCCGGGCGGCCATCTATCTCCTTGCCAAATTTTATCGTAATCCGTTCAGTGGTTTGGGCGCGAAAAGGTAACATACAGACAGACAGACAGACAGACAGAGTTACTTTCGAGTTTATAATATTATAGTATGGATATAAAGTTAGGATCTCGAGATCTACGCCTCGTAGAGAAAATCTAGTAAGTAGATAGGTACTTATTTCATTCAAATAAGGTACCTACCTAGTACCTATGCATCGTTATCGAGAGTGGCCTTGGAAATCGACAGACGAACGGGCGGCGCTAAAGTTCACCACCCACGGCGCGTAATTCTAAACTAATAGGATTAGGATATATTTATTATTATTGTCTTTATTTAAAGCCTGTACAAGTTTATTTATTTTCTTTAGGGTGGGTGGCCTCAACTTTAAAAAACTAAGGCTTTTCTTTGTTATTTCAGTAAGTAGGTACTTACTTATTTCTTTTACCTACTAAACTTTAAATATTGTGATTGAAATACTGAATACAAGTCAAATAATAAAAGTGTACATTAGCAAAGTATTAGTTAAAGACAAAACTTTTGTTTAGGTTCTTACTTCAGAGATAATGATAATTCATAATTTAAAAAATATAAGTCAAATCGTGATGAAGTCGTGTAGGGTTAATTACGACTGAACGAATTATTTACAAAAAATACAATTATCAGAATACATAATGTAGTCTCAAAGATCCACACAAAACGCAGATTTATAGGATTTGGCTTGTTACCTTATGTTATCTGCAGTACTATTACATAATGTGATAATCCACCGTAATCAAACGGCAAGAAGTTTTATTACCTACCCACGTGTGTGCGTAGAGGCACAGGTGCACTCCTATTCCCTTACTTTCGACATCATTTTATGCGTAAACAAACATGCAAAAAAGTCCAACAGTTAAATAATGACTTGTTTTACAACAATTAGACTGACTTATTTTACAACAACTCTCACAAACCTATAACAGCCGGTCAGTCAAGTCCATCGGCGCACTACCTATAACTATTGATACATACGAATTATACTAAAAGTGTATAAACTTCAACGACTTTGAACTTTTCATTTTAGTTTTATCAATGTAATGTATGTATACTATGTAATAGGAATTTCACAAAAAAGTTCGATCAAAAACCGTACCGAGGCCGAGGCCATAAAGCCGCACTTGTCCAAACAAATCACCCTACCCCGGGTACGCTGGACAAACATCACTGTCAAGTATTGAGTAGTGTTCTTGATATAATTATGCCGCGCGGCGGTAGCGCACCGCCGCCGCACCGTCGCCGCGCCGCTGCCGGTAGCTTGCACTTTTGCAAGCAGCCGGCGATCAAGTGGAATGGCGCGGCGGCGGGCGGCGCGGTCGCGGCGTGGCTGTGGTGCCGTGTGAACAGTTTAGAGGCGCGGCGGCGGCGCAGTCGCGGCGTCGTGTGGACGGGCACTAGCGGTAACGATGACGCGAGTTCCATGATTTTTGTTCACCCAAAAAGTGCTCAACGCGCCTAAAGAAGTTTTCACTTCAAAAATGTCTTTATTTTCTTAGGCTGAGTTTATACGTAAACAATTAGTAGCTAAATAGGTACCTATAACGTTGTAATAGGTACCTATATCATTGGGTAATACTTACTGTGAGATAAGTAGGTAAGTACATCCCAAATCCCAACGTTCGGAGTCCATGTCTTCAACCAAATCAAAATCGTAAGAAATATTCCAAGATAACAAACACCCCGAAAGAATCCCACACAAACCCCGCGTGTAGTAGAGGCACGTTACGCTAATGTGCCTGTCGGAGCGATACAGACAGCTACCACGACCACGCACACATTGACACGCGTGAAGCGAATAGAATTCTATTGAATTTTTATGAGAAATTTGGATGTGTTCCGTAATACCAAAAATGATTAATGAAAACTTATTTTTTTTTCCAATTCTTTATCGATAATTTGTAACTTGATAATATAGACTGTGCTTCTGCTGAAACAATATTACAAATATTGTTGTTTATAATACAGAAAAAACAGTATGAAAACATGTCATTTACGCTGTAAAAATGTTCGAAATTCAATTCGCTATAACTTTACTTTAGGTAGGTTTTTTGAAAAAAAAAAGGATTTAGAAGCCTAGATAAATACTGTCTCAATCCGAATAACAACACAATATGGTGGAAATATGCTCAAATTGCTAATGATTTTGGTATTACGTTTGTATGGAGAATTCATCGGTCACCGTGTTCTTAAGAGCTTTGTGGAGCTTAATGTTTTGAGGAAGATACATCTTAATCAAACACTTCCAAGATAATTCATGCTCATTAAATAGCATGCTAGGAATGTTTTAAATCTTAAATTAATTTGATGTCTTGATAAATAATATAGGAAGACTCATCATAAAATAATCCTTGGAAGATGATTCTTGGTGCAATTCTTGCAGTGTAATTAGTATTATTTCATTTTATTTATCTGTTTCTTCAATAATTTTTCCCACTTGTAGCTGCCGACTGCCACGTCTCGAATGGGATCACAACTATATTAAGTATCTGCTAACGTGCCAGCACTGGCCAAGTGCGTTATCTTAGAACGATGAAGTTTCCTTGTTATCTTTTATTAGCTTCACAACTTTGAACATCTCACAACAACGGGCTTAGTTTTAAAATTGTAATAATAACTAAGCACCCCAGTATAAAGCCGATAAGCCAACATAAGAGCAACAAACAATCCTGCCTGTAAAAGTAAAGCCAAACAAAAATCAAAAGTTAAAAGCAACATCATCCAGCTTCCACAAAAAGTAAGCAGATTTCGGCCTGACTAAAGAAAATAATATGCAGTGTAATAATGAAACAACATAATATATTCCCGCTGATAAAATCCAATGTGAATGCGATAAAACCGCACGCGCGCTACCATCGTGTCTAAAAGCATTTCGCTATCCTATTTATTGAAAACCCTATATTCTTGCGGGAATGATAATTCAATTTCTTTTACAATACTGAATATATAAAAAGCAAGTCATATTTCAGGACCTCTCTTTGTCTTTCTACTTTTGCGGGATTTCCGCTCCGTTCCTTTGCAGATTATTTTATTTTGCTTTTTCCTGCTTGATTACACTAGAAAGTTTTATTTGTTTGTTTTGTGTGCTGTCATTTTCTTTTTACGGTGGACGAAATTCCGAGATAATAATGCCGCGTTATTAGATGTTTTCGACGAGAAAAAAGGTTAACAGTGAATCAATAATTTCATTCAACATCACTCCATTTAAACTGACAACTTATCATCGGCGTTCCTCAAGGTGCTATACTTGCTCCGATCTTCCAAACCTCATCTCGTATTAATTGATGAATATAAGTAATAAATAAAAAATATCCAAAGATACCTATAACATTCCTAGCCCATCTAGACAGCTGAATAACTTATGTACATAACTTATTCAAGCTAAATCTTATATATGAAGCGCAGAGAGACTGTGAATAATATATTATGCCTGGATGGACCATAGTGCGGCTAGTGATAAGTATGTTATGTAGCTTAACGGTGACCACAGTAATTATAAAGTTTGTTAAATACGGCTTGCTGTGCACGTATATAAGCCAGGAGGTGAGGGGGAGAGGGGCGGGGCTCTCCAACTAACCACATGGAAGGTAGTTTACTGGGCATCCGCAGAGCGCGGTTTCATTATATTTTTAACTTTATGAACGTAAGTTCTGTATAACTGTGACGGCTGTTTCATCATAACTTTAGGCGTTTTGGCGGTTGATTTCGTTAGTTTTGGGTTTATCTCATTTTATTCTTGAAATTAAAATAACAAAGGCCTTAAGTTTTTGGATTAAGTATACATTTCTGAATTGTCTCATATACATTGTGCTTTCAACTTGAAAAATGCTTATAATTCTCATATGTTTTTGATGGCCGCCTCTTATTTCAGTTTAGCGCGACTGAGACGCTAGTAAGTCATCTGGAGACAGACTGACTCAACAACAACTCTGCAACAAATTGTCGCCAATAAGATAAGATATAGTAAAGCACATGATCAAGCTACAGACACACAAGTATAATATCCCAAAATAAAAAAGGAAATACAAAAATAATGTACTTATAGACGGTACATTATATTCTTACAATAAAGAATAAATAGGTAATAATAATATGCAAACATAAAACTTTCTTTGTCATTCCATAAAAGAAGTTATATTCATCATAGAGCATAAAAAAATGTTTATTACTAGGCATTCCTTAAATTAAATGTTGCCAGCGAAATGAAATACTTTTTACGTAGGCCGTTACTAAATAACACCTCATTTGTCAAATTCGTAATAAAGAGAAACAGACAAATGTTCATTTAAATGTCCATATTTTTGAAACTTGAAGCACGAAAGCGTTCAAATAAAAGGATTATGACAATTTCATGAAGCAATCCTTCCGAAGACCTACGTTTGGAATTGATTCGCTTTTAAATTGCTGGAAATGTTGAAATGAACGATGTATAAAGCCTGACTTGAATCCACTTTTGGTATGAAAATGTCAATAAAAGGTTTTTAAATCCATGGTTTTATCTATATCAAGTTGTTACTGATTGATAATCTATTTCCTACCTTCTAGTAAAACCATGCAGCTTCCAGCATAATTAGTACATTAGATGAGATCAAAAATTATGATTAAATTGAAATGTTCTGGCAATTTTGTATTTTACACGTGTGTCTCTTCTACATGAGAAATCTGATATATTGTGTTCCACAAATCGTAGCACGTGTATCTAATTAATCTAGAAATGATCACTCATTCTATTAATTTGTTGTAAAGACAAATTACTTGAAAATATTTTCCTCTCTATCTTTCCGTTCCTGCTCCCTGTCGGTCCTTTTGTTTTAAATTCGCTACCATACCACTCTCATTCATTTGGAATGCTATGAAAAAGGTAATAGGTATAAATAAACGGGACTTTGAAAGCGATATTAAGTAAAAAAGCAATAATCTATTGTGTATTGTATTAATTTGTATTTTTATTTTGTTTCAGGTAAGTTTCTCCCATACTAGTAAGCTGAAGGCATCCCGAAGCACTTCCAGGTACACAATCTTCATCTGCAACATAAACCCCGTGACTCCGGCGCGTCTTATCAACTGTGCCATTTGTTTGCTAACCACATCATCTGACGTCACGTTCATAAAGTTTAATTGCACCGCTTTTACTGCGCTATAAAAACAAGGTGCGCTATAAATAGGGCGCGCGTCGCCGCGTGACGGCGCTTGGCGCACGGCGCGCAGCTCTTGGAGCACGCTCGTCATAGCGTGTTGATCGCGCGTGCTACGCCCGGATCATAAATCCTGGGCTCATGCCTTCACATTATTTAACGCCGGTGTCACGCGAGCGCTGCATGCCCGACGTCATTTGTCGGCACATTTTTATTTACACGATGTAAATAGGTTGCGATATTGCGTAGCGTCGCCGGAGGTGGGGGACCGACTTCAGTCCAGGCTGCTGACGACGTGTGTGGGGGGTTCGCGTTGTTTTGTGAACACTTGTTTATGAAATTTTAATGTTGTTAAGTTTTTCACAAACAATATTTTTTGAACGATCTTTCCAACAACACCCCACACCATGAGATAGACGAGAATAAAAAATATCCCAACTTTACGTGTATGGGATTTTACTACTTTGTCGGAGCTTGTGATTATTATGTATACCCATGCCAAATTACAGCTTTCTAGTACTAAGAGTCTCTGAGTTAAGCCGAGGATAGACAAATAGACAGACGGACATGGCAGAACTTTATGTGATCCTTGTTCACTAAAAACCCTAAAAACACTTGAAGATAAACATTTTTCTTCAATTCCATTCTTTCCCGAACACCAAAATGCCACCACTAACCACAACAAATATAATTCCTTTACAGAACTGTACCTAGCCCATTTCAATTCAATTAAACCCCATAATCCGTCGACCACTGTTCAAACATAATTTCCCAGTACCCAACACCAAAAAATTGCAGCCAACCTCACTTCCCACACGCGTCCATTTTCTAAAGCAGAGTAATAAAACAGTTGGAAAATATAATTAAACTGCGGAGTTACTGTGCCGTCAGTGGTACATGTTGAAATGAAACCTCGTTTTACCGGCGGTTGTCGCCTGTCGTCCCTGCTACTGCAAGCCCTGATTTTATTTCAGATAGCAGTGTGTGATGTATAGAATGTAACTAATCGGTAGTCGTAATTGTGAAAGTTGGATGACTGTTGGTTATTATGCGGTTAACCTAACCTGCCACTGTTCAGTCACGTGCTCGGAATTCTGCGAAAACTTTAATAGCAGTTGGTGTAGCTTTTACGTCTACTAGGTACCTATCATGGGCTTCATTGGAAGTATTTCATAGGGATATCCATTTTTATACTATCTGTATGTCTAGGAATATCTATTGCGATATTGAAAAACAAATGACTACATTCATTCATTTTCGTCGTCTAGTGTTAGTGAAACCGGGGTTATGATTTTTAATGAAGTTCACTTTATGAGTAGACTTTACGATTTGTTAGGCTTGATAATTTATGTAACAGTTCAGAAACAGAAGCTTTTTTTTATAGTTTACATTGACCATTATCCTACACAGCGGAATAAACGAGTCGAATAGAAAGGTCGAGGTTTTTATAAAAAAAAAATTACCTAAACGTTGTCAGTTCGAATTGACTATAAATATTTATTTTGAATCCTAAACCTGTAAACCAGTAACTAGATTTTGTGCGATTTGATATAATATGAAAAAGATATTCTATTTTATAAATTCTCCGGCAAAATGCAAAAATTGGCTCTTGAGTTATTATCATGGAATGTTGGCAGCTGTTGAGCGACAGTGGCTCGACGTGGCAGAGAGCGGTTATCAAAGGACGTATCTTACGTTGTAGTTTGACATGAAGGTTTTAAAATGGCTTAAAAATAGCATGTTACTTTAACGTGCACTGAAATGTTAAACACTTGCATTTTTGTTAAAATTCCATATGACCCGGATACAATATAACATCGCAGTATTAAAACTATTCATCACGCTCTTCAGTCACACAAGCACGCTACTTCCATAAACAATCCACATATATTACGTCTGCCTAACACAGTTTATAAGAACAGTTCACAAACAGGCGTCAAAAACGAAATTGCTTCCGTCGGGCCGCTGACACCCGCTTGATACGTCCCTATAATAACTTCACTGCTAACTGAATTACTACCCACCTTCCCACCTTGGGTTTAGACCACCTTATGTTTAGTGCAGCATGGTTGAAAGTCGGGTGTGTGCGGCAGTGGGTCGCTGCGCGCCGCGACCACAGTTGGCGGTCGTGACAACTGTCCCGGTCCTACTGTTGGAGTGACAAGCTCAGTTTCGGCTCAGTGTTTTGAAGTTCGGGATTCGAGTTCGTAATAACGAGTAAATATTTTGTCGGGAACCTGTCACGAATTGAGCTAGTATTTTGAGGCGCTATTTCGGGAACTGGGTTTTCAGTTTTAGAACATGAGTCAGAGTTTGACTCGGTTTCCCCGAATGTAGCCTAGTTTATAAAATTACAATTATCTTTTATTATAAACTTGTCCCCTGTCTACAGTCACGCTTTCATTCACTGCCTATTCTTTCAAATCATACTTGTTATGCTCAGGTGCCTACTTATAATTAATAATATATTCAATCCATTATAAAATTCCGTAAGTTATACTGAGAAATGGAACAAATGAATATTGATAATCAAATACAAGGCAAAGAAAGAAACTAGAACATCACAACTTAGTCCGACCTGTGGACTTCAGGGCAATACCCGGACAAAGTCACCGGATTAAAGCCAATGTTCCAGCCCGTCAACAGGGCGACGTAGAACATAGGTCATTATCGCGCCACGCAACTCCAAGTCAAACGCAAACTGGATTATGAGTATTATTGAGTATAATGGTGCACGATACGATAAGCTGTATTATAAACTTAAGCGATACTGCAATCTCGAACACCTAAGCTCTGGTTCGGTTTATTTGGCCATAAAGTAAGCTGAGGATAACCTGTAGCCTGCCTTATGGACTTATGTACCTAAGTATCTTCACAACTATAGAGATGAAGAAAGACAAAACAGGTACGAGAAAGTAATAACATCAACACAGCACCCGGCAATGGACGGGCAGACGAACTAAGCTATGAGACCAGCCATCTCAGTACTACATGATATTAATTATTTTGTTGTGGCATCCAAGGTTGTAAAAGTCAGAAAATAAGTTAGTCAAAAAGTCATTAAGTACCTGCTCATCGTCATGAAGATAAAAGACACATCACGCAATGTAAGATCAGAAGAAACTTATAATGATAAATACCGTTCCGAAATTGTGTTTACCGCGTAAGAAGCGTGAGCTATCTCCAACTTAGATTTATGTGTTGTCGCAAGTTTTGCCGAAAGACGCTTTACAATTCTGAGAGGAATCTGTTCTGAAGCAATCTTCATCTTTATCTAACCGAGTTTGTTGACATCTCACAAACGCTAAGTTATTAAACTGTTTCGTGATTCATATTTAAGTTTTTTGCGAAGGACGCAGATGACTATTATAGAATAGAATAGAATAGAAATATCTTTATACAAGTATCATGACTCAAAAATGGTTAGTAAGACTTACAACTATGATAGTAGGAACTCACAATTCACAAAACAATAAAATATAAGTAAAAATCTTTTTAAGAACAAGCTTTTAATGAACTAAAAAGTTCTTAATAAAACTTACGTAAACATAGAACTTTAATATTTTCTTAAAAGCTTGAGGCTTATCTTTAAGGGTAAGAAGGACATTTTCGCCTCAAGCTTTTAAGAAAATGGTAAAGTTCTATGTTTATGTAAGTGTTATTAAGAACTTTTTAGTTCATTAAAAGCTTGTTCTTAAAAAGATTTTTACTTATATTTTCTTTTCTTTTTTTTAGCATTACGATTTGTTTAAATATCTGTTCTATCACCTTCACAAATCCAACGAATTAGGTTTTCTCATGGCCACTTTCCAGCTCCATCATCAGGCCCTGAACACCACCTAGTGTCAAAGCACTTGTCAATACATAACCAAAGAGTCCAAACACGATGGTGCTATCTTGTTTGATTAAGGAGTTCCCATGTCCACCTTTTGGCTCCATCATCAGACCCTGAACACCACCTAGTGTCAAAGCACTTGTCAATACATGACCAATGAGTCCAAACACGATGGTGCTATCTTGTTTGATTGAGGTTTTCCCATGGCCACCTTCCGGCTCCATCATCAGACCATGACACCACCGAGTGTCAAAGCACTTGTCAATACATAACCAACGAGTCCAAACACGATGGTGCTATCTTGTTTGATTAAGGAGTTCCCATGGCCACCTTCTGGCTCCATCATCAGACCCTGAACACCACCTAGTGTCAAAGCACTTGTCAATACATGACCAATAAGTCCAAACACGATGGTGCTACCTTGTTTGATTGAGGTTTTCCCATGGCTACCTTCCGGCTCCATCATCAGAACCTGAACACCACCTAGTGTCAAACCACTTTTTAATACATGACCAATGAATCCAAACACGATGGTGCTATCTTGTTTGATTGAGGAGTTCCTATGGCCAACTTCCGGCTTTATCATCAGACCAGCAACATGGTATCATTTTTTCAAAATGTCTTGTTGGTTGTATAAGTATGCCAAGTTACAGAATAATCAGATGCCAGGAAGTGCTTGAAAAATTTATGACAATTGGAGTAACTAGAAACACATATGGCCACCTTCCGGCTCCATCATCAGAACTTCAACACCACCCAGTGTCAAAGTACTTGTTAATACGTAGCCAATGAATCCAAACACGATGGTGCTATCTTGTTTGATTGAGGAGTTCCTATGCCCAATTTGCGGCTCCATTATCAGACCAGCTCCATGGTATCATTTTTTCAAAATGTTTCGGTAGTTGTATAAGTATGCCAAGTTTCAGCTCAATCAAATGCCAGAAAGTGCTTGAAAAATTGATGACAAAAGGAGAAACCGGAAAAACATACGAACAGAGCAAGCTAATATAAAGCTTGTAAAAACAAACAAATAGGATCACCGTTGTGGCAACCCATGTGAGATGCCACAACAGTGACCCACGAAAACAGTCTAGGCGACTCGAAATCATGTTTAGGATACTGTTGGAGCTGCTCGAAACCCTGCGCACCATGGAAGCGCACCTTTTGCGCATGGTTGCGTAGAAACAATCTACATGCGCATCCGCGAACATCCCCGACGCACTACAGAAGCGGGGCAGCCCCACCAGCATCCTAAATGCGTTATTGAACTGAACGCGGAGAGGGTTGTACGATCTTTGCGTATATCTAGCCCACAAGCTCTGCTGCTCGTGTAAAACTAATCTTGTTATAGATCACTTTTATTTAAATCAACTTCTAAAACTGTAATGAAAAAAAACAGAACTCGCAAAAAATGTAAACATTCTCATCAGGGATTGTCAAAATAATTCAAAATTCCTTCCAGACGATACTAACTATAGAAACATTAGTAAACCCCGCTCTACTCCATCCATCTCATTGTTACTCTTAGTTAAAGAATTTATTATTGTTATTAAGCGATGCCAATGACTTTAACTTAAAATTACTTTAACCAATTCGTAAAATCCTATGAATAAGTAAGTTATTTTCAACATAGTCTGATAAAAGTTAAAATTGAATCTAGCATAATTGCATACATCGTCACTCGGCACGCACGCCCCTCGAGCTTACTCAATTTGATTATTTTCTAAAGCAATTTCAGCTGCGTTATAGCCGTGTCAAGCAAACTGTCTCGAATCACGAATGCATTTCTATTCGTGAGAACATGTCGTTACGAAAATACATATTATATTTTTTACAGTGTATGATGGCATAGCAGTTTTATGTAGAACACAATGTAGGGTAGGCGCAGAGTAAACTCTATCTCCTTCATGTTGACGTCTTTATGTGGCAAATGCCTGGCATCGGAAATGTAGACGTGTCACATCAGTATTTTTTCGTGTCGCTAACCACACGAATAGAGAAAAAACTGAAGAAGAAAAAGATTTACTCTTTATGCTTTTTCTTTACATATAAAAAACGTTGAGTATTATTACAGCTAAGTGCTGTAACATCAAGATCACGACTGTGCATTAATGTGACAGGATATTAGCATATCATCTACATACACTTAACCTATGGCTACTTGAGAATATGCTTAATGTAAATCCATTGTTAGAAGCATCATCAAAATTGAATAGCTCATCTGCACAGCAGCTAACTAACACTTAGGCTATATTGAACAGAGTTCCAAGAAAGTGTTCCTAGCAACACTCATAGATAGTATCAACATGGCTGTTTTGGGCGCACTTGAGCGAAAATTCAAGGGACATTACTGCAGTTGAGGAACTCAATTTTCAACGTAGACAAAAGTGAAGTGTCACGAACAAAGCCAGTGACAATGCAAAAAGTAGGAATTCAGCTCTCTCAGCTCAGTGGAGACACAAAGAAAATTGTACAGTAAAATGTTCAGTCAATTTGCTGCGCTGCAGGCCACTGCCCCCTGACTGATTGATTCGATCTCGCGCCCTTTGCATGCGGGTTTTCGTCCATGTTTTTATGAGATCATCTGTTTTCACGATTTGATTGATCGGTAATTAACTGAGGGGAGCTTTGTTTGACAAATGCACACAAAAAGCGATTATTAAAAGCTAATGAATAAGGATCACTTGACCTCAGACAATAGACTGACTTTGGCTCGTTAAGAAAAATAAATTCTATGAACTATTCTGATAAAACTACATATTTCTTTAGTACAAAATCTTTAGTACCTATCGGCTAGCACACTGTTCAGGTCAAGGGGTCCTTAGTGCAAGATAATTGTCTCGCCTAGATGGTAGAGAGGCGATTAATAGCCTGTTACACTTCAGTGTTGAGTAACCAAAGGACCTTCTAGATTGTCATTAGTTTCAGGTACCCGAGCTAGCAACAGCTTCTAAACATTTTTAAGCTTGCAATTTTTTTGTTTTTACTAAGATCATCTACGAAGTAGGTACGTATGCATTTATAAGCTTACATAAGCTTACTTCGGAAAACTAGCAAAAACAATTATCAAGGTACTTACTATGTATTATAATATCTGTGCTATTGCATTTCAGCATTACTATTCTGTAACCATCTCACCGTGAAAACTTAGGTGAAGTGAGCGTGGAGTGAGCTGTCATTGTCATCGATACCTACTGATGCTAAGGCAGTGACAGTTCACTCCCAGCTCACTTCACCTAAATTTCCACGGTGAGATTTTTACAGAATAGCACAACAGTTCGAATACTCAAGTTAAGTTTTCACATATTATTTTTATGTTAACGTCGATACTGTCTCTCTCTCTTGATATACCAAGCCCATAAATAATATCGATAATTATTCCATTGTATGACAACTTAGATTTTTTTGCACAATTTTCTATTGACCTCTTGATGCAGCCAGAAATATTCGTAAGAAATCTAAAGTTACAAAAACCCTCTACTTTTGACTCTTAAAGTACTTCTAGCTTATTTTTTCTTCGTACAATGTATAGGTATGTGTAGGTATTATGTCGTGCTGGCGTCATAGCATTGTATAATGAAGATGTGGGTCATAAGGTGTTGCGTGCAGGTGCTGTCGCCAATCAGCTATGGATCTTAACGAGCGCGATCCCATCGTATGTGTGGAGCTGGTGCATTGCGGTGCACGGTGTTGGTATTACCATCGATATTATTGCGTATAGGCATTCGTGGTAGACCTACTTTTAAAGCGAGTTTTCCTATCAACGACATGATAGATACGCTCAGCGATGAAAGTTAATTAACAGTTAAGTTTGTTTTAAATCTTAATTATTATTAAGCTAAATATTTAATTGCAATCGGAACAGAAGTAAACTTATTTAATATTAACTCTTAGCTATTAAAAGAAATGCTGAAATACAATAACAACAACATTACAATTTTGTGTCAACTTGAGATGATGTGTAAAAGTAGCAGTGCTAATCGACTTTCACTTCATAAACTCGTAGTCAGTAGTAGGTCTTAGACCACCTTAGTAGTTTATGAATGCACCTACGCCACCTAATACTATCTTTGCATCACCCTAAAAGAGATTGGTAGTCACCTCCTGTGGGGCTAAATTCTCATTGATGATGCAAACCAAATAATTTTATTCTACATATTGTTTTTCCGTTAAAAAACATTCTGAAGTGCAAATACCTAATATTTTTTGCTAATTGCTTCGTTTGAACGGATCATGTGTGCAGTACTTCAATCGTTTCACATATTCGGTTCGGTTCATTCATTTAATTGGAATTTTTTGCACATTTTATAATCTCTCTCTAGTCAGTGCTACTAAATGGCCATATATTTAAAATACTTTTCCTTTTAGGTCCTTTGTAGGTGTAGGTAACATATTATTAATGAGTGGTAAATAAACAACAAGGTTTTCAGCAGTAGGATGCGAAACAACGAGTAATTAGTTCATTGTTCGCTAGTTGTAGTTTGAAACTATTGATACGCCCGTGGGGTCCCCCGAGGTACCTGCGTCAAGTTACGACGTGTACTTAGACTTGTTCATAACTCACACAGTTCAGTTAAAGGTGGACCAAGTTTTGACGTAGTGATCATAAAGTTAAAACTTAATATTTGCCTCGTTTTTATAAAACTGTTTTTGTTGAAGATCAAAGCTGTTTCTAGCTAAACGATTTGCTTAGAAATTTGAATTTTAACGAAATTAAATGCCCTAAATAATTTGATTTGTTTGAGTAATGGAGACTGAAAGAAATTACTCGATAGTAAAAGCTAGTCTTAAATAAAATTAAAAACACATCCTTCAGAAAGTACACTAGATGTAATATTTTCCTCTCCTTACTTACTTTGATGGATAAGCACTATTCAGTCTCAAAATGAACCATGCCACTGAATAGTGCTTATCCATCAAAGTAAGTAGTAACGATCAACACAGCATTATTGACCGACACGTTGAGTAGAGTGGGTGCATCGGGCCCATTTCCCGTGGACATGGTCCGCGCTACCCCCTCCTCCCCCCGGTCCCTGTGACAACACGGCAAGGATACTTGTCATAGCTATCAACGGTAGGGCTACCAAGCTACCTGCCAGGGTTGCGGGTTAGTCCGAAAGGGATACCGGGACCTTGGCAACAGGCAACTGAAGGAACACGGGTGGGTTTTAGTCAGTAAAAGTCTAACACGCTCTTCCGCTCCGCCCAGAGCGGGAGAAGTCATTGGATGATTTCCAAACATCAAAAAAAAAAAGGGTTACCAAGCTATGAAGAGTTTGAGTGTTACATACTAGAACTCATACCTAAATATAGACTATTATGGAAGGCTATTTATTCAGACTAGATGCTGCAGAACACTGATACTTACTTCCTAAAATATCATAAGAAAAGACAACGATCGAGCTCTTCAAAACAAAATGCAACAACAAGCTTTACTTACAAAAACACTCTTTAAGCCGGGTCCAGACTTGTGTAATGGGTAATGTAACGTAAATTCTGCGTGTGAAGCACTACCTACATTTAGGTAGTGCTTCACACGCTTCACACCTCTGGCTGGCGCTCGCGCTGATACATCGGGCGGGTCGGTTTTTACCCCGAACACAAAGACTCTCGCAGTCGAACACATAAAGGATTTACGTTGAGTTTGTATGCCGTCCACAGTATTCGCATTACATTACACATTACACACGTTTGGACCCAGCAAAGGTTCCGGGTAGTCTATATATTTTAGGTATCGTTAATATCCTTTACCCAGATAATGCAATGTTTGGTAACCCTACCCGTGTATCGGCCGCTGTTTGGTTTGTAGATGACATCTCCTGAAGTGGCCGCTGATTGGCCGAGCTTGCGACATACACTCTATGCTCTACTCAATACTGCTGACTACACTTATTGGCTATTCGAGTCTATTGAACTGAAACTCAGCTTTCTGGTCCATTTCTAAAGATAACGGTAAATATGAAGCGAATTGAATAAAAGATTGGAAAGATAGCTTTGAGATTAAGTGAGGAATTGTTGGTTTAAGTTTCTATGAGAACTTTATAAATTGTTTTGGAGATGGACAATTTAATGATTTAATGATATATAATATAGAAGCAAGCTGCATGTTTTTTTTTTAATTTTTACTATGAATATTATTACTAGCTGCGCCCCGCGGTTTCACCCGCGTAAGTCTAGATCCCGTGGGAATATCGGGATAAAAAGTATCCTATGTCCTAATCCAGGTCATGGTCTACCCATGTTCCAAATTTAATCTAAATCCGTTCAGCCGTTTTAGCGTGAAAGCGTAACAAAATAACTTAGTTTCGCATTTATAATATTATAGTTAGGTATTCATCCTAACTGGAGTCAAGCGAACAGGCCGCGTTAGAAAGATCACCCTGCGCTCTTTAACTCAAATAGTGGATGTTGGAGAAAAAACAAGGCTGAAGTGGGCCGGCCATGAACCCGGAGAGATGGGCCAAGATCGTCACTCACTGGACGCCTGAAGGAGGACATCGCCGTCGAGGTAGACCGCGGCGAAGGTGACGTGACGATCTTATCATGTTTGCGGGGCAAACATGGCCAGAAATCGCACAAAACAGAGAGATTTGGAATGAAAAAGGCTAATAAAAATAAAATACAACTATTAAAATAAAAAATATTATTAATATAATTATATTAATATACATATGAGTAGATATAAAAAAACAGGCATAACCTCATTATTTCCCAGCAATATAACATACCGTTAATATTAAAATGAATCAAATGACAACAATACCAGGAACATACAACAGAAAAGCGAAACAATTTGACTATGAATAATGTTCAATCATTTACTTATTACGTACCGGATGTTTGAGCGCCGGAAGCGAGCGGCCATGACAGCCAGTTTGTCATGACAATACGACTGTGACATGACAACAGTCGATGTTTGATTAAAATGTTTATTAATGTGTTTAGTGAAACTAAGTCAGTTATACTCCCTCGTGGGTTGTGCGTATAATTAACTGATACCTACCCAATTATCTATGTTTGTTAGACAAATATGAAAACTACGTGCGTACGTGACTGGCAATCCTAACTTAATTAATACTATAAATGCGATAGTGTGTTTGTTTGTTTGTTACTCTTTCACGCTGAAAGGGCTGAAAAGGTTTGTATGAAATTCGGCACCTGGGTAGACCATGAAGGACATGCTACTTTTCATCTTAGATCGCAGACGAGGTCGCGGGCAACAGCTAGTGTTTTCATAAAACCACATGGTAATTAACGTAACTACTTTAACTTAATCCCAATAGGTAGGTACAGAAGGAAATATTTGTAATCTGTGATAATTTAGGCGGAGATAATCACTCTTACATCCATACTCTACCAATATTATAAGAGCGAACTGTGTAACTCCGTCTGTCTGTTGCATTTTCACGCCTTAACGGCTGCATAGATTTGGATGAAATTTGGCACACAGGTAGACCATGACCTGAGCTAGGACATAGGATAGGCCGGAAAAAAATAATTCCGGTTGAACGTTCTCGTGGGATAATTTCACCTAAAAGATAGTGCCTGATAAAGAAGTTTTGAAAGACTACGAAAAAAGAAATCAAATAATTGTAATTATATTCAAAACCTGAGTCCGCACATTATCAGCCAGCGACGTGACAACAGAAATAACAGTAGGTATTATACAAAATATTTAAATGACGGTATTAGGGTCTGCAATAAATAAGCCTGCTTATTATATCTGCCTGTATTATCCCGACTATTAAGCGCGAGCTTTTATAAACAGAATATTAATATATTATTGTATACTAGCTGTGCCCGCGACTTCGTTCGCATGGATGTCGGAAAACAATAATATGTCGCTTAGAAACGTTGTACCTTCATTTAAAAAGGGGGAATCTTTCGACCAGGGCTGGTGATTTTTCCTAGTAAGAAACTGCCAAAAAACTTGTTTTTATTTAAGAAAATGCTTCTCTTTATAAAATATTAGCGGTGGAACCACCTGGAGCGTACACAAAAAAGTTGCTAGGGTTGCTCACACGCGAAAGAGCTACATAAAGTTGGCCGTGGGAAAAGCAACCAATACTAAGATCCACCCCCGCACCGGATAATGTCTGGCCCTGAGCTTTGTTAATGGTCATGGCGTAACACAGGCTGACGGGGAATTGCACACGCTTAAAACTAAACGGGTAATTATTGGGAATGAGAGGAATTCTTGGAATAAAAACAACATCACCGGCGCCGCAACCTGTTAAGATTTCGGCTTCGATGACGTTTTGTTGGTGATTGGTGACTATGAGCCGAGTGCCGTTGCAAAGTTTGGGAGGACTTAAATTTCTGAGAAGAATTATTGGCACTCCGACTTTTAAACAAATTTTGTGTGCTGAAAGACCGGGTGTGTTAAGGGATTCTAAGAACTCTACTGGATAGTGTGTGGCATCTTCTTCTTCGGGAACCGTATTTATCGATGTATATTGTTGACTTTCCCCAGAAACATGTGCCAATATTTGTGTATTTATTGCTGTCCGATAGTCGAACAAATCGAATCAACCATAAGGCCTCTGCCTCGAACCTTGCGGGCAGCGGGGCGGCGGCGGCGGCGGCGGCGGCGCGGGCGCAGCAGGATCTTATGCGTAAAATCAAATGGACCGGTTCTCGAAAACAGTGGCGCGGCAGCGGCGAGGCGGCGGGCAGCGAGCGGTGCACTCCATTCAAGCGGTGACCGCCCGCGCGTCTGCATTGCAGTGTTGTTGCCCACAATAAATTGAGCGTTAGGAATAAATTTGAATCAAAAAGATGTTGCCGCCATTGTTCAGCCATTTCTTTCGCGAATAAAAACAAATATCTCGACGACAAAATCGTGAACACAACACTACGCGGCTATAGTGACGCGCGATCTGCCCGCTAGTTTCGAGAACGGGTCTTTGATGCCCGCCCCGCTCCCGCGCCGCCGCCGCCGCCGCCCCGCTGCCCCCAAGATTCGAGGCCGAGGCCTTACACATGCCAACAACGATCGAATCGAATGAGCGATGGTCACGAATCATACGAACAAATTACGAAGTATAATACAGTTCGATTCAAACTTAATGGCGGCTCGGAACATGAGGCGAGTCGCTGCGCAGTAACAATTTCATGTGACAGCGGGGGTGAGGGGTGGGGTACTGCGCAGCTAAAAGTTAACTTCCGAGCCGCCATCCGCCCCGCTGCCCGCAAGATTCAAGGCCGAGGCCTTACACACGCCAACAACGATCGAATCGAATGAGCGGCGGTCACGAATCATACGAACAAATTACGAAGTATAGTACAGTTCGATTCAAACTTAATGGCGGCTCGGAACATGAGGCGAGTCGCTGCGCAGTAACAATTTCATGTGACAACGGGGGTGAGGGGTGGGGTACTGCGCAGCTAAAAGCTAACTTCCGAGCCGCCATTAAGTTTGAATCGATCTGTAACGACTCGTTTCTTGACTTCTTAATTTGAACCTAATGAACGAAACCAACCAAAATACCAAATCAAAACCAATCAGATCAATTAGGAGTGAGGCGTATTTATCATCACAGATAGAAATCACAGATATTATAAAATAGCAGATAGCAATTGCTCCTAACGATAAAAAATATCTGTTACTTAAAATCACAGATCCTCAAGACTGTTACTGTTAAAACTTCGGATACGATTTTCGACTTTAACGAAAAGAAATAAAGAAGATATTCAATTGAGTCAATACGTATTTATCGTCTGTACAAAAATCACAGGCTGTGATTTTATAACAGATAGATACGATTTTCGACTTTAAATCAAAAGAAATAAAGATGATATTCGATTGAGATACGTATTTATCAAAAATCACAGGCTGTGATTTAATAACAGATATTTGGATCTGTTATTTTTTGTCACAGTCACAGTGATCACAGATATCGTGTTTCACCTGTTACAACCCATCTCTAAGATCAATACTTTCAACGAATGACAACCCAACCCAACCAACAATTTATTATTTATTTATTTATTATATTAATTATATTATTATATTATCAACACTAACTAACGAAGTCAAAAACAAAGATACCTATACTAAAAGTTATTTGGAATATCTGGGCGAAAGTCATTCTAAGACGGAGAGTCTTAACACCGCGATTCAGAAAATGACATTAAACGAACAACGCCATCTATCGAGCACGAAATGATACTGTCAAAATATATGGGAAAACGTTCGAACACTCTGTAAGCTAAATAAACTATGTAGAAAAGTGAAAAATTATTTTTTAAGAAATTAACATTTGTCACTATTCTTTCATGATTATCAAGATTTGAAAGATAGGTAGCGCCACCTATCGCACTAATACTAAACTAATAAATAAACAACGCATCTGGAAAATTTTAATTAATCTAACTTTAGAGTTATATTCTATACACAAATACACAATGTATCGCGTTAAGTTTCCACGCAAAGAAAATGACGGTCATATAACAACACACGATCTCACAAACCTAGTAATTAAGAAGTAAGTATCATTTCGCGTCAATAGATGTCGTTACGTGGATGTACATTACGTAATGAAAATTCCTTCTTGAACACTTTAAATTCATATATCTTTTGATATTTTGAAGCGATTGCGATGAAACAAAAACTAATTGAAACATCGAGTTACACACAATATTTGAGTATAAAAGTTAACCATATTGATTTCGTACTTTTTACGTGATAGTGGAACAATCAAACAACACAACATACAAACAGACAAACAGACAAAAATTCCAAAAATGGTAGAAATGGAATCTGTTGGTTATTCTTGGACAACCAACTAATTTTTTTTTTTTTTTTTTTCATTGTACAGAAACGCCTCGTCTACAGATTTATTATATGTATAGATGTTTACTTGTTGCCAATAACTATACAATTCTCTCATAATTACGTTTTATTCAGTTTTATCTTTAGAGGGCAGCCCTATTTCTAGTGTACGCTTAACATAACCATCAATCCTTTTGTAAGCTTCGAGTATATATACTAGTAACTATCTAGTAGGTAACTATGCTGTTTGATCTCTATAATATTGTCTTGTTTTGCTTCAGATAAAAGAAAGATTTCTTTCCTGTTTAAGCTAATTTTCTTCTCATTTGTATATTTTTAACCTAAATTTTAAATGAAGACAGTAAAATTAACTTGATAACAAAAGTTGTTATCAAGTTAATTTTACTGTCTTCATTTTAGATTTAACTTTTGTTTCGTTGTACAAAATAGAATACGTAAATACTTTTCTTTTTTACCCGACTGCCCCAGAAGGAGGGCAATGTTTTTCGAGAGTATGTATGTATGTATGTTTGTATGTATGTATGTCTATTTCTTTGGCACGCTCTGTAGCCTAAACGGCTTGATGGATTTTAACATACGATGTGTCGTTAGGTTCGTCTTAATTGTGGGAGTGACATAGGTTATATATATTTTTTTTAATTTCATCAGGAAACAAAAAAAAGGGAGGGGAAGGTTATTTTTTTTTAATAAATTACAATATTGGTATCAAATAAAAGCTAGTAATGAGTTAATTCCAAATATATAAATTAATAAAACTAAAAAGCTTGAAATAAAACAAATTATTTAAAAAACAAAAAACCCGCCTGCAAAAGGCATAACTTAAAAGAGAAAAACAAGCATTATAATCTGTAGAATTTTGGTATCACAGGCGGGGAACAAACAAAAGTTACACCATATTTCAGGTTATTGGTTTGTTCCCCGCCTGTGATACCAAAATTCTACAGATTATAATGCTTGTTTTTCTCTTTTAAGTTATGCCTTTTGCAGGCGGGTTTTTTGTTTTTTAAATAATTTGTTTATATTAAAACTAGCTGTTGCCCGCGACTTTTTCTGCGATCCAGGATGAAAAGTATTCTATGTCCTTCTCCAGGTCATGGTCTACCCATGCGCCAAATTTCATCCAAATCCGTTCAACCGTTTTAGCGTGATGGCGTGACCAAGGGAAATAGGGATTTATTTTTATATATATAGATACGTTTCGTTTCAGGGTTTCTATTCTGGTTTGTATACCTAAGAATTAGGACGAATTATGTGGGACTGTACTGTATACTTAAGTCAAGCATATAACTGCTCACTCTAACACCATTTCCTTTCACTAAACGTTTCGTTCGTGCCACAATAGAAAAAAGATCGTAAAAATAAGCGACACATACTTTTATTTGACTACCCACAAAACGTGTCAAGGTCCCAGGTTATAAAAGTGCAGTGTTATTATAGTATGTCGTAACAAACTCGATATCGAACGGGTCTCATAAAATCAGCCATGTTATTGGGACAGCCATGTCGTAAGACTAGCATCTGCTCTCTGACAGTTATACGACAAAACTTTTTTCATGACGCTAGTGACGTATGTATGTGCCATGCTAGCGTGTTTTGAATGAGTTTTCGAAATGTCATCATGTATTTTTTGGTCTTGTGAATCTGATTAAAATATGAAATTATGTATAACGCATAGGTGTATTGCTAGAATTCCTCAAACATCACCCGACAATCAGAGGAAGCTACCTAGAATGTCTTCCATACGTTATCCCTGGAATCCATACATGTGGTAAGTCTAAATTCCTGTTTCTATTCATAAAGAAAATATAATAGGGAACTCTTTCCTTTTTCTGTGTAAGCTTTAAACAGAACACTAACGGTTATCAAAACACGTTTTAATAACCTTCTGTATTTATAGACCATTACCAAGCTCTTCGGTATAACATACTTTTAACGAGCGGTCGAGAGCAAACCATAAGGTTGACAATACATGCATGCATTTGCATACGCCCCGCGATCCCCTAAGCCGTGTGACTACGCTTAATACGCAGTACTTATGCCTGGTCTTATGATATAAACCATGGTTGAGGGGCTCGGTCCTCAGATCCTTTAGGGATGACGAAAATATAATGTTATTATTTTAAATGTAGCGTAAAAGAGATGTAGTTTTCTTTCTCGGCTTTGCTGAATGATGGTGATGGTGAACCGTTAGTTTAATCTTATTCAGAATTATGTCCTTCCACCAAAATACAATTTTTGTTTATCAGCGGATACGAGGACGCTGCTGGCGCTACTGCATCCTCTTATCGCACATTACTTAGCATTTTTTCTGATAAGAACGGGAAGGAACTGTCCATCCATTTCCTTGAAACTACATGTAAACACGCATGAACATCAGCACGGTATGTTACGTTTATCTGACGAATCTTTGTCACAGTCTGTCTTAGCAAGGAATAAAGAGGTCAGCGACTTCACGTCGTTAAACACCCAACTACTAAAACATAACTTGTAACACGTTAGTCACATACATAGTTACCTAATTACCCAGAAAGTTGCGACTTCTGCTGCTAGGGGGGCGCGGCTCAAAGGCTTCGTGCGGCTTCCAGCAAGCTCCACCAGAAGTTGTTCCTCTCAAAGCCGGCGACTTCCGCCAAACTGATGTTTATTCATTAAGAATTAAATTAGGTTTACCATGCTGTATTTTTATCATCATAAATTTTATTACATGTGTTTTTTTTATGTGCAAACATTAATTTTGCGGAGGCGTAAAAAGGTTATATATATATCTTTGCCAAGTTCTTAAGGCGTGGGTGGTTCGTAAATAACTTTAATCTTTCTTTGGCTACAGTTTTTAAGGCTTTAGTGGAAAAGTATGAGGTTTACTGTGTACAGCACATTCTTTTTATACTTCGTTATAATTATTATTTAGTTAAGTGCGCTAAGTGCTGGAAATATTATCATGGTAACTTCGTTTTTTAGGGAAATTACACGCCGCCGTAACCAACATAAATACAAATGTTACCAATTGAAAATACCTACTTAATTGTATGAAACACGATCAAAGAAATGACAGCCGATCGCGACCATTCTGCAATACTTTCCAAAAAAAATACAGCATATAAAAACACAGTCCAGAGTAAACATCCATACATACCTACATTATTTTGAAAATATTCAACGAGAGCACCAATTCCAGTAGCAGTACGTTTAACAGCACTCGTATCGGACGTACGCAAATACGCGGCTTCGTATAAAAACGACATGCTCAATAAAAAGTAAAGGGCGGTAAAATAAAAGGTAAATTCGACGGCCTCGCCTTTCGCGCACTTGCGTAATTTTATTTCTATAGCGGTAAAATGTGATGGCGAAGTGAATGAGATGTACTGTATAGTGTACACAACGTCTTGATGAATTCTGCGAGTCTGTCCCTCCGAATGTTCAGCGGCTGAACATAAACGCTGAACATTCAGAGGGACCAGCCTCGCAGAATTCATCAAGAGTAGTCGAAGTAAGAGCAGCTTCGTTTTCGGTCATATTATGTCAAAGACTTTAACGAAACTGACTGTATTAGTACATAATACTAACCCCTTCAGAGAAAACAATAGAGAAGGTTGCAGTATTTTGAGAAACCTATTTTTATCCCCATTCTGAAAGGTTAGGGCAGCTTTAAACCCTCACCCCATTTGAAAAGAGCCTTGAATATAAGATTTTCTGACAATTGGGTTAATAGCTAGCTGTTGCAAGCTGCATGACTAGTGTGTGGAATGTAAACGAAACTCATTAGATGCGAGGACCGCGGACCGTGCAACAAAATGGAGGCCGATTCCGTCCGTTTAACGCGCGAAAGATATGGCGGGAGATTCTGATCAATTTGCATTAAATTATGCGTGGATCGAATTTCCAATTAAGGCGCTAAGTCCCGTTTAGTACCGCAAAACGGTCACATTAAAAAGCCTACTCCTCATTAACGGCTGGGTTAAAAGATCTGAAAAAAATATATGTTTGCCATAGATTCATGTACAACATTTTTGAAAAGGGGTTTTTGCGTATGACTAATACTTTTGTCTTAAAAAAATATTTACCAAAACGCTATTTTTGGCTAATATTCCCTACTACTTCTAAACGGCTTTGATGTTTGGAAATATTTTTACACTGAAAAATTGATGGTTAGAAGGACTACAAAATTGAAAAAGCGTTTTTAAATCAATCAATATTTGCTAAGAAAATGACCCCACTTAGAGATAGAGGTTCAGAGGTGCTCTGCGCGGGCGCGGGCGGCAGTCGCGCGTGAGCATTGAGACGGGATGGCTGTGTCGCTCGCTGCTCCGCCCCGCCTATGGACCGACTACGCGCGTTTGCGTGTATTAGTGCAAATATTTACGTACGAATTGTATCAATGTGCGTTTATAGACTAGCTCGCTGCAGAGAGCCCAATTCAATTGTGCGCGTAGGCGCTATATCGTTGAGTTTTTTTTTTTTAATGTTCAATTACTTATGAAATAGCTTTTTTATTTTCATTGACAAAATTTACATACAAATTAACCATTTACAATATAAGTAAACCAAAAAAAATGTAAATATGAAATCTAACATAACATCACGCCTGTATTCCCCGAAGGGTTAGGCAGAAATGTACCTTTAGTTAGTACACTCACATTTCGCCAAATAAGTCCCATGTAATAGGGGCGAGCCTATTGCTATCAACCAGGCACAAATCCAGACTCCGGGCTGCTACTGAGCAATTCCAGATGTAAAAACCGGCCAAGTGCGTGTCCGACCACACAAAATGAAGGGTTCCGTAGTTGAGATGAATTTATTGCAAGAACAAACTCAACATTGTAGATGACAAATATGTTCTCCCATACGAAATGTATGGGAGAACATGTTTTTGCAACTGCAAATTTACGTTGGTAGATTATTACTCGTTAACTTGTAGAGCCTATTTAGCTGTGATAGTTTTCCTTTTAATTTCGTTATAATATATACCTACTACTGCCGTGAATGTTTTCACATATCCAAAACCAACCATTTACCTGCCGGCCTCAACACTTGACTCTAATAAAAATTAGCACTTCAATGTTTAATATTTCGCAAACAGATCCATGAATCCAAAAATGGTGTTCACACACTCGCAATATTTTTGAACGACCTTTCCAACGACACACCATGGGAAAGACAAGAAAAAGAAAACATACAAAAGTTACGTGTAGGGGAGGTACCCTAAAAATAAATATTTTTCATTATTTTATTGTAGGTACCACTCCGCGTGATTAATACGTACACCCGTGCCAAATTACAGCTTTATAGTACTCAGAGTCTATGAGCGAAGCTGCGGTCAGACAGACGGACATGGCGCAACTATACGTAAGGGTTCCTTGTTGACAACGGAACCCTAAAAACACAATAACACTTTGCCCGACCCAGGAATCGAACCCGGGACCTCATGCTCAGCAGTAGCGCTTGCGACCGCTAGACCAACGGGGCAGTCGTGAACTCGTGATATAAAATATTTTCTATTTCTATAATAATAATATGTATAACTATCCACGTCACCACATACACATGCAATTCAGTAAAAGTAAAACCAATAGATACGAAGTCGCGAACACACATTCATAAATCAGAACGTACTGCACAATCAATTATAAACTTTATCTCATCAGGTATAGCGTGCATGTTCCATGCACCATAGACCAGGTACACACGGCTACACATCAAGCTATACATTTCCAGTATAAGCTGACCTCGCATTGTACGAAAATCCTACACAATGCGAGATCAGCATAAACTGGAAATGTATAGCTTGATGTGTAGCCGTGTGTACAACTTACTCACAGGAAATCACTGGCTTGTCGCAAGTTACTTACAACGGCTGTATTACGCGCGCGATGCAACCGCTATAAAGTATCGTTTTGTGATTTTTACATTGCTTGTCCAGTCACTTAGCGACAGACTTAGGTAGTGTTGAAGAAGCAATGTATTTCCTGGAAAAATAGTACAGTCGCTGTGATATATGAAAGCAAAAATAACGTAGTAAAGGCAAGAAATATTTTCCGATTTGTTGTTTATCATGAATAAGGATTTTCAAGACAAATATAGGTAATAAAATACCTACTTGTGCTGATAATTATATATAGTAAGTGGTTTCATAATTTATAAACTTTTTAGTTTGGCTTCAATTTTTAGAAGAAACCACTGAACAACACTGCATCTTAGGTTGTCATGAATGATGCGGACGAAAGCGCAAGTTCGCGGAGACAGCCATTTGCCTACGACATTAGCATCTTGATCATGGCGCGCGGACACAGACACGGAAGAAGTGGGGCATTGACCCTAAAACCAACCCACTCAACCCTGGCACTGAAATTATACCTTTTGGTGAACAAAATAAGTTCGATAATTGTTCAAAAGTGCGCGTTGCTTCACGTCGCGGTCTGAGCTGCCCCTATTATTTCTATGCTTATGACCTTCTATTTTCAAGAGACACTTGAATCATCATTGTGTGGTTCTTCTAGTTCATAATTTCAACGTAATATTGTGACTGAGTCAAGTCAAGATGATTGGCGAGCAGCTACATGACTGTGTGCGTGTATCAGTGAGCCGTGAGTTCAAAATTTCAAATCTCACACAGTACTAAAACTTTTTGTAAGTTTTTACTTGTTTGGAAGTAATGAATACAATTAACTTCATAAAAAAATAAATAATAAGCATGAATTGAATATAAATACCCTATTCATTAACAAGTGTTTGCTTTCAAAGAAACAAAAACAGCGTAGTAATGTAGGATTCGAACCCAGACCTCATAGATTACGAATCCATTGCTTAGTCCATTCAGCTACGAGCACATGATAGTTATACGCGAATTTTAGCAATGGAATGGTAGGAACAGTTCGCCACTATGACGCGTATTCTAAATGCAACAATGTTATATTTTTTTGGGTAGTAGGTAGGTACAAAGACAGTTCATATTTGTGTGTTCTCCGTGGAATGTTGAGACATCATTCATACACGCACACGCACTGGCTGTATCGTGCTCGAGTTTATACGTTACGTTATATTAAAAAAAAAAAACATGCAATAAAGTCTAAAATAATCATATTATTAGTTACAATAAAGTCTGCTGAATACCAATACCTATAAATAGTTAAATAATAATACAATAACTAATATTTAACTTCATAAAAAAATAAAAAATAGATAATAAGAATGAATAGATTATAAATAAACATAAATACAACAAAAGACTAAGATTCGAACTCAGACCTCAATGATCGTGAATCCATTACTAAGCCCATACAGCTACTAGTACATGTGAGAAATGCGCGAATTTTAGCAATGCAATGGAAAAAACAGGTGGTCAAACTCGATTTCTAAATGCACCAGAAATAAATGATATGTAGGTAAGTACTGGAGTTTTGAGCGTTTACTCTAAGAACATGTAGGTAGGTAAGTATGTAGCTAGGTATGTAGGTAGGTATATAGGTAGGTATGTAGGTAGGTATGTAGTTAGGTATTTAGTTAGGTGTGTAGGTAGGTATATAGGTAGGTATGTAGTTAGGTATGTCGGTAGAAAATATTAAAAAGGGGTCATTGTACCTACATACGGCTACACATCAAGCTACACATTTCCAGTATAAGCTGACCCCGCGTTGTAGGTACGGAAATTCTATACAATGCGAGATCTTGATGTGTAGTCGTGTTTATTCATCATTATGAACAACTCTCACTCCATAATATAGGGACCAACCCTGAAATCGCGAAAGAAAAATCAGCTGTTCCCTACATTTTGACGAGCTATGCGAACATAAAGTACCTAGGGAATAGCTGATTTTTTTTTCGTGATTTCAGGGTTGGTACCATAGTGAAAGTTGTTCATAATGATGAGTACAATGACCCCTTAAAATATTTCGTGTATGAAAAGATACACCTTATATTTTCTTCCAAACACATGCAAAAAAATAATGTCCAGTAAAAACTTAAAATAGCTATACGTAACTTATGTATCTATCTATACAAATATCAGTCTTGCATCTCCGCCATTCCTTTCTGGAGTCGTAGGCAAAATTGACGTCCTATTCGCGCAAGTCTGCGCCCGTGCATTTTCTTTGATCGTCGTTTTAGTTCAGCGCGCCACCGCGCGCGTTTTACGTATTCGGGGAGTAGGGAGTTTAGCTCCGCCCACATGCGGAAGGTGTCTGAGAGAACTATGGCTCTTAATGTTTTTTTGTAGGTTCAGGTACTACTGATTATAAACCCGGGTAATGAAGGTAGGTAGGAACTTAATGTACTTACATCCATTTAGGCGGGTTTAGTGAGAAAAAAAATACTGCGCGTACACGATTTGAATTAGTATGTTTCTTCTATTTCTACGTACTGTACTCGTCGTCGGTTTGCGACTGTGTGTGACATTTGAAGGAAAAGTACTAGTAGTACTAGGAACCGTTTTTGGATATCGCGAGCCGGTTTCGATAGGACATATTTTGCAAAAAGGCCCTGGATCCGTGTTTGTCTTATACAATCTCATAGTCTCATAGTAGGTACCTAACATCTTCTGTATAACAATGCACACGTAGTAAAAAATATGTGTGAAATAACAATGAATAGGTAGTACCTATTGTAGATTAACATTAGATACTCTTCTCACTGCCTGGAACATGAAAAATAGATCCATAAACCTCCCCTCGATATAACATAAAATTATTATGAAAACAACATAATAAGTCCATCAAAACCCGACAGTAAGGCACATACAGTTAAACCTGCAAGATCAGCAAAATAAAATGTGTGACGCACCGCCTCGCCCGCGGCATACGGTTATCAGCCGGCGCCGCCCGCTTCATGCACCCATATACATCGCGCGGCAATCATAAAAATAACTTAGCGGCCCAAGATTTAGACTGGAAAAATATGCTTTTTTGTACACGAAAAGGGTTAGGGTATAAGGATTTATCGAGTGTCCACAAAGTTATGTAGTTGGGAGCAGCGCTAAATGGGTTCTTGAATAATTTGGGCTCAAATAAAACGGGGAATTGAAAGGGCTTTGAATGTACAGGTACAGAATGGTAAACATTAGTTTTTCAAAAACTCCGGCCTAAATACTAAAATTAGTTTTCGATGTATTTGGCACAGCACTTTTATGAAATTATAGCAAACAAAGAAAGATTTTAAAATTGTTGCGTTTCTCTGTAAAAACTCCCTAAGTATCAATTTCACATCACCCGAACTCTCAGTTATGAATGCCGGTGTAAAAACTTTACTTTTACTATGAAATTAGACAATACTGGTTTGTTATTTTTTAATTCAGTCCTTTTCCATTGCCTGTCCATCACCTAGCAGTTGAGTCTTAGCCACTCATGTACCTCCGTTGATACAATATTTATCTTTACATAAAACAGCCATGTATTAGTTCTTCCCATACTCCACAGTATAAAGTGGGGTCCACACGGCATTATTTTTAACGCGTCTCGTTTATTTGGGGCGAGTGCGGCAAACGGCTCGGTACACACATTCGTCACCTTCTAATGGGCACATTATCGACGGGAACCGGTCAGACCCTGGCCTAACCCCAGAATCATCGTTAACCTATATTTGTTCACAGATCTGCCGAATTTATTGATATAGACTGGATTTTTTAGGCTGTTTGAGATGTGGTTCATGTTATGGTGTGTACTGTTTTAAAAATGTTAAAGGGTTACATTTCAATGCAGAGGTAATGTACGGCCGAAGCAGAAGTAGAACCCACTGAATAACAGTTCATCTGGGGATGTATATGATCAACGCACTACTGCTATCAGTCAGCATTTAACTGTGCTCCAGTTTGAACATAGTCATCAATTGGCGCTAATATAAACTTGGGTTAGGCAAAGCTACACCTCTGCCTAACCCTTCGAGGATGACAGGCTTATTTTTGGCAAATAATTATCAAGCAGTAGACTGTGACAAAGTGATGTTTGTGAACAAACTGTCCCATCTAAATAGATAATACGGTATATTAAACCAGAACATTCATAATTTACATTTATATTTACATTCAAAATAAACATACTACGTTCTCTACAAAGTTATTAAATGCAGTTTACAGAGCAAACAGTTGTATTTGGAATAAAGTTGCTGTGACCACCGTAATGCGCTGCTCACTGCTCCACAACGACCTCATAAATATTATGTTGTTAGCTTGCTACCAATTAATTCACTTCACAAAGGAAATACTCCATCTTTTCTCTTCGTAAGACCTTTTTCAAGTAAACTAGAATTGTTGGTTTGATATCAACATTAAGATTTCTACAGTACTTTATAGTCGGTGACTTTGTAATGCATCTTTTTTTTTGGGGACAAAAGTAATATACTTGCGTAGTAGTACTTTTTTAAACTGTTTTAACTAACTGAACTTCTAGTAGTTTTCTAGTTTATAAAAATGTTAAATTCATTCATTCACTGACAGATATCGCACAGCCTACACCGCTGGGTCTAGAAACATGAGTTTTTGCATTAAAGTTGCTTTTATAACGAAGGGAGCACTAAGGAAGAATTATGGAAATTCACAGGAGTTAAATAGGGGATGAATGTTTGTATGGAAGTTCGTCATTTCGCCGATGGCTAATCCTATCAGACACCTGCCTTGTATGCGAAAAAAGGAAACATTGTTATATTTTATCAGCCACTTATCTCAGTATTGTTACAGATACTGTTTTTGTAAAATCAATGTATTAAAAACCCCCTCTACCTGCAACATTCCCCCTAAAAGTTGTTTCGACTAAAGTGCTCGTTTCATGTCACGGACGCACGTACCTTGTGACATAATCGGCCCAGCAATTAGCCGATACCGACACATTATAGAGTCGTAAAGAAGGCTTACTCTTCACAAAATTCTCCTTGAAAAGAGGAAGAGTAAAATATCCCCATTTTGCAAAGGCCAACCCCATGTGCAAACTGTGCATTGCACATATAGTTATAATCAATGTTAGAGTTTTCGCGTCCTATTCACGCCCGTTCGATGTAGTCTTTGGGTTATAATTGCATCGATTATAATTTATAACTATTTATTTATTGTCATTGTCACTAATTTGTAATTGATGTGCATGTGTGCCTATTTCACATCGTAGTGGGCACCAGAAGTTCGATACAATATGGCCTACAATTCTTTCTCTATCCTAACTAATATTGTATATAATATAAGGTGTATGTTTTCATACACGAAATATTTTAAGAGGTACTCATCATTATGAACAACTTTCACTATGGGATCAACCCTGAAATCGCGCAAATAAAATCTGCTCTTCCCTATTTTTATGTTCGTCTATACGAACATAATGTAGGGCTAGTTTATCATATTTCCGTCAGTTAAAACAATTGTTTCCAACCACATTAACATTTGTAACGATCCCTTTCCGAAAGCCCATGATGAAAATTCTACTGTTACGTAACTATAAAATTTTATTGGCTTATATTCCTGAAAATTGGTAAAAGCGACACAACACGATGAAAACATAGAAGTGAGTTGTTAGTCCTACATGAATGTTGAATGAAAATTGGGGTGTAGTTATATTAAGGCGTGTGGGCCTCGCCTCGATAGAAATGTAGTGTAGATCTAGGCCGAAACCATTGTCTATTATATAAAAAATATATTTTTATTTTATACTTATAAAAAAACAGAACAATGGTAACAAAATTGTACAAACTAGCTGTAGCTCAAAATAAAATATCGGTACACAATCAAGTTATTTTGAACAACAACAATCATGAAGCAAGAATCACATTTCTCTATCGGTACATTTTTTTTACATATCTAATCCATCCGTCTATCGTGCATAATTGCCGTTAATAATGATATACAAAGGAGGATTCATTAGCCCACATTTCCCCACGAAGTGAAATTTGAAACGATCACAAAAAAGTCTTCACAAGCGTCCGGGAATTACGAAGCAAATACAATTTTTCCCCGACGAACACCAAGCCACGGCTAATTCTGAGAACCTCCGGCAGGCGGCTGGGCCCCGCACTGGCCGTGTGCTCGTGTGCTTCACTTTTTGCTAAACGTTGCAATTTTTCTGCTCCTGCGAATGAAAGATGCAATTTTTGTTTGTGGGGAATGGGTAACGCGGTGTGAGATGAAAAAATGTGTGTGGTTTATGAATGTTCTTATTAATGTTTACTTAATTTATATTTTTAGACTCGCTGTTTCTGGTAGAATTTTTCGGAATAGCCTTTCATAGGTATGCTTCATAAACAGCTAACTGCTCGTCGGAAACATTGGACAATACCATTGGGTATTTCATATCATACCGAACAGAACCTACACACTAACTAAGTGCTCAAGTAAGCTCGCTTCTTGCATAAAATCACTTATAACCTATTAGTTGAGTAAAATGTTGACTACTCTGAGGGCTTGTCGACATGACATGTGACAACTTGGGAGACGGTTCTCGCCAACTCTGCAAACAAACAGTCTTTGATCACCTCAGTTAACATGACAAGGTAATACTGCGGCTTTACCTCATAGTACTGAGTGGCAGATGTAACAGATAGATTACTAGAAAATAATATCTTGAATGTTTATCATTATGATTTGACACAAATCATTTGAAGGAACGGTAATTAGCCAGAAAATATTGAAACTGCGACACATTTAAAATGAGCAATTTCCTTATATTAGTATTGTAAAACTTGCTTAGACTCACTCTGGCGTGCCAAATGGCACCGTACTTGGCCTGATACCCTCCTTGGCGGCGTGATGGTACCAGCACGTTGCTAATGTTGCCAACAGCTTGTCAAACAGACCAGTACGTTGAACTACAATATTTCGGGCTCTGAAGTATTTCGGCTTCAGTGGTTGACCTTGCAGAATAGGAGAATCGAATTGGTTTCTTTGTTGGGAAATTAATATTGTTTTGCTGGTAATACATAAATAAATACAGACTTACATAATCTCACGCTTTCTTCCCCTGTGGTTAGGCAGAAACTGCAGAACGCGACCTGCTATGATCCTTACATTTGCCTCGTTTACGTTACACGCACGCGGTTGCGAGTACTACGCACTTGACCTGTCTGAAGAACATCACCAATAAGTTCACTATTTATGTCCTGCTAGGGCGTCCCCTCCGTTTTCACTGTTATCTGTCTTATAAATACCTTTCGTTAGTCGTCCGTCATTCATCCTCTGGACATGACCAAACCATCTAAGCATACGCTTTTCAATTTTTGTCACTACATCTTCGTTTAAACCGCACCGTTACCTCATCACATCATTTCTCAGCCTATCATTCATAGTCACACCACATATGCTTCGCAAGGAGCGCATTTCCACAGCATTTATTCTACTTTCATGCTTCTTTTGCCACACCCAACATTCAATTCTATACATAAGCTCAGGCACCAGCACACCATTGTGAACAGTCAGTCGAGCCGTTTTGGACATGAACTGGTTGGTCACAATCGCATGTATAGCACTATTCACTTTAATTTCCCGCATTTACTCTCCTCTCCACATCTTCATTAATCTTTCCATCCCTTGTAAACAGACTCACTTACTTGCTCCACAATCTTTTTTTTCTTTCATTTATTTTCACATCACACACTGATACATCCTCTTCTGTTTCAAATACCTTCGTATTATTAACAAAACTCGATATCACTACGACAAATCCTTACTTAACTTAATATTATAAATGCGAAAGTAACTCTGTCTGTCTGTTGCACTTTCACGCCAAAACTACTGAACCGATTCAAATGAAGTTTGGTACACAGATAGTCTAGAGCCTGAGAAAGGACACAGGCCACTTTTTATCGACATACCACGCGGGCGAAGCCGCGTGCGGAAGCCAGTATTTAATATTTTCTTTCTCGAGAGAACCAATTTGAGGTGGAAACTGATGCCTCACACAATTTTAGAAACCAGACTAGATAACTCGACTCGTGGTGAAATGATAAGCCAGACAGGAAAGTTTTGGAAAAATATTCTATTCAAAAGAATGGTTGGGAAAACAAGTAATCCCGCGTTAACTGTTGAAACACTAATAATAGCCTTTCAATCTCAACAAGAGATATTTCATCAAACGCATACCAGAGAACACGGTAGCGGCAGTAGCAGCAGGACTCTTTGTTGAGGAGTTTGACCGGGGAACTACTACCAATACACGAAATTGCATCGCTAAGCAGAATTTGCTGTGTACCGGTTCAAAGGTTTAAATAATATATACTATATGAAATTCTATACTCGAAACATCTTTTGCAATATTTCGGAAATTCAAAACACAAAAAGGTTTGATACAATGGAAGGTTTTATCTCCAAGGCGGCTCCAATGGTTAGTATGAGACGTTTCAAACATGACCTTCATGAACAACACATCTGTAACCTTCTATCAACGTATATAATCTATCTACGTATAGTCGGTGGATGATGACCAATTACCATTGGGTTGGCCCCTGCTTATTTATTTAAACTTTTCGCACTAAAAACAAATAATATACGGGTCGACTTGAGAACCTCCTCCGTTTTTTTCGTCCGTTAATAAGGTACAAAGGCGGACTTAACGCCTGAGGCATTCTCTACCACCATCATCATCTCATTGTTTACCATGAAAAATCCCTCTTCTAAGCGATAATCAACACTATGTATCACAACAATATAACACACAAGCAAGAGTGTCGTCTTTCTCTCACGCACGATCAGCAGCATCCCTGTCTTGGAGCTCTGCCAGTCTGTGGCACTAGTAGTCACATCTGTGAGTCTGACGCACTTCTGAAGTGTCAGTCAAAAGTATTCGTTTTCGCCTTGATTTGTTGGTATTAGATGAGTGTTCTTAATTTGAACATGTCAAGACATAGCATTGAAAAATAAACAATTGATCACAACTCTCTGTAATTATAGGAATTTTATCTCAAACTCTTTGCTCTATAATTTTAATGAGGCCTTTTTATCTCTTACCAAAGAACATAATAATTATGCAGATTGCATGTAACGAAGGGTTTCATATCTCATAAATTTTTATATTCTTGTCGCAATCGCTTTTGAATTAATCAACAATTTGTAACTGAAAATCCGCCTGTCAAACCGACATTTTCAGTACACTTACGGATCCCTACATTAATTTCAAACTAAGGACGCTATTTATATCGCTATGAGCCTCAAATACACCCCAGATATGGTTATTTAATCAATAATATGGAATATTTGTTCGTAGTTTGTTCATGTTTACTCGTTCGCTCGCGTGGAACACGTTTATTAATCACTGAACCCTTTTTGCAAGGAGTGGAAATTCTATTAAAATTCACTCACCTAGTTTTATGGGACGTGAGCACATAACTCGTGAATATTGTTTATGTCCTGCACTTTTTCAAACTCGCTGGAATATTTCGCATGAATGTGTATTAGAGTCAAACTAGGGTTGGTATATTTCTCCTCGATATTAACATGATATATCAGTCAAAAAGCCAACTTTCATCTCTCTAATATAAAAATACTAAAGATTTCGTTGCTACGGTATAGTACGGCTCCATTAAAAAGTAGGTCGTTTAAAAAATATTATTTTGCCTAGGAGAACCTTTTATTTTTCTTGCTCTGTAGTAATCCCTAGTTGCCCACTACACACAGTAATTGCGCTCAGTAAAACGCTTTTAAGTGCTATAATCCTGATTTATTTCTTGTTTATTTTCATAAATTAAAGTACAAAGTCTCTCTTCACATACAGCAGAAGACAGGCGAGTTAGTCGACCAGTATTTACTCGCGTTGTAAATAATGAGCGGCTTTCCTCACTCGTCAGCTAGTGATGTACGACCCCGGGATCCCGGGCCCCGGGAAGCGCGCCCCGTTTTATTGCTACGACACACGGAAACGTTTCGTGTAATGCGCCTTTTTAAAATGCAATTTGTTTGGTTTTAAAATATTCATTGTTTGAACTTATCTAGATTTACTTGCATGTCGAGGACATCGTTCTGAGGGGCCGCCTGGACTACTTACCGCGACGATGTCATGTTGTTTTCAATTTTATTTATTTTTGTTGCTATTTAATGAAAGACTTTTCATTATTTTTAACTAGATCTCTCTAGTAGGTACTCTCTACCCTATTTCAAAAGCAAATATTTCACTTAGATAATTGGTTTAAATTTTTTGCGAGGTTCAACCAATTGTTTTGTTTCAAATAAAACTTTGAAATCTGCATTCAAATCTTTTACTGCTAGCCTTAATTTAACTATATAAGAAGGCAACTTTTGCCTACTTGCTAGATACCTCAATGGGGAAAATGGAGTAGCCATTGAAAATCTTGACACACCACATAAGACGTGATTCCCATCATATTTTCACACACAAAAGGGCCAGTTCACTCAGGGGTCAGTTTCCCTCGGCCATGTCTCTTCCGTGCGCGACGAGTGATGCATGGCGGCCGGAGCGCGGAAACTTGCCGCGTTTTATAGTCGCAACGCACGGAAATGTTTCGTATAATTCCGCTGTTTCACCTTTTTACTGAGCTCGGTACGACGACGCTTTGTTCTGGCAAACGATTTAATGTATTTGTGGTTTAGCTCGGCGGTTGGGATATAACTGAATGACGTAAATGGGAATTGTGATATTTGTGTTAGACTTTGAAGGAAATCAATGTAAGTAAAAGTAATTATTAATGCAATAATTAATGCAAATAAAAGTAATTTTAAAATATTAGAGGGTAACGCTACTTTAAAAAAGCTTGGACTTTATTGATAAACATCCACCCTGATGTGTTTTGAAACTAATATTAATTTTCCCGGGAACTTTTATTTAACTTCCACCACTGACCGAGTCCCATAAATATAGGGCGCGATGAGATTGTGGTGATCCGGGATATTTCCTAATTTAATTGTTAATGGGGAATAGTTCTGAGTCGTGCGTGGTTTTAATTGTTTATAGAGTCGGCGCCAAAGAGTTTGCGCAGTGATTCGGTTACGTCTGTTTGTTGAACTTTGTTTATTCGGCTTCTAAAGGAGAGATAATTACGGTATTTTGGGGCTTAATGTGTTTTTAATTGGTTTTTTTTTTTGAGAATGTGAAACACGTAATTTAATTTACGTTAACTGCGGTCGTTGTGATTTTGTTTTAAGGAAAGAATAATAAGAAGTTTATTTTAATACATTAATTATTTGGAAAACATGCTTTCGTTTTTAACCTGATATTTATTTCATTCCTTAGGTAATCTATTATTAAATCCTTATAAAAAAGTTAAAATACCAAGGGCAATAAAGCACTTAACATCATTTTCAAGGAACCAGATAAATCCACACAAATTTCGGCGTGTAGCAACAACGTCTTTAAGAGCCACTTACGTCCGCATTTTATCATAACGATGGCCAACACAAAGGGGCACGCGGCAGTAAGCCGCGCAAATCTCTAAACTGATTCCGATTCGAGCGGCTAACAGCATAAATACGGGCAGAAACATTAAGTACAATGCGCCCTATATCTTTATAAAGGCGGTGTATGCCACTTGAATCGCAAGTAGCCCGGGATCCATAAATTGGGCAATGGGCCCTTCCCGCGCCCGTCACGCGTCCCGGCCTGATCCTCGCCAATCCCGCCTCGCATTTGTCACAACACTAAATTTGCGCACACGCCTAAAATAGCGGCTGTGGCTTCGTAATGTGGTGCTAAGTGATTCTCTCCTTTTCAGAAGCACTGAGCAGGTGAGAGTGTAGATGTTAGATGTGTGCAGTATGTATGGTCAGGGTGGTACGTGTTCAGTTAACCAAGAGAAGCTTAACTGTGGGATTCTACTCCAGCTAAGTTGGATGTTTCTACCATGACTGCAAGTTTTATTTAATTATTGCTAGTGCATTATCGCTTTTTTTCAGATGTGCGCCTTCCTTTGAGATGTATAAATGAATTAAATGTTATTTCAAAGGATAACGTTTGTCATATAAAAGTTACTAACATCTTATAGTCATTAAATTATCGACTGATCGCGTTTAAATCTAACTATACAGGCAACCTTTGCACGATGTTTCTCTCTGTTCTAAAAATGTTCTAAGAATATAGAGCAAACCGAAACCAGAACCACAAAGTCACCTAAAGAGTTTTCTTCAAGTCCAAAGTGAAAAACAGTAAAAGCGTTCTCGTTTAAAATCTCACAATCTTCAATTAAAAAGTAATTACCAAGTGGAATTACCCCTTAAAGTGTAAACAACTCACTTAATAGCTGAATATTTTCAAACGCTACAATTTTATCTATGCTTGCGCCTATTAACATTTTTTATTGCAATAATAATAATTATCGTGTAATTAATGGTTTTTATTGTAATAGGCAATCAAAATAAAAACCATTAATTATCTTGAATGTACTGACTAACATGGAGGTTACAAGCATGGGACATAGGGACTTTCGATCGACTGGTACCTACTGTTCGATTTTAATAAAACCAGTACCGGGACTTTTATATTATTTACGTGCATTTATATTGTGAACCCACACTTTTCATTTTCATCAAGCAAGACATTGCTCATTCAATCACAGCCGCATACATGCACCACAACATCACATAATCGGTCGCATTACGAAATATTACCGAACATTGCCGACATCGGCGGACACGTGACACGGCCATAACGTGGCGATTAATAAACCGCCAGCTACACGAGCGATCGCGACCAAACCCTTGTATCCATTTACGACATAATTACCCGTTACCTACCGGAGCTATGGACGCTATTTGTCACATGTCCACTCACACCTTTATTTATGAGTTATACATGCAGAAGGTAAACTCGATACAACACCCTTTACACAGGTGTTTCTCAAAATGAAATAATTGTAATGATTTGTAAAATTGGTGAAACTAATTTATTCAATTTGAAAAGTCAAGGTTGGGACACGTGAGTAAACCGCATACAATAGCGAAAATCTGTTGGAAATTATTGTTTTTACTCGACAAAAAAAAAAGGAGGGTTATGATTTTGACCGGTATGTATGTATGTATGTAAGGATGTTCATCTGTTCCCTCCTATCTTCTTAACCACTCATCACAATTGGACAAAAATGAGATATCGTTGGAAGCGTCTTGATCGTCCGCTGGTTATAGGCTATGTGACGTCACATTAAATTAAAAATGGCGCCCTCTAGAGGAAATAAAAAAAAAATCGTTTAATCGTACCATGTTGGGTATCAAATAAAAGGGCTTAATGAGCACATTCCAAAAATATATAATATTATAACCACAAAAGAATTAAAAAAAAATTAAAGTAATAAAAACTCAAACCCAACTACGACTAGTCTAGTCACACGTGTTAGGGCGGCATAAATCGAACATATTACGTGTGACTCCGGATTTAATTTGTCTGTCTGTGGTGTCTTGTTTATACCTTTTTGGTTGTAGTTGGGTTTTAGATTTTATTACTTTAATTTTTTAAAGACTTATGACTAATCATGATAGTAGTGTGTGTTACATAGAGTTGTTTAATCTAGCTCAGAGACTGTTTTGCAAACCATACCTACCAGATTCCACTTACAACCGTCTACCACGTTATTAATGCACCTTCTGTTTCTTATGATCTACTGTTTATAGGAATGTTGTATAACATGTTATAAAAAGTTATAAATTGTTGTGCTACCTGTACTCGGATAAACGACGGAATTTATTTCACGCGTCCCTTTGTTTCCGATGTGAATAGCAACCGTCCTGAATGCGGGACTGTTGCTAAATAATTCCCTTACAGAAATCAAAGGGTTTCGCAAATCAAAACTCTGTGGAAATATGAAAATGTATGTAACGTAAACTGGAAAAGCAAAATAATAAACGAAGAAAGAGTTTAATTTCTGTATTTCAAAAGTAAATAATTATTTTCGTCTCCACAAACTAAATAGGTACGTTTAAATTGTAATGAATAGTGAAGTTCTCATTGATATTAGTGTGCTATTCAGAAAGTACTCAGTGTTAATGAATTTTACAGAATGCTTTGCAGGTGAACCACCCGGTTATCAACCGGTCATTGCTCGGCAGTCGTCGGTTGTTTTGACATTGTTTCCGAACTAATTAACCGACGACAAAGTTCACGTAGTGCCATTCAAATGATGTCATTAAAGGAATTATTGGTTTCTTAACCTTGCGGGTCGCTGAAGGTTGGCTTCTAAGGCTGTTGCTATGTTAGGGAAAAAACAAAGCAGTTCCTAGTTCTTACAGTTTGCCAGATGAACAGAATTTGTACCATCACCACAAAACCTCTTGACGTATAGCGGCCCTAAACGTTAAACAGGATCAGACACTTTACCGCACCAAAGCACAGCACTAAAGTTTGTATTAAAAGCTTATTTTCTTCGCATTATCCGATCTCACCAAAACAGTATAAAAGGATTTAGGCAATTCTTTTAGTGCTTGAATACTTGAGACCCATTCACACGAGATTACGTGCTTAAAAGACAAAGCCGCGCTTTAAATCTGCCAACGTATTCGTACTCGTACTCGTACATACGCGCGTGTGAAAGTATTATGAAACTGTGAAATGTCACCTTTATGTCCTAAATTGCGGAGACTGCGTAGATTAGATAGGCTAGGTTTTAGAAACTAAGATGTCTACAAACTGGTTTTATTACTCTTAAATTCTGACAAATAATATTGTAATTCGTGTAACATGAATTACTAAATGCCACTTTATCTCTGCTTGTGGTAATCATGTGACATGCTAAGTTAGGCATCTAAAAAGTTGTCTTTGAATCCATTGGTAAAATGCGGTGCTGAGTAAAGCCACGAATAAATAGTGACGACGACTATGTCACTGCGACTCAATCAATCTGTCTAGCCTTTTCCCAACTATGTTGGGGTCGACATATAGTCTAACCGGATGCAGCTGATTACCAGTATTTCACGTGGAGCGACTGCCTATCTGACCTCCACAACCCAATAACTGGGTAATACAGTAATACGATACCCCTTGGTAAGACGTTGACAGCCTTTGGGGCTTCTGGCGACCCGTAACGACTGTCAAAGACCCACGAATGACAGCCGGGACTAACGGCTTAACATGCTTTCCGAAGCACAGAGGAGTATCGATATGTAAAGATGGGCACTCATCCAGGGACCAATCCCGGCAAGCGTAGCTTAACCTGATGTACCGACCCATGCGGCTGTTATTTCTTAGCCACGAGCTCCTACTACGTCACTGCGATCGTAACATAATATTACTTTACGTACACAACAAGATAAAGAATATTTAAAAAATAGGTACTGGAAATCGAGTCTTTCTGTGCACCATATTACCGTATGTATTTCCTACAGACAGAAATAACGTGTTCTCGCAATTACCAGTGCGTCGTTGGACGATTGTCTGGTATTAATAGTAGCGCTTCATGAAACGCTCCCGAATTAACCCGTTGCATGCGCGCTGTGCCGCCCGGCCCATTGTTAAGCGGTGGTCTAAGAGACTGCGTTCTTTTGTTTTACATTATCTTTTTACGAGCAAATTGTAGCGCAACTCGAGAGCGACTCGTATGCCCGTGAAAATAATGTTTCGTCATATACATAGAGAGTCATGATAATGTTCAATAATAAAATTAACATAATTAGTACTAATTAGAATTTTGTGTATGTGTAGCATCCCAACATCTGAAAAATCTTCGACGTGTAATCACACGTGAATCGCGACGAAAATTCAAAACATGTTCAAAGATTCAAAGGTATCGTAATGACGAGTTACCTGGTTACTTACATGCCGTAATTAATTTCACAGCCGTCGCTCGACAGCGTGGGAAACGGCAGCTGACACACACATTATATTCGCACACACACACACAATAATCATATTATTGGCCGCAGAGTAGTGGACGAATGGAGTGTTAATGTGCGGAATAATGGCGGCAAGGGCGGTTGTGTATTGCGTCCAATCCGAGTAAATATGCTCTGAACGATGTAATGGTAAGTTGTAGTGCCATTTACTGCATCTGATTCGAATTTCATATGGTTCCCGCTGGAGGTTCTGGTTCGTATTTTTTTAATAATTCGCTTTGATTCAGGTCAGGAAGCACGCAATGACATTGTTGACTGCAAGGCACTCGTTTCGGGAATACACGACATGGGATTGCTTTCTCTATTCTTTACCTCACTTTTAGCGGATTTGATTGTGAAACTTAAATAATATGAGGAACATGTATATTCCGTTTCTGTCATTCGCAGCACACGCACACAAACACAGGAATTAATCACATACATCGACAGTGATCACGGCGGAAATCTGGCACCATAAATATTTAGCGTAATGGCGGTCTTAAATACAATATTAACAATTCAAGGAGTACTACGTGAATTTATGCTCGCTGCGAACGCTCCTTGTAATAATTTAATTATGTAATTAAACGTAACGCGTGTTTACGTAACTTTGGTAACGACTATCGCCATTTGCGCCGCGTATTCCGCCCTCGTAGCTCATTTATAAAATCTGTGTCGTCGGTGCGTTGTGTGGGCTGGGTATTATGTTATGAATAGTAGGGTTATCCTAAATATGGAGGTACAGCCTTGAATATTGATATACTAAATAGACGGTGTGTTTCTATATGTATAGTTGTCGACGAACTTTAAGTGTTAGCAGGTGAAGGGATCCCAGGTGTGGCTGAAGCAATTTGTAGGAAATGACATATGATTTGAAGGTTCGCAACGTTTGTTAACTTTATCCGATTCAATAGCCAGTAACATATAGAATTTGAGTGTTTTTCTAAAGAATTTTTACGCATTGAGATTTAATTTGAATAATTTGAACGCATTTTTCCACCCTCACTTCTGGAAGGTTAATAGTAAATTCGTTATAATACAGGTAGACGCCGCTGCCTGTCCGAGCAGGAAATTTTAGAGCCTCCTAACGATGCTTCTGGGAATCGAGAGGGTACCATTGATATATAACAGGGTATTTTGTATACCAATGGAGAGTACTTATCTACTCTATTGACTCAGATTGCATAGTAAGATTATTTTGAAGTGACATTATTTTATTCATTTAGGTAGACACATAGGACACGTTTTTAACGACTAATGTGCCTTCTAAAGATATTATAAAACCGTTATGTTCCTATATTTTTCAATATAACAACTTATTTCCAATCGATATAGCTCGATGCAACGACTCGTGGATTGCAAGGCCACTATGCAGTTTCAACCGAACCGAACCGGTTAATACTCTGAGTTAGCCGTTCCGTTCAATTTACCTTTTAAATCGCACTCAACTGAAACTGTTCACTCTGTTTTATTTTCCTATTTACTTCTATTGTTTGCAGTTTATTTATAAAATGTATGAATTGATGCAGAAGATTTGCAGTAGGTATATTGGATTTGAAAACGTCTGTTTTGAACCTTTTTATTCAAATAATCGAGGTTTGCCACCTAGATAAATTGCAGGTTTAAAAAATCCAATGATAAAAACATTCGTTTTCCTTCTAACTGCAAAAGAAAAAAATACTTAAGTTTTTTAATTTCCCTCTCCTGAAACTAAAGAAAGAAGTTTATTAAATCTATGCAATTATTATGTTCTACACATTACAAACAACACACAACACGGGACCTATAATATTTGTAACTGAGGTAACATTGATATTTAAATTAAATATGACGGGTAAATAAGTATAATGCTAGCTCCCTGACTATGAGCCGCGTGGTTTAGTTTCTGAACACGGTCGGCGTGTCGTCTGTCACTACCATAAGATTGATTGTGTCAGCTCTAACCTTAGTTCAGACAACTCGCATGTTTTTACTGTTCTTTATAGAGGATTTCTTTAAATCAGAAGAAGATTGTAGGTATATGATTGCCAGTGCAAAAAGTAAACTGTTTTATTATTCCCAATTTGTTCGACAGCGTGGCTACTTTACAAAATAACACACACTACACACATTTTACACTTAGGTATGAGTTTTTAAATGTTTAAACGATGGTTTTCCGTCGGAAGTGATTCATAACTAAGTCGAGTCTGAATTCACTTCGTATTCTTGTAACGCCCTGCTCACATTCTAGTACTAAGCAACATGTATTATACGATTCTCAGTAACTAATACATGCGGCGGCGAGCTCGCTAATTAACTAAAATAATATCGTCATTTATACGCGTCCGCCCACCGCGCCCCTAACACTCGCACATACCTACCATGTGGGGATTCAGGAGACGCTCCGATTATTTTCGTTATTATTAATTATCTCTTTTCTTATGCCTAATTAAAGATGCTATATATTTATCTTATCAAACCTGGTGAGAAACCTCACCCGAACAATCCACGTAGTAAACGATGTCCACAATAGAATAGATATTATATTATATATTTTCGTGCAGTTTGAGTGAATTTGTAAAAGTTCTATTAAATGTAGCAAGTTATAACACAAATAGTAAATAAGTCAAAACTTTTCAGTTAAATTAATAAAAGAGAGAGCTCTTTATGTTTTGTTTACCCAGTTGTTATGTTATTCTTTAGTTGTTAAGTCATTATGTTTTGTTAGACTGTGAATGATGCACCTATGTTTAGTAGTTACATAGCTAATTAAGTAGGTAATTTGAAATAATTGTTGATAGCCACACTATCGAATTAGGTCGAAGATCTGTACAGATAGTCAAACAGGTGTTTTTGACGTTCAGAGGTGCCTTTTATGTGCCTAATTGAAATAAATTATTTGACTTTTTCGCTACACAACTACAGACCAGACACTAAACTTTCTACATAAAGAAATGAACAATAAGTTAGTACCTACTTACCTACCTAAAATTGTACGACACTCCAACGTTTGGGAATGATTAAACCTTTGAACGAACCCATAGACACACTATTAGTAACATAGAATTGTTTTATTTTTGTCTTGAATAACATTAAATATTGGATGTGAAACACCTACAATATTAAACTGTTACTTAATATACTGTACTGTTGTATTTCATATTTTCCGTAACAAATCTAAATATTAACACATGTGAAGATGATTTTGTTTTTGTTTAACAAACACGGATCCTACTCTTTTCCGTTGACAATCACTTACACGGCGTCAGGTAAGACACGTGTGCGCTAACCCGAAGCGTCGCCGTCGCGTCGCCGCGCCATCAATCTAGCGCGACACGAAGCGACAAAGACAAGCGACAGACAGCGACACGCCCAGGAAGCGACGAGTCGCACGCGTGTAGCCGACCTAACGGTAATCGCTACATCTTAAGTTAATGTTTACAGCAATATAAACGACATATATCTGGACAATTTACTTTTGAAGGTATACCTGGGTTTACATTACATATCCAGTGTATATTTTCATAGTGTTAGATTTAATCAAAAACGGTCGCTAATTAGCATTCAGGTATTATAAAAGCTGAACCTTACGTTTCTTTAGGTTTGTACCGATCTAAGCGAGCTGATAAATAAAACTTTCATTAAATTCTGTCGTGAATGTATAACAAGCACATTGAGTATAAAAAACAAATTGGTACCTAGAATTACTTCAAAGAACGCTATACTATAAGTAATCATGTTGATCTTAAAAATAAAAAAAAGTTTTTTCACTAAAAAAGTAAGTTGTGTTAGTTTTGCTTTCGTGATTAGAACGAATAAGAAAATCTTGAAGAACCTCAGCTTCTTAGAATCCTGTTAGAGTTACGACAAACTCGAGTTTAGTGACTTTTATTAATATTATCGAGATTTATTTATCTATTTAAACTTTTCGCACTCAAAAAAGGTACCGAGGCGGACTTAATGCCATGTTTAATGAGATCCTTGCCAGAATTTAAATTAAAGCAACTTTCTTTGATCTTTGATAAGTATTGCATCGTGTATTTAGAAGAAACTTCTAGAATAATACATAATAATAATATTTTTAATGTTCAATTCGTAATTAAGAGATGTCTTTAGTGTCAACAATATGGAAATTAATCAAAAACAGAGTATTATGCGCATCGTGCCACTAGATAGTACCTAGTTAATTGGAATGCTCCCGTCAATTGGACCAGATAACTATTTCGTAGGTTTGTATATCTTCTACTATATTGGGGAGACCGGGGTAAAGCTGTGTAGCTAAGCGTTTAGGGTTGTAGCGTCATTTCAAAACATAAGTAATTGTTTTAAGGCAACGTTTATAATTAGCTAGTCTCATATGGTATACAATGTCATCAACATTAAAACCTCTACTTATTAATATTACGGTTTTGACTTGACACCTGTACGGAACCGTCATATTTGTTTAATCGAAATTGCAGTAAAATTTATGATTCTGGTTACATTTGAGCAGCTTTCAAATAACCATGTCACTGTCTCATCACATACGGCTTGAACTGCTTCTTCTAGGGATCCAGATTCGATTCTTGTCAAGAAGTAATCCTATTAAAATCATTGGTGCAACTATTACAATAAACAAAAAAATCCTCTTTCTTCCATTGTAACGTCGTCACCATCGCTTCGGCTCAGGCGAGATCGAGGTCAAGAGCAAACCCTTATTGCAAAAAAAAAGTAGGTCATATTTGATAAATTGATACATCATCATCTGATCATTGGCTCGATTGCCAAGCTCTGCAATCAGACACTGATTCAGTATATAAGTGGAGTTTAGAAAATAAAATGGAATTTAATAAATCAAAATGCTACGTGATGTCTTTCGGTCGAATGCGGCGCCCAGTCAAGTTTCTATACAAACTGAATGGTGATGCAATTACAAGAACTGATTCCATGAAAGACCTGGGAGTCATATTCGACCGTAAGCTCACTTTTCACGACCACATCACATCAACTGCAAAGGAGTCCTTTAGGCGCCTTGGCTTTGTTTTAAGGAACTGTCGTGACTTTCATAACCCCCACGTTATCAAGCTTGTTTTTGGGGCATTGGTCCGTAGCAAACTCGAGTCTAGTGCGTGCGTATGGAACCCTTTTGAGAAGCAGTATGCGTTAGCTTTGGAAAAAGTTCAGAAAGCATTCCTTAGAAACCTTTACAAGCACTTGTACGGGTTTTATCCTTTCTTGTATCCCACTAAATTCCTGTTTGGTTGCTTAAGTTTCAATTCTCTAGAAGTAAGACGGTCGCACGATCAGATGAGTGTAATATTTAAAATTCTTAGGGGGATTATTGATGTTCCTGATCTGCATAACGAAATCTGCAATCTATTTGTCCCAGACAATTACTGTCGTGGCAGGAAACACCGCTTACTGGCTGTTCCAACTTGCCGTACTGTTGCACACTCCAAGTCACCTATTCCTCGGACATTAGCCGCTATTAACGCTCTCCTGAACTCAAACACAGATATTGATATGTTTGCGGATGAATGGAAGATGATGCTGTCAGAATGTTTGAATTTTTGTGAGAAGAATGCATGACTGTGTTAAATAAATTATGTTTAAATAGTGTAATTGGCTTCGGCCGTTCTATTTAAATAAATAAAATAAATAAATAAATCTGCTTAGCCTTTTCCCAACAAAGTTGGGGTCTGCTTCCAGTTTAACCGGCTGCAGCTGAATACCAGTATTTTACATGGAGCGACTGCCTATCTGACCTCCACAACCCAGTAACTGTGTGGTGTGTATTTGATAAATTGATACATACGGGTAAAAATCAATGGGCCGGCTCTACCCCGACGGGTACATACGTAAATCAATTTCGCAGGTAAACCTCGTAAATTGTGATTAAATACACTCATTTTAACATTTAAATGGGACACTAACCTGAGTACAACGAAAACTTTACTATTGAATCTTGAATTTTCATAAAAATAATATCAAGCCTTCTCGAAACCATAATAATGTTCAATTTTGAAAAACGCGCTTTTTGTAGCTTCCATTTTTGTTGACATATAGGTAGGTTCTATTGGTGGACACCGCTGAGCGGCCTGCTGGCGCCGCTCTGGCGGGACATTTTCACAAAAATATAACCGTATTGGACTGTTTCATGCCGTTATTCGATTTTGTACGGATCTTCTCTAATGTAGGTCCTGATGTGTTGAATAACACATAATTCAAGAGCATTCAAGTATTTTTCTTTATTTGAAAAATATGAACACTCCATATTTTTGAAATCATCACAGGGAAGGAATCATAAAATAAAATAGTTTTCTTAAATCAAATTAAATATTAAGATTTTTTTAAAGCTGCCACTTGGCTGCTTGCACTTGCAAGTCGGACTCGCACACAAACGGTTTCGTACCACCGAACAATAACTACATAATTATAACACGTTTCTTTAATTTCCTTCTTTAATTTTGTTGTTTCCTTTTAATTTTTATCATTTTTATTTGCATTATTGGTTGTTATAGTGACCATAGGTACACACTGTGACAAGTCCAAGTGTCAAGTAAGTATTAAAGTTCAGTTACAGGCGGATGAACAGACGGACGGACAGCGGAGACTTAGAGATAGGGTCCCGTTGGTAACCTTTGTACGGAACCCTAAAACAGAAGAATTATCCAAATTCTACCTGACTTCTACAAACACAGTTTATTTATTTGATCTTGATAACCAAGTTTCTACTTTGAAGGAAAGTACATTATAATGAAGGTACATGTATTTCAACGGATATATGTAACTAACTGCACTGCATAACCAATTGCTACCGTCATATCTCACACGGTTCTTCTCACTCGCCTCCTCGCCCTAAACGGTCAGTAACGAAGTTTCCCTGTGAGTGGCGCCGCAAAAGCCCTGGTGGTGTCGAGACAAAGGGGGCGCAGCTAACGAGCGATTGTACTGACCACCCCCTTTCTCCCTTTCACCCGGTAATACCCCGTGCCCTTCACCCAGAACGAATGTAAAAAATCACAAAGACCCCCCATTGTAGCTGACGACTGGACTGAGTGTGTCGAGTTTGGTCAGTTGAGGAGATAAATTGAGGTGAATAGAAATAATGCTCTCATTGGAAAGTCCTGGGACTCGTTGCTGTGATTTTTCGTATAGATATAGGGAGGTTTTACAAATTGATCAGATGTGTGGATTAAACAAAACTCTTTTATTAGAAAAATATCAGTAAGATGGCCTGCGTAATCAACAAAATCAACAATCGAGATGGAAAATAGGTACTGCATCAGTTGTCGTCCACAAGAATGAAAAGCATAAATATTTATTTTTTCACTATTTGGTACAATGCAAATTAACCATTAATACTAAATAAAGTTAATTCTATCACACTTTTTTCTCACAGACAAAAATAACTCATATTTTCAACCTAACAAAGCGCAGTGCAGGCTATAAGAGTCTGGCACACAGGCCTCCTCTCTGTGAGAGGGAGTGGACTGCAATACATCACGCGGGCCCAGTGCGGGTTGCTTGCTACTCGTACTTATTTCCCGCTCATTGAACGGAAAACAAAGCACACATACTTCTCCCACATAGCAACTATATCACAGCGAAACAGCTTTAGCCTTGAAACATTAATGAAGACGAATCGTAGCCGTCTGCAAACGCGCTGAAACGGCTGAAACTCATAAACGTTTACACAAACAAAGGGTCGGTTACCACGATAATTTTCTTTTTTACAATCACAGTTGTTGGCCCGTATTTTTTCAACAAAACATTGCGACCTTCTCAAAGTTTAAGCAGAACAATAAAAAGTCGGTTTCTCCGTTTCCGCCGCACGTTTTTGGCGCACGTTGTTATAAAAAAAGAATAATATTTTTCACGTCTGATCTTCCGTTGTTCTGCCAGTTTCACTGAAGTTTTCGAATAGAGAAGTCGTGTTATGTTAGTTGCTTGTCAAACAAGCGTTTGTGCTATTGATATGCTCGTTGTTTTCTTTGTAAACATTAACTTTCTTTTCAAAATTCACAAGTCACTATACTACTAATGTAAGGCAAGACTTAGTATATTTAAGGGCGTAATGCCAAGAAATATCAGGAATGTGTATAACGAAATAATTATTGTGCCTAAGCACGTCGTTTATAAGCTTAAACGTAGGTACTCGAGAATAAAGAAACAATAAAAACGACTAACACATAAACATTAATAATAGAACATTAAACCGTTCATATTTTCTTTAAAGAAACGTTGTATCAAAAAGACTGAGCACACAACAGCTGCTCGCTGCGGATATTACTACACATTCTCTTTGGCTCAGTCTTAGCACCACTATGGGCTACACTGCATATCAAACACTGATGTTTGCTCTTTTGAAACCGACTGAAGTGAACAAGCTTGTGTTAGCAATGAAGGATTTTAACTCACAGACTAAATTGCCAATAGAAGCTTTGTTGCTTTTCATTCATATTTAGTAAACAATCTCGTTTTTGACGTATACGAGTTTTTAACCAAATGCCACAGGCGTTTCGGAAGTATTTTTGAGTCCAAGAGAATCTCTTGGTCTCAAGATTTAAGAACGATTTCTTATAATCATGAGTACAGTATGCCAGAGAAGTACGTAGCCTGGGTAACAAGACACTACTGAAGGATTCCCTTCTCCTGCAAAGAAAGAGCATACTGGTAGTTTGAGACTATTAACTGACGGATTCTCACGGATGTTTTCGTACACTTTAGGACCACAGAAAAGGTTATAAATCCAAGATTACCAGCAATTCCCTTCCCTAATTCCTAAATCAGCTTGCAAAAGTCAAAGCTAAAACTACCATAAAATGTTATCCGTACCCCTTTGTTAGTTTGCATCGCGGTTACATGGCGTAACTTTCCCAATTTAAATCCCCAGTGCAAACAGGACTTTACGGCTATTTACTTAGAGTTAAGTTTGCCGTATCTGTTTACAGAGGAAGGGCTAGTTTGCGAATAAGTTATGTACTGTACACAGGACCCAATAATATTGTTTTTAATAAAGGAAGCTAGTGGTTGATGGTTTTGTTGATCTCTGACGCTGTTCACCGTTATTGTGGTTGAGCTAAAATATCACGACGATATCGAATCAGTTACGTAATAGAAGTCAAAATAATAATTCTTAATACCTGCTTACGTAATAACATTACTAAACTAACAATAATGAGAAAAACATAATGACCTCGGCTTGCGGCAGGCGAGAACCACACGACACCATCAAAGTTTCCATGGACACCTTGCATTATTACAAGCTACTTATAAGGACAAACACCCAAAAATAATCATTTCCATTTGATCAATTCCCTTAGTTTGATAGTACAATAATAAAAAGAGATTAAAATCGTAACATTTCCTTTCTGCAGAAACAATCAAAAAGTTTTCAAAAATCAATTTAGTTGTTAATTTAAATAGACACACAACACACATGTTTCCTGTTAGTGTCGATCACGCAACATGTCGTGTCTCCCGACACTGTCCATCGCCTTTACTGACACAGGATAGATAGTACAAAAGGTCGGCTCCATATTATACAACAATGACTATATAGCCTCTACTCTTTGTTATACAACGAGCGATCGCGCACGCATAGTCACGCGGCTACGTATAACGAGCTGTGCATTCTGTAACGCGACTGACAGGCTGCGTCCTCACCAAAAGTGATCGTCGCGTTCTTTTATAATGCCATACTCGCGCAATCAAGTCACTTTTGAACACAAACGATCGCGGCGGTTTTTTCTGGTTGTTTGGAGCCAGCCTTCTGTATCTATCTATTCCGTGACCGAGCTATCCGTGTAACGACTATATTATCGCGAATATTGGCAAATGGGGGCAATGGGGGACATCACACTGGTTAACCTTGTGTCGATGGGGGAATAACACAGAATTTGATGGGGGGAGGCGGTGCCATCGCCGATCTAATGGTGTTATTGCCACTAGGACTGCAGTGGGATTTACGAAAGTGTTTAGAGTTGAAAGATTTATGTTTTTAGTTTTACATTTTGTTTAAGAAATAAAGTGTTTTTAGTTTTAAATTGGAAAGTAAAACTAAACTAAGGATGTGAATTTATCAACAATGGGTTACCTCTACATTTTGAAACATACTCGTATTTTAGTCTGCTGGTCTAATTATTATAACAATAGCAGTCATAATTTTACTAAATTCTCTAAAATCTCACTTATTTAACCGTTCCGTATTCCTCTTCGGAGTGGAATGTCGACAGCAATGGACTTTGAGACTGTCATGCTCTCGCTTGCATGCTGAGATGCTCAGCCTTCTTTAGGTAGTGACTGTGCAGTCAGCTCCCCTACTAACCATGTTGACTAGCGACCTTTTAACCACAGCATAAACTAATTTCGTATAAGTAAGTTGTGCCACCTCATAACAAGAACAGTGTTCTTGAGACATCTTTAATGAGCAAAATATATAGTTCCATAGTTAGTGTTAATACTCAAAGATAAAAGGCCAGTCAAATATTTAAGAATAATTATTAGATGTTTATTATTTTTAGTTCATCGTGTAGTAACAAAATATATAATAACAGGTGAAAGGACGACAAGCAGTTTATAAATTGTTAACAAAACCTTCACGGTTTTCTCAGAAATTATATATCTCTCGAAACTCTTCATTAACAGAACAACAGAAGTTAATTAGATTAATTTGCTCACTTTGTACTGTACATATAGTGCTTCAATAAATGAATATTAATTTATATTTACAAAGAAAATTACTATATAGACTTCTGTCAGTTATTTACCATTTAAAAGAAGTTATCGCAGAGCCACAGACACAAGATGTTATTATAATAATATCTTGTGTTTTTTACATCTACCAATCTGTTTGCTACATTGTATTTTTATGATAGCCTATGTGCCTATGGGCTTTCACAAGCTGATATACTAATAATAGTAAACCCACTCTGACATAAATCACAATAATCTCTCCGCCAACAGCAACCGCCAACATTTGCAAACTCAATCAAAGACTGTTTATCGCAGAATCCAGTTCAATTATAACAATAAAACGAATTACGGAATATGAATTAATGTTGATACAATTCAGCTTACGAGTTTACATCCCACCACCCTTCACTCCCCGACTCACCCCCTGTCACCCCCTTCTCGTACCAACTTAATTAGTGAAAACTTTATGTTTTTAATAGGTTCCCGGCATTCATTATGATGTTAATAGAATGGGTTGAATCTTCCAACTTTTAATTACTGATTGCTTTATGCCCGTGATCATGTTGCCGGGTTTCTTGTTTTGTATTTGTTTAGCAAATTGTTTGATTGATGTTTTGCTTATTTGTGCTAAATTGAAAGCGACGGGTTAAATGTTTTGAATGTTAGGAAAAATGTGGTGGTTAAAGAAAAAACAACTTCCGAGGGCTCGTTTACAAAGTTATGATTTTCTAAGAATTTGGTAAAGCACAATTACCTTCTATGCAACCATATCGCCAGATAAGAGATCAATTTATCAGGCAATAGCATCAGATTACTGTAGGGAAGAGCCTTCACTGCTTTAGAACAATTTGTGGAATCCTCTATTATTTGTACAGGCGCCTGGTATTTTTAGAGTAGCCTGCAGCATCTGAATCAGCAGATCAAGAGCAATTTGGAACTGTGGAATTCGATCAAAACCAACACCCCGACCAACCCAAAAATATTTACACACAATATGTTTTAAAACAATATTCCTCGCTATACGCTAAAACCACTCACATCCCTGCTCATCCTACTCGGTAAATGGGGCGTAATGATTTAATTAAGCTTCGGCGGAGGATTTACGAACCATTATCCATTGAAACACATCAGTCCCGACATGCGACCGACGAAGGGTTACATAAAATAACATCTACCGCCACACGCATAAACGTCAATTAATAATATTGTAATATTGAAACAATCCAGCCATAATAATAATTGAATTTTGTGAATAAAATATAAAAACTATAAATTAATGTCTTTTCATGTAAATTAGCTTTTTAAAAACATCAAATAATACCGATTAGATCCTCTAGAAGCCCACCGGTCGCAAAATAATACTTTTTCCAAATGTGTGGATTGATCTCAAACAATGTCTCGTGTTGTACAGGTATCTTAATGTCTTATCAACGTCGAGTGACGTCTATAGGTACGGCCATATATTTAATGCTAGGTACGTTGAGTATATCGGTAGGTAAAGTATTATAATTATAATTATAATCGTACAATAATATTATATTGCTCATTTATTTAATGAATTAATTAGGTATATCTGTAGTTTCTGTAACTGAACAATTATCAATCTCAAAGTTTATTTGTTTCAAGTTGCAGTAATATTCATCTATTGGAGTAGTAAATTCATTTCAATTACTTAATATCGATACGATTTACGCTAATTTACCTTAAGTTGTATTACATGCAAAAGGTGATCAGCGTGTTGATGGCGCCTAGTTTGCGCTCGTCGTATTTTTACAGTGAGTGACGTCATATCCGGCGGAAGGAACCCCGTCTTTATCAGTCTTTGACCTCTCTATTGCGAGGGTCAACAAGGAAAGATATTACATTATGGTAGAAGATGGGACATACGCGGCCTGATATGGGCTTATCTGTCTCAGGGAAAGTCGAGAAGAGTACCTACGTATTTTACAATTGGGCAGTTTTTATTCAAATAGCATAGGGAAAAAGCAAGATATGCAATTATAGAAAAGAAAAATAAAGGGATGCTAAGTTACATGGCCCACACGCACACACTAGATCGACTGGAGAATCTGAAGTAATGACCATACAGGAATTAAACTAGCGAAAGAGACGAATGTTCTACAATTTTTCTACTACAAATGCTACACCTAAACCTCCAACCTGGCTGCACATCAACTTTTCAGCAGCTCAGATTGGCGCAGTATGACGTCACAAACACATTATTTAAGCATGAAAGCCTTCAAACAAGATTTTGTTAGTCTTTTTATTTCGCTGAAACTACTTAAAGTGTAGAGTTTTCTCGGAGCTGCCATAACGGAAGCTTGTTTACTACCCGGCTTGTTTTCTAATCTAGGTAAGCTCAGGCGGAGTTTGTTCCCCAGCGTGGGAGGTTTGCCCATCGCTGGGATTACGGCAAAGCAGCCGGGATATAGTCTTTAAGATATAGTCCCACAAACTTAATTCTGGCCGTGGTCAAGCGTTGAATTCTAGTTGAGCTTGTGTTTACTGTGTCCCGCATATGGAGCAAGTAAATAAAAATATATAGCGCACGAGGATACATACTAACTGTCTGGTTTACGATGGCTACGAGGTAAAACTCGAGGTGGTCGGGATGTTCAGGGGGCTTATAGCCTCTTCTTATACTTCAGTCTTTGAGATTTCAAGCAGACGATGTTTAAAACATATAATTTAAATGCATTCGGGTGAGAATTTGCATGAAGATTGAAGAACTGACACCAGGAGTAAATGCATGCTTTGGGACAGCAGAGAAACCGTCAAATTCGTGGCTGAGAGATGAAAGGAGGAATATTAAACAGATGTATCTTGCTGTACCTGAAATAAGCAGAGGAGTAAATAACAAGCTTTACTTGAGACTGCTTATACCGTTTGTGTGAGAGGCACTTCCAGTCTGATTGGAAATAGAAGTGGATGGCTTGTGTTGGTACAATAGAATTAATGCATGATTGCATTGATTCTATTAAAACCACGTTTTTGTTTTAAAAATAAATATATCACATGTATTTGTTGTTATCGTTAGCTTGCATTCTGCTTGCAAATTTAGCGGTACGTTAATTCAACATAAACTGTATAAGATAATGAACGCAGGCGGCTGGCCACGTTGTAACGACGCATTGATTAACCGCCGCTCATCACACTGACATTTAATTAAAGTTTATCTGCTGTAACGTTACACTTGCTGACAATGTAACCAGAGATGCGCGCCGTTCCATGGTGAAAGCATACATTATGAATGAATAAAATATATTTTAAAATAAAACATACATTTTATCCATTCCATCATTCTTTTTAAAGTTTTCTCAAAGCCATAATGATTATGATATTTGATGCACAACATGACCATCCCAACTACAAATTTTTCTCATGAGATTCATCCACGAAGTAACCCAACGAACGGTACCCTACCAGCTATATAGAAACTCAATTCAAAGCGTATCATCGCGTACTTCCCGAACTCATCAAACAGACAATAGCAACAAGACACATCTACACAATAACTTGTTCCTCATACCGTCATACGGCTCACGACAATTTAATGCCGACCGACTAATTAGCCCGTGACTCACTGAGCAATCACGTCGAGTCCCCTGGCAGTTGAGCACACTGCCACAGAGTAGATAGGTACAGAAGGCCGGCTCCATACAACGAGGGAAAAGGTGCACTCGCACATAGGTACGAATATTAACCGGCTAACATCTTATCACCATCATCATCCTGGGTCAGTGACAACTCGGCCGGATTCAACTCATCCATAATTATAAATACTTCACTTATATTTATATTTCACTTCCGATTACTGTGGTTTGCACGGTCAGGCAGAAAATCGGTATTTTAAAATAATTACTACTTCTAACTTGGGGTCGGTGCAACACGTTTTCTTCTTCCATTAATTCCTGTCAACCGTTACGCTATCATTCACTGCCTTCTCTTTCATATCATTCCTTACACACACTTTCCATCCTCTCTTTGGGCTTCCTTTCCCTCTGCATCCCTCAGAAATTATATTCATCACTCTTTTAGTCACATGCATTTCCTCCATCCTCATCACATACCCATATATCAAGCCAAATAATTTCATTTCAAATTTTATGACACTGGCGATACTTCAATCATCCAACATCTTATTCTTTTCTTTTATTAAACGGGACCATACATCTCAAAATATGTCAAACGAATCCTATTCAATAGTGCGCTCGCTAAACCTGGGTCAAATTAATTTATTTTCTTTCTTTCTTCCTAAACGTGAAGCGTGTCTATTTGTGAGGCGTTTACGCTTGTTGTATGGAGCCGGCCTTCTGCACCTATCTATTCTGTGACACTGACGTTGCCAACTACCTACTTCCTCTTCAACTAAACTTAGCGGGACAGGTGTTATTGTTGATTGTTTTGTGCTTCGATTGACAACATTACTTATGACCAATCTGACTATTGTGACGACATGCCAGGGAGTTGAAGTTTTGGGTCAAATTGTTTATGTGCATATTTTAATCTGTTCCAGTATTGGCACACTAATTAAAGTTACCTATGTATTCTTTTTTTGCAAAATAATTATTTAAGACCACTCGCACAAAATGTCCTTTACCCATTTGCTTTATTCGCCAGTCACTGCCACAAAATATATTCCATCAGATATTTACGTAAGCCCTTCCCCTAAGTTACAGCGACAATAAAATTCTCCAAAACTCCACTTGGCCATTACTTAGCGCGTCATTCTTGATTACAGCTCGACTTCGCACGAGGAAGCTCTTCATTCATAAATATTTGAGTGAGCGAGACAAAAGGTCAGCGGTACCAGCAATGTATTGGCACACAGCCCTTTGATCTATGGCGATGTACCGCCGTGTTTGTGCTCAAATATTTATGATATTTCTCGAGGCTTCAGAAAGGTCCAGAATGGATGTGTTTGTCCACTTTGCGAGATGAGCTTGATTGAAATATTGTTGCTAGTTTGTTATCGCTGCGTAAGAGACCAAGAGATCTTATCGTAACTGCTTTTGGTGCAAAAATACGTAGAAAATCGTATGCCTATTTTTATGTGATTTCACACAGTCCTTGGACAGAAAGCCTCGACATTCATGTACAGTAAAACCTTGCCTACCGTCCGGTAAAAGCTAGAGTACAAAAGTAAAAAGATCGTAAACAGTAAATGCTTTGGGTACAAAAATATTTTGATAGTTTTCTTTAAGTATTTATTTTCGTACCTTGTTCGTACAATTAAGCGCATTAGCACTCAGCGCGAGTTTGTTATTCGTCTCTTGGATCACTAATTCATCAGTAGATATGCTAAACTTGGGCCCGTTGTAATAAAGGACCTTAACTTAGCAGCGGACGGCGCTCATAAATAATTTAATCAACACTTTGAAACTGTTTCATAAAATAAAGCTTTCTTTATCGGACTTCTTTAGTTTTAACGGGTTAGCTCGATAATCGAACAGCGAAATTCGTAGCAGAGATTTATTAATTAATTGCTTTTTAATGCTATTCGTTCTATTCGATAATAATACTTTTTGTATGAAGAATTAGAATATATACGAATAATATGACGAATAACTACAACTTGCATGATCACCATGAATAGATTAGAACGTGAAATACGACTATCTCAATTATTTAGGATCAAAAACCCGATGGCCTGTGGACCAGAATATACCTATAGTCGTCACGATCACGTGTTGTCGCTGAGCATGTACTTCCTCATCAGTACCAGCCGGCGGCGCCTATCAACGAGCGGCAACAACACGAACGTCACAAAGTTCCGGCGGCAAGTTGCTCCACTCACGCCGCGGTATTACTTACCAAAGTAGTTTTAATGCTTCCTCTACAATAAGCCCGCAACAGTGTATCCTAGGGTTAGCACGGAAGGCTAAATTAATATCAGAATTTACCTTTTTAAAGAGAAATTTCTTTAAAGTCTTTGCTGAAAAGTAAGCAAGGAAGGCGACTGTTGTGAAGGTAACTGTGGAGAATAAAACTAATTTTAATTTAATTCAGTATTTTTGTTGGGATACCCATCCATAGAAATATTATTTCTGAAAAAGGTTTGATGTGTATTATGTAAATCATGAAGTGGCATAATTTAGGTATTTCTGATAGCACAATTACATGATTAATAATCAAACTGGTCCTGCTCCATAGGACCAGCTAGGTTTATGTTTGTAATTCTACATTCTGTGTACTCATAAAATGTAGAATTAAAGGCATAAAAGTCAAGGTAGTCCTTGGACTCACTTATTGATGAATTTTTATTTTGTCAAAATGTTAGAAAAAAATCGCCTACGGTTGCAATAATTGTTGAAATTGAATACTTTGTACCTATTGTAGTATTGTTATTTTTTTCGTCTTCACATATTATAATTAATGTATGCAAAATATTGTAAAACATTTTAAAAGACTATGGAATTTCTTGCCCATTCTTCTCCATACAAAACTTTAAATAATTTATTTAATTGCCACCAAAGCTGCCATTAACTAATTCCCAGACTGTGACAACCCTGTACACATAACATATTCAATTAGGGCCCGCGGAGTGATGCATTGCGTACCGCCCCTATTTGTTGAGGCTCAAACGTACTTGGTAATTACTCGTCATCGCGACTTGTTCCCAAGTTTCTTCGTAATGATCATGCGAGTGTATGAGTGTCGTTTGTCTTTTGTTTTGTGATGATTTAATATACGGCTCAGAGATGAGGTCATATGAAATTACGGAACTTGAGATTTTTAAATTGGATTTTTAAATGAATGCGGATTTATTTACAATTTTGCACCGTAGGTACAGATTTATAATGACGACTTATTATTTGACTCGCTTACTCATATGTATTCGACCAGCATTTTCAATTTATCTTGAAGAAGGTTGTTGAAATCATGCTCAAATTTCCAAGCATTTTTGAGAAAATAAATTAACTAGTACAATAACGAAAATTTATAGCAAAAGAAACGCTGCTTAAACATCGCTATAAAATAACAATATTTGAGTTTGTAACAATTCGATTAACTACAACGCAATATATACTACATACTCGCAGTAATATAAGTAATTAATTATACATCACGAACGTTTGACTCAGCCCTCGTGGCCTCAGGGACTTTGTAAACATATTAAACACTCAATTCCCATTAGAGAGCGCGTATTCAGTTACAATTATAATACAGTAACGATAACTAGCTGCTGGTGAGGTTCATGTCATACAAGGATACGACGTATAGACAGGAATACTATTTTATTATTAGTTATGTTATCATTCGTTTCTATGATATCAAGCGGTGCACAAAGCTTCAAAGTATGTGTATGAACGCTTTTTACAACGGCTTTTTGGGACAGGTCTAGTTTTGTAACTTTTAACTATTTCAAAAACGTTTTCCCTCAAATGCTGTTTCTTCGATCTATGAGATCTGGCTTGCCTCAACCAATTAGTTATAAGTAATTTCCAAAGCTCGCTGCATAAACTATAACGAATAAGCATCAGATGAGTTCCACTATACACGTCATCCACTGTCACATAATATCAGTTTCATAAACCCTCACTTTCAACTACATAGTAAGAAGAATAACACAAACCTTTTCCCTCTACAAGGAAAATACTAAAAATCACAGCGACGTCAACTCGAATCGCGGTCCAATGATAAATACAGCGACAGAGGAAAGACGAATGGTTACGATCGAGAACATATCGAGCAAACAGTGTCGCCAGTGTCGGCGGTATTGTGACACTAGGGCTGACGGCCACGCAAACACAGCCTGGAAATGTATGTACTCGATATAAAAACGTTAGAGAAGTTTAGTATACAAGGTGTACAAAAACCCATCACATAGCCGTTATCTACGCATTCTGCACCTCCATCAAACTAAGAAGACACATACATTGACTAAAAAGTTATTGCTGGGAAACGACTTTTGAATTACGCAAAACATTGTGCTGATCGGTGCGTGCAGCGGTACAGGAGTTGTGGCATATTTAAAGTTAAATTATAACATTTAAAACTCCCCAACATGAAAAAAAATGGAAATTTGCCCTTCAATATCTCCGTAACTAGGCAAAAAAAGACAAGACAAGATCACAATGACGAGGAGTACAAAGTGACTCGCGGCTTCTTTTTACACCCGTCTTAAGGATCAAGAAAACGACCAGTTTTTGTCAAAGAGTCGAAGAGCGAACACTTGGTTGATTATATTATGATTTGGCCTTAGTAAGCAATACAGTAGATGGTGCCACCAATCAAATAGCAACATACAAGCTATACAATATTAAGGTATCATGAATTTAGTAGCCATTCTTGGTTATTATAGTTTATACAGGCAAAAATAGTTCGATATAATAGTGTAACTATCATTTGTGTATCTTAGTGTAACCTATCATGTGTGTTCAGACCGCTAATATTAGTTTCTTATTCTATTACATATTTCGTGTATCTGAATCATAAACATAGGCACATAACCCACAGCAAGTTTCCCTAAATATACAAGAGAATAAACTCATTAACATGAACGAAATGTGGGGGTATGTAGTTTAAGCGCCGATTTGTTATGTACCTCGATCGCTGCCTGGAGCCCGGGGCCCGGCATACGGGGGCCTTTGTTTACAGCACTTGAACAAAATCTGTTGTTTAATCGACTATCACCTGCTGAGCCGTGTGTAGGTACATCTTTGTGTGAGCAGTACTTATAGGGATACCTTGTGAAGTACCGAGTTAATTGGGTCGTTTGTTACGCACTTGCGTGCTATGGATTTGGTAAAGTTTAAATATTGACAGAATTATATTAAAAGTTGCAGTTTAGAGAGTTTTGTATGATTTTATAGTCTGTAGTAAATAAAATTCTAAATCTCGAAAATCATGATGAAAATAAACACTTTATATCACACTTTTGATTATGGTTATGACGTGGCAAAACAGCTCTTTGACTGTTCGCTGCTGCCAGGCTTTCTTCTTCGACAATACATTTTCTCTATGTACCAACCCTGTAACATCCGCAAATTGATGGTGGTGTTAGAAGCATAAGACAACGCGGCCGGATACACTGGCGGCTACAGCTGATATAAAAACATCATTTATCTAACAGATAACATCCTGATATATCGCCGGAATACTGAGGGATGCTGAGCGGAGATTGACTAGCCGGGATTGATAGTCGCAGATAATAGAAGATCGCGGGTGTTAAAATAGGTGTTCAAAATAATGGGGTGCTACGACGTAGCGGGCACCACTGCTACGCTTGCTACGGTGGCGTAGCAGATTACGTAGTGGATAGTTACGCGCCGAGTGGATTTTGTTTTACGTAGATAGAAATGTTGATGAAAAACTATTAATTAAACTAAAAAAGTAAAAGTTTTTTATATTTTTTATAATATAGATAAATATAATACTTGTTTATGTGTCTGAAATAAATAGTATTTATTCCAGACACCTAAAATCCTCCTCCTCTTACTCTAATCTGTAAGCATCCAATCTCTGGGTCAGCACTAGGTCAACATCGTTTTAAGCCATTAACACTAGAATTCTAATGTTACAATCTCAGCAAAATACCTATTTTTATATTCATAAATGCTCCATAAATTTTCCATAACTAAAACATTCTATTCTCTATCGCCGACCCATTTTTAATTACAAAAGTTTCTATAACAGTTAAGATTTCTAAAGCGTTTTATAAATCACAATTATTCTTTGTGTTTATCCAGAAAGTATGAGACTATTTAAGAATTAGAATTTTTATCTAATTTAAAGTCAATATTCTTGTCAATGCCAAACCGGTCAATATTAACAAAAAGCCTGTCTCAGCACTAAAGTAATAAATATGGATCTAATTTGGTCCTTTTTCAACAAGGACTGTGAGCCTTTGATCCGAAACTACGAGTAAATGGAGCCTGACCCGTATGGCGCCGCAGCGCTGTGGCTCGCTAGATGGCGCTCTGACAAAGCGCTGCAGCGGGACGGACAACACTGCGTTCGTTGAATTATAAAGTTGTAGTTGGTACCGAGTTGGTTCGGCTCCCGGGATACTCGGTATAGCAATATTTTGGCAACGGTGAACTGTTTATTGTTGTTTTCTGTCTGTGTGTTTTATTATTGATGGCAGTGAGATGAAATAATTTTACCGGTGTGCATGGAGCTGGTTTTACGGTTTATTATACGGTTGCCAATTTTTCGTTGTTCAGTTTTAGAACTTTTTAGCTCATAGCGTGTGCCAATGCATTTTTACTAACTTGATTAAAGTAAGTTCAAGAATTAATTTGTGGCAAAGTATGAGGCTCAAAGTGACAGCCACAATGATACCAAACTGGAATCTCAACAAGGTGTTCGGCGCCACTCAAATTATTTGTAACCCGTTTTAACCACGTAATTCAAAAACTTACATTTTATTACTTCGAATCTCGCACTTAACATGAATTACCTACAGAATAACTTCCCCAACTTTACCGATTAAACGTGTCCCGATAACCAGTTCAATAACTCCAGATACCCGACTACTTTGACTGCAGTCCCGATATCAAATGAGCCAGTATTGCCCCGCTCGGCTCGCACTCGTAGGCACTAGAGCGCGAGCGTCACTATGATGACTGAGCACGGAATTCTTACTGAAGATAATTTCTGGGTAAAGTCTACCTATGCAGGGACTTTAGGTCATTTGTATTACTTCTAAGAAGATTTTCACCTAGTAATTGTTTTAAATATATATTGCTTTATAATAAACATAATTCAAAACATATTCAACAAATAAATGGGTTTGTTTTTAATGTTAATAGGCACCAAGGACTACTCAACGTTTTATTTTACATACCATAAATATTGTACTCGTTCATAGTTTTAGTTCTTTTCTCAATGTTTCTGTGTACGCAAGCCTGAGTGGTTAGTAAAACAAGGGATTTTCCCTTGTTTTACTAACCTATGCGAATCACTCAGAGAACTGGACGACAACCAATATGAACCGTTGCAAAAAAAAAAGTATAACTCTGGTCCACTCACAATCCCGCCACACATACGATTCCGCCTGGTACATCACTGTGCTTCCTCCCCCCCCCCCCCCCCTGACCTTGGCTCAGTTGCACCCCTTACTGAGTGCCGGTCTTCAGCGCTCGAGGACGCTTTTAAGATCATGTGTGAAATGCTGACCGAGTGGGAAGGAAGAGGGGCGAGGTTTCTGAGCGAGTTTTAATCGAATATTTTTATGTCGATTTATGTATAGTCGACCTCGTACTCAATTTTGACAACAACTCCTAGTAAATTGAAACTTACCTCTATGGTTGAAACTATCTAACTGTGACATAGACACAAACCTTATCGCTTTATGACGTGTAACTGACCCTAAGGTTGAATCCTCAGAGTGATACCGCGATTACGACCTCGACTATACCTAACTTTAGTTTTTGTGTGTGGAAAAATTGTGGCTATGTGGCCGGGTATGAGACATAATCAAAATCACATTATGCTGCTCCGCCTTCTTTCGATTTGAAGACATCCATTTTGTTTATTACTTTATTAAATATACAATCGATCACTTAATTATTATTTAATACATCAAACATAAGTCACAAATGAAACTTTCAACTCCTTCGACCAAAAGAGTACCAAATTGTTTTTCCTCATTAAACATTCAATCAGTAATCAAACCAAACAAACATAATTATTTCACAGATCTGCACTGCACAAGTCTAAACCTACATTTGAAGCTGCAGTGTAATTTGCCCTATATACAAGCTAATAAACAGCTCACATTTGCGTTTGAAACACAAGGACGAGCGGTCGGCGCGGGCGCGCGTACTGTGTGCACGCGGTAAAGTGAATCTGTTGTACGTGTACCTACAGTGAAGTTTTAAGCACTAAGTAGCGAAGTTAGCAGACTATTGTAGTGCTTTATTGATTTATTGGTGGACTAATTACTGTTGTAGGCGTTCTAAGACAATCAAGGCCGTGATGCCAATGATCTATTGGTATAATAAAAGTAATTTACCTGGCAGGCTCTGTTCTAGAAAGCGACAAATGAATATACATAATATTTTATTAATAATAGGGACTTTTAAGTTTCGTTTGTCAAATAATCCAAAAATATGAATTTTGACTTCTTCCGGTATGTTTTTATGGTATAATGATATTTCTCATGAAATAAAAATAACATAACAAAATATGACGCCAGTAGGTATACCCCGAGAATTACACGTGACAATCATTACGGTTTTCTTCTTCTCCATTATGTATAATGTCCGTATTCGCAAGAATTAATTTCCAAATTGTTAAACTATTAAATCGCATTCAATTTCCATTTTCGATCCCACAATCTTACCGGTTCACGGTTACACGGCTCATCTAATCGAGATATCAATAAAACAATTCGAGTTGAACGCGATAAAGATCCATAGAGATCCGGAGGTACCTGATTAACTTAATTAAAATTCCGCATCCGAATGTAAATTGAAATTCAAAATCCGTAAGTAATTTGATATTGAACCCGATTTTAATATAATTCGCGGTATGTAAATGAATGAAATTAGTATTAAACGAATTAAATGATTGTCGGCTAACACACCGGCTCAGCGGTGATTGAGCTCATTAGTTAATGAGTAAACGTTAAACCTCTTTGCTAGTGCCGCCATGTTAATTAACCGAACTGTCCGACGCTTATTAACTGATTAATTAATGTGTAATTGGTCTTTTATAATTAGATTTGGTACTTTTTGATTTGATGAATTATTAGTTTATTTAGTAATCCGCCCTTCGTGACTGCTAATAATCATGTTATTTATGAATATTAGCAGTCACGAATGAGTGCTTCGTTGCGATTGGCAAAATAGCTAACTTTATTGATGGGTAATTTAGATTGATTATCTCAATCATTAACCTATTAAATATATAATACAACATAAGTAAAAATCTTTTTAAAAACAAGCTTTTAATGAACTAAAAAGTACGAAATAAAAACTTACGTAAACATAGAACTTTAATATTTTCTTAAAAGCTTGAGGCTTATCTTCAAGTTTAGTGTAAGAAAGACATTTACGCCTTAAGCTTTTAAGAAAATATTAAAGTTCTATGTTTACGTAAGTTTTTATTTAGTACTTTTTAGTTCATTAAAAGCTTGTTTTTAAAAAGATTTTTACTTATGTTTTATTTTATACTTTTTAGCATTAAGATTTGTTTAACCGCTTGAGTCCTAATGATGCACGCGATGCATCAATCGGAAATATCCTTCAAGCCCAACTGATGCATAAAATGCATCAGTGGGGCTTGAAGGCACGCAACTTAGATCGCTATTTCTACTGAAATACGGGTTAATAGTGTCTATGGGCAGTAGCACTCTAGAGTTGGATGATATTCACGTCAAATTAATCTACTAAATGCTTAATCTGTGCATGGAACACCACTAAAAAATAATATTTAAAAAATTGACGTTTGACAGTGTCATCTGTCAGAGCGCCTACGCGGGTGTGCGCGGACGGCCTCCGTGCATATTTTAATAATTATTTCGTGTTTTTACTGCCGTAATCGTCGTGAAGTGATATTAAATCAAATTAATAATAGTTTATACATCGTGTGTGATAATAATATTACCAAAATACATAAGTTGAGTGTGCAAAATTAGCGTATCAAAAAAATGCCGTGAAAGTACTGAGTGTGGTGGTGATTATGTGAATAGTGTTTGTTTTATGATGTTTACAGCGTGGGAAGCTACTATAAAATATTAATTTGTGTAATTGAATCAATTTGTAAGTGATTTTCACTACTATAACGACATAATAACAACATTTTGTCGTCAAAACACGGTCCTTGAAATCAAGGTCAAGATGACCTCTAGTTACGTAATAATTTTGTTTTTTATTTTCTATTATTATCTCAAACGGTTATTTTTTTTAGATTCGTTATCTATTCATAATACTGCCTGCAAAATTTAATAACAATAGAAATAGTATTTTCTAACAGAAGTCGTCAAAACATAAGAACAAATAAACTACCACGCACTTTACGATAATATTGTATTATCGTTAATCCGATTGTATTCATCCGTTCACCGTATATAGATAAGTATGTGGTCTGTTTATTCAAGAATCCAAACTACTTTACATTATCGAGCTGCGATAAGTATAACTCAAGATATTGATATTTTACCCGGAGCCGCTGACACGCGGCGGGCCCCCGGGGCGCGATGTCGGGCGAGCAGTGGGCCCTAAAAGAATTACGCGTTCCAGCAAGGAACCTGAGAGGTTAAATATCTGTTCTATCTCAAATCCAACGAATTAGGTTTTCCCATGGCTATCTTCCGGCTCCATCAACAGTCCCTGAACAGCACCTAGTGTCAAAGCACTTGTCAATACATAACCAACGACTCCAAACACGATGGTGCTATCTTGTTTGATTGAGAAGTTCCCATGGCTACCTTCCGGCTCCATCATTAGACCTTGAAAACCACCTAGTGTCAAAGCACTTATTAATACATGACCAACGAGTCCAAACACGATGGTGATATCTTATTTTATTGAGGAGTTCCCTTGGCCACCTTCCGGCTCCATCATCAGACCTTGAACACCACCGAGTGTCAAAGCACTTGTTAATACATAACCAATGAGTCCAAACACGATGGTGTTATCTTGTTTGATTGAGGAGTTCCTATGCCTAACTTCCGGCTCCATCATCAGACCAGCTCCATGGTATCATTTTTTCAAAATGTCTCGGTAGTTGTATGAATATGCTAAGTTTCAGCTCAATCGGATGCCAGGAAGTGCTTGAAAAATTGATGACAAAAGGAGTAACCGGAAACACATACAAACAGAGCAAGCTAATATAAAGCTTGTAAAAATAAGATTCTCCCGAACTAATTTGGAGATTGGCCAAGTAGGCAGGAAATATTATAGTGCACACGTGTGTGCGCAAACACAGGTGCACTCTCTATTCCTTTACTCTGATAGTCCGATGGAAGAGCTATCCGACACGACCGGGGACACATCAGGCGCAGGACCAACAGCGTTATGTGCTATCCGAGGCACAGGGGCTTCACACCAACAACTTTGAAACTCCCGACCCGGGAATCGAACCCAGGACCTCACACTCAGCAGTCGCGCTTGCGACCACGAGACCAACGGGGCTGTCACAATTAACCTATTACCGTATTACTGTCCAACACAACTACCTCCAAAATCAATCAGCTCGTCTTACGTCACATTCCGTACCTTCACTTACACCTATGACTATGAGCTTATCGTACTCGTAAATAATAAACCTGTGTAAGACACCAATGGTCTGAAATTACTAGAAATTCAGCTCAATCCCTCTGAAATAAAACATTACTGTGGGAAAGTTAGAGACGTAATAACAATAATTATGTCATGTCACAAAACATCTGTTTTATAATTAATTCTATTATCAATCCCAATAGGATTAAAGTCGAGCGTTAATCACAAAATTATACATCAATACACGTCCGTCACCCAAAGCGACACCTCTGCTGTTCCCACCGCAATACAACATGCAACCGATTATTGACGGAACAAATGACGCGAACAACTAATAATACATAAATATTAGCAAACAGCATTCAATATTTAACTAGTCAAACAAATATTATTACATAAAACATTTGATATTTATACAAACGTTACAATTATCGAAGCACTATGCTACGCTCTTTATACTGCATTCAATATTAATTGTGTCGATAAAAATGAGAGTGATATTGTGAATTGTTCTGTAGATGACCTAAATGGCTCATTGACGGAGAACGCCAGCTGTGTCCAAGGTTCGATCGATTCGGGATCGAGACAAGTATTTTATGGCCTATCGACGGTGAAGATCGCATAACATGGTCCTTTAGGGCAGCTAGTAAATGTAGCGCGTTATTACTGAGCTATATTTGATATTTGTATTGTATTTTCTCATGTTCAGTCGGTAGTGGTGTCACTTTTATTAACTCACTCATTGAAATCCCTCTGTCCTTCAGGATAATTGTCAACAACCGGGTCAATGCTCCAACAAATCTTGTAAATGACTCCAATAAAACTATAAACTCTCTGCAACTATGCAACTCTTTTCCGCAATTTTTCAACATAATACAACGGGTGTAAAAATACGGTTAACGAGGCCGAAAGTCACTTGTTATTCCCGTCACTGTGTTTTTTTTTTGTTCTGGACCATCACTGGGAACCTTCTAGTTACAGAGATAATTAAGGTCAAAGTTACAACTTTTTCAGACGGCTTTTAAAGAAAGTTAAGTTTTGAATGATATACCTAACTTAATTTTAAATACCCCCACGAACCCTGAACCGTTTCATGCACCCATAAATACAATGTTTTGGGTCCGTTACGTTGCGCACTATCGTAAACAGCGACTTTTCACACCAAAAATAAAAATCGTTTTGCAGCAATTATTTTTGTGCAATAATATGTTACTTAATTTTTATGTACAGAATGCGTAGTTGACGCGACGGCTATATGATGGGTCTTTTTACACCCTGTATACAAAAGGTGTGATGTTTGATACCGGTCCACTCGTCACAATAAGTCGCTATCTGCCGGCACGAGCCCTTTATGTAAATGTGCGTGTTAGCGCTTTGGATGCCGGGCCCGCAGGGTTGGTCCTGCGTGCCACAAGTTATAAGCGAGCAGCATTAAGAAACTCTAGTGTACATCTCAAGTGTAGAGTGAATCTTCCTCATTTACGTATCGCTTTACGTAAGTGCCAAACATTCACTTCCCAGTCCTACTATAAGATGACCCTATGTATATTATTGTACTAAAACACTTGCACATTGTGCTTTTATTGTGTGACTTTACTAATATCGAATGCTTTATCCTATAGGTTTTCCTTTCTTCACAAATACAAATGTTCATTAAACTCTGCCTCAAAATTGAGTTAGAACGTACAGCCCTATCAATTTAACTTTCAACTTGGTCCTTACGGCCTAAACTTGGTCCTTCCGCCCTCAAAACGGGTGTGAGCGGAGGTCTGATACAGGTCAACTTATCAACTTGACCGCGCCCGCGAGGATGAGACTACCCTCATGTAAGGGTGTTGCACCCTTCCACTTGACTGCCACTTGAGCTAGTAACAATGTGTTACAATGCCAAGTCAAATAAACTTATGGTTGAATTGGTATTACATTATTGTTTAAGTTGGATAGGCTCACTGCTCTTTTGCAATAACTTGGATTTAACTTGACACTTTTAGAAAGAAAGATAATAATACTCACAAGCCTTGCGTTCTCTATTACTTTTCTTTTAACAAGCAATTCCACAACCTACCTGAATCTTATCTTTCTTACGCCAAATATCAAACTTCAAACTACCCAAATGATCGTCCGCAGCTTGGGTCCCACAGATCTCGGTACATTCCTGGGGCGGCCAATATCCCACGATACACTGAATGATCCGCCAGAGGGCGCCTGCTTTCTTACATAACTTCAGATGTAGCTTCAATATACACATCGCACTGGTCCCGATCGCGGACTGAAAGAACAGAATTGAAATATACGATTTGATGTCGAACTGAAATTGCAAAATTTTAATTTTCTGTAACTGATGTTGGGTGAAAAATGTTTTGTTATAATTTAAAACATAATGTAATGTAAAGCGACTAACAATAGAAAAATCGAATGACAAAGTGAGATATCGCTATAATTATGACAGCTTAACGCAAAAAATGGAGATCATTTTTGTCAAGACGTAAAAATGCCTGTAAACCTAACTTACATACAAACGGTTCCCAAATAATCAAAATAATGTTATCTGTGTGTGTGTAAAGCTTCACATTTGCAATTCCGGAGTACTGCCTGAGATTTTCCAGAAAAGTTAAACTCGGTTAGACTTTTACTGGCAAGAAAATTAATCAAGGGATTTCAGCAACCTTAAAATACCAGAAGTCAAAACGTATCGAGTGGAAATACAGAAATACATATTTCCAGGAATACCCGTAAAATGACATTCTGAGACTGAAATGATTTATCGTGTTCATATTACTTAGTTTTTCTCGCCACCTCGAGATAAAAGGTGATCCCTACGGAACAAACACGAGCAGATTAAACAGGGCGCAGGTGAGAATAAGTTACTCGCCCTTCGTCCACGAGCACCATTAGGCAGACCCTTCGCGTCATATAACTTGCTGCAGGATAAACGAATTGTCTCTGGAATCACCTGAACTGCCAATCTTTTTGTTTCCGTCCCAAAATTTGTATAAAACATCGTACGTAATTACATTTCCGATAAATGTATCTACAGATACACAGTATTTCTATGCTACCTTAGAAACACTGAATTTTCTTTCTCCGTTGGTTTTCCAACATTTTCTAGCACTTACAAATGTTGTCGCTTAGCATAAATAAATGAGGAAAAGTTCCAACGATATGTCAATGTAATTTGGGAGTAGTTGCAGACGTCCGAACACCTACAGCATTAAATATCGACGACGCTACATCGGGCGAGCATGAAATATTCAGCGGCGAGCGAGCGACGACGGCGGCGCCCCGTGCCCCGTCCCCGGCGCCCCCGCTCCTCGCCCCTCCTGCTCCGTACGAGAACATACCGCCGTCACTATTCATTGCTCTCTCGAGCCTTGAATTCTGGAGTAGCGAATCTAAAAAGCAATGTACAGTCAGGTGGCGCTCTACTCAATTCGTCTCCGAATATTTGATACGAGCGCAGTAAGAGCGCCTGATTGTCACCCGTCAAGTAGCACCACCGTATTTCTTACACTTTAGCGAGGGATGTCGCCGCCCCTTGTAAGCGCCGCTGTAGTTTATAGTCCGCAAAGGGTTCCCCCTATATTGACAACCTTTTGTGGGAACTGTTTCCACGAGATATACGAAGAGGTTCGACGGCACGCTGAAATAAAGGGGCCGTTATGCGAACGGATCGGCGGAACGAAATCTTGGTCGGAAGCCAAATTTTTTCACTAAGTCTCCATCATCCTGTTACGGCGCGTTTGTCTATTACGGCCCTCGCTCGCGACAGGGGATTATCATTTTATCCCGCAGGAAAATGCTTAGCTGAAATGAATTTAAATATCACTTCCGGGTACGTACAAATTCATTGTCGGTTCATGAACGATAGACTGAGTCCACGTGTCGTCGCTCCCCAAACTTTTCCCATTATTAAATTTTCAGAAGCTCAAGGGACCTCGATAATCCTCGTCATAAAGAGGCGCCAAAAGCGAAGTCGAAATTAAAACCCTTAGTGAAATCTTATTATAGGCAAATCTAATAGAAGGCGATTTCCTGAGCAGTGTGCTCGGTGTGCTCACACAAACATGATTAGGGGCTGAGGGCTTCGCATAATTGTTGCTATTGGGCTAATTTGGCGTCCATTACTTAAGGGGCAGCGCTTCAGACGTGTAATCGTATTATTCTTTTGTGTATGCGCAGCCCTGTATTATAAATGTTAGTGAATGTGGTTAGGGGATGTTGTTACTAGCTAGCAATTAATTAAAATAATTCATTTGTCTTCAAAACAACTCACTGCGCCCTCTCAACTTGTTTACTCCTAACATCACTTTGCTTTATATAATTGCTAAATAAACAGACACGAACGTTAACATGTTAACAATAAAACATGAACATCTTCCCGTTTGTTTGAACATCACATTTCTCCAAAACAAATGTGTTGACAAGTGTGAGTGTTCGCGGCGGTGCATTACAAGGAATTAGCATAATATCCGGCAAGTTAGCTGCATGCGAATCTTAATAAATTAAGTCGCGAGCTGAAAGGAGCCTTTCTTATAGGCTGTGAATAATTCGTGGCAGCCGGCGAGCCGAGTTGTCGACATTCTCGTGAAATATTACTCAAGTGTTTAAAATGTAACTTTACTCCTGTTATGTTTTGGCTGAGGTTTGAGGTTATGTTTACAGGTCGGTACAATATAAACTTGGCTTGTGCCAATGGTGGGTGATCGTTACATCATAGCTTATATTAAAGACATGTTAAGGAAAATTGAACGTTATGTTCTAAAATCTGGCACACGCAATATGATAGTGCGGTGATCATTGTCAAGTATTTTTCTGTATCGAAACTAGGAAGTATTGTTATCCCGCAAGAATTCTATTGTAGTATGTTAAGTGAGCATGTAGGTAATTTATTGTAGTAATCGTTAATATCACGAAATAAATCTAGAAACTTTATACAACTTGAATAAAAATAAAATCTGAAGCTACTTCCAGTTCGCTTTAAGTTATTAAGTGAGTTAATTTCGCTTCAAAGTAAAAGCGAGGACAACTTCCTTCTAGTAAGCTACCAACTAATAAAAAATAATCATTTTTAGTTTTCTTTTAGTCAATTAATTACCTTTAGTGTTGTCTTTTAGTGTAGAAATCTTAGAAAAGAATGATGTCAAAGAAAAAGGAAGCCTTTGTGAGTTTTCTACTTCCAGGTACCTACATCCTGTTGAACAATAGCTTGCGGACCTATTATTCTAGAAGCAAATGTTCATGCACCGAATTACTGGAAACTAAAACGTTTTACCAATATCGATTGTTGTAGTTAATACAGAAGAATTCAAGGTGTGAGTTGTTAGGTAAATTATATTTTATTAATCCTAACTTTAATATTATAAATGCAAAAGTGAGTTTGTTTGGTACGCTTTCACGTTAAAACGGCTGAACGGATTTGGGAGTTTGGCACATGAGTAGAGCATGACCTAGAAAAGGACATACGGATGATTTCTATCCCGATATTCCCACAGAATCGTGACTTATGCGGGTGAAACTTTGGGGCGCAGCTAGTTTAAAATAAGACTATTTAAACCGACCATTTTTTATTTGCATTATAAATGCAAATTACACACCGATTTTAATCACACATACTATGTTAACAACTTCCACACTAGTTTCCCACAGCCTACTCCAGTTTGTATATTTATTCTCTTCTGTTACACTAGTTTTGCATTACTCAGTAAATAAGACGCAGTGCTTCAAAGGCGTCCCGCGGGTCTGTGACTTGTTTAGCCGCGTGACGTCACTGCATCATGGCGCCCGTGAATGCAACGGACTCAATGTGGCGCGGAATATGTGCGGCTAAATGGGGATCCGTTTACTGAGGTTTACTATTTTAAATGTTGGTGTACTGAACTGGGGTGAAAAAAAAAAGTAAGATACTTAATGATGCTTCCGCTGAGTTTTGATCAGCAAACTATAAAAAAATGAATATTAGAGGTGTTTCGGGCTCATTCTGTTCATTTTAGTTGATACTAGCTTTTGCCTGCAGAGCTACACTCGCGTGGATGTCGGAAAATAGCCCATGGGAACGTACTACTGGGATTAAGTAAAAGGAAGCGAAGCGATGATCCCATACTTACATAATATCCGAGGAAAAGGTCATTGACTTATGTCCTAGATATTCATTTAAACGATAATTATTATAATGTCAACGCATATTTTAATCTAAATTAAATGTCCAATTTAAATGTCATATTAATATAATGGGTAAAGATAAATATAATACCGGTCAAAATGAAAGATAAAAATGGCCACTGTGGGTCATCCTTAGAAGATAGGCGTTATCGCGGACCGTTTTCTTAAACTTTTTAAGATTTACAAACCATTAATTTTACGTATATGTTACGGTTTTCGCAGCACACGCCACTAAAACTCCCAGTCAGCATGATTTTGTCCGACATCTTCAACAATCATCGTCACATTTCAGCCAATTTACACAAAACTTTTATGAATTATACACCTAAACCTTCGTGATGAATCACTTCGTCCATTGGTACTACGTACTACGTCTATCGGCACAAACTACCGAACCGACGCGGTGACGCGGCGGAGACACAGACGCGGCGGGGAGACTTTGTTTTATAATAATAATATATAAATGTACCTAAGTATGATAAAATACTGGTTGTATTTACAGTTTTAGTTGCCAAACAAAAAACTAAAACGTTTTTCGTGGTAAATGCTATTGTTTTTAAAAGTAACAGTATGTTACAGTCAGTGTCACGTCAACAGACTGCTGTAACATACGCGCAGAGCTGACACTCAAACATAATAATATGTTACGTGGGCTTTACTAACTGTGAAACTGTCTGGTCGAACACGTTATGTATTTTTGTAAAGTTAAACGTTAATAAAAATACAATAGTGTGTGTATGCAAATGATATGGATAAACCTTGTTTTATCTCCCTTTGTGCGCTATTTCGGGCGCAATAGGATTTGAATACATCGCGTCTAAAATATGGATTTTTGACAATTTAAAAAAAAAAATCTAAAAAAAAATCGGTATTCTACATCTTTCGTAGTTAGTTCAGTAGTTTTAACGTCCCGACTTTAATCGATTTTGGTAGCATAGAGTGCTTTAGTCACTAAGAATGATAATGATTCAAATTATTTTACATTGATTTATGTACTTCATTCTCTAATGTAAGAATAAGTTTATTTGCGCCTAAGTATATTGAACCAATCACAGATCATACATTATACATTTTGGCAAAATAACTTCAAACACAAGTAGATAATAATAAACAAATCTAGTGAAACTGTTTTAAAACTTTAAAAGATGGCTAGTTTCTGCCCGCGACTTCGTTCGCGTAGAAGTCGTAAGATAATACAATATACTAAAATAACAGACAATTTTTTTTTAAACACACCGCGTCGCATCGCATCGCCCGCCCGCGCTAGATATTAATTCATTTTCGTTTAGCCTTATTTTTGACTTTTTTCTTTTTCCTCGGCTCCTAAGGTTTGTAGCGTGATGTTGCCAAGGCTTGGATAATATTTTTCCCGCTACCGGCCGCTAAACACGACAATATGGATTTTCATAGCAACATTGCCGGCCGCATGGTCACTTGTTTTGACCAGTACCTACAGCTATTTCGATTTGTCTCGAAGAAGGTTCTCAAAATACTGCTCGAATTTCTAAGCATGTTTGAGAAAAATCCTTATTAGATTACCTTAATCATTATTAATAGGACTTTGCCCAACAAAAATAGGATTAATACTAACACTAACTTTATGATTTATGAGTCCAATTATTACTGTTAATCTCCTTTTATGAGAAATCACCACTAATTTTCTCAAAGTTACTCATTTAGTCTGTCTGTCAAGGCAGTAATAAGTTTATTTTTGTAGTAACTAAGTATTAGAAACTAGAGATACATACGTGGTGAAGACATAATATTCAAGTTAATTTTGCTGGCTAAATAAACTCGTGTCAAATTAGGTTCAAACTCATATTGCATTTCGATTCCAACTCAAATCGCGTTCGGTTCAACATTGCTGTACAGTTCAATGAAGGTGTGTCACGACCCCTCTCTGTCGTCTGCAGCACCTCTTAACCAATACCCTGCTATTGTTTAGTTTAGTCTCATTTTTATTTTATTTATATTTTACGGTGGTGTACGTTTCTTTTCAGTGTAGGTAATAATTAATTTTGCTTTAAGGTTCTTTTATTAATGTTCTTTCATTTGATTGTTTCAGGTAAGCGTATATTTCAACGTATCTATACCTAAAGTTCAACTGCAACACCTAAAGTAGGTAAGCAAAGACAACGAAAAAAAAAAAAACTGGTTCTTCCAACAATGTTTCAGAGTGCTACAGATAACTTACTTACATATCTAAATATTCTTGTAAGCTAGTAGTTTCACTCCTACATTACATCTCAACATTAACATAAATTGTATTCTCAGAGCAAAGCAATAATAAAGACGAAAGATGATTTGCTGTTACATTTTATTTAGCATTTGAAATTCGACAGTAACGAGCTTCCACTTTCATTCAATTTTTGGCTCAAACTCTATTATGTATTGGGTCGATGTTTTAATAACGAGTCATCGGGCTTTGAAGTTGTCATTCCATGTAACGATAGTGACAATTCCATGAAATAATAATTTGAACTTGTTAACGACGACAGTTTTTTTGTTTTTGTGAAAACAATTTTATTTTGCTTTTCTCAATTTTGTCTGTTGATGTTAACAAAAATATTTTTTATTCGTAATCTTTAGTAGTACCTAAAGATTACGAATAAAAAATAATTTTATGTGTCGTGAGTTTGTTACAAATCACAGAAACAGACATTATAACTATCTAGAAAAAAAAATGACTGTTAAAATGTACAATGTTTATTCTACGAAACAGATTCTATTATTATAGATTAATTTAAAAACAGTACGAACGTAGAAGTATCTATATCATTTTTTGAGGCTTAAGAAGCTAACATTTGACGCGAGTATAATATAATAATTCATAATGTTAATAATATGAGTACCACATTATTCCATGAAGTATATTTTCCAGACTAATTAAATGGAAACCAAATTGAGAGTTTAGAAATAATTAATTAACCCTAAAGACGTCTTAAATTATCTTTAGGAAATTAATCATTTTATTTATTAAGTGGTGAGATGCCTCTTACTTAGTTAAGTTACTTTCTTTACCTACTTATGTATCTTACTTAACTGGGTCAAGAATTTTTGAATGAAGATACCGTTTGAATAAATAATTTCTATGATGGAAGTCGCTAATGTTAAGAATGAGGAGCTATCAAATAGTCGAATCAATAATGTCTTGTAGTTATTGAGATAAACTTCAAAGATTGTCACAAACTTCAGGACTCAATTCTTTTATTCAGCGACCATTCTTCTAATTTCCAATACCGTCGGCTTTATATTCATATTTCTTAATATGGCAGATGATATCCATGAAACGTCCGTTTCCTTGAACGATAAAAAGTGGCACAATGATAGACGCTAAAATCTTCAATAACCCTTTTAAAGTTTTAATTTAATCCATACTGAAATTCTCTTGACATCTTATCAAAATTTCGCTGGTATTTTGGCGATGCTAACATGTCCAGGTACAATACTCCACAATGTCTGCAATAGTCATATTCACAATCGTCTATCACGGCAGTAGATAAAGGAATCCGAAGTAAGGACCAATACCCTAAGCAATCATGCATTCACCCGCGCCCACACAGCGCATTCACAAGGCAATAGGCCCGCATACCGGCCGGTATCGGTACCGGAACCGATACCAGTTTAGGCCACCTACACACGGCCGATACAAAACTGCAATCACAGCTCGCTAAATATTTATGTGTATCGCGTGATACGTACAATCAATTTATTGTCGCTCCCCGTGATTGACGAGCCGTCAATGCGTTCGCTTCTAGCGATAAATGATCGAGGACCAATCCAATGTTTTTGTTCAATCGTAAGAACTGATGGACGGCCGAATCAATTGGTATCAATCAACATTGACGCTATTGAAGCTGACACCTCGAGATATAAGGAGTCCGCCAGGTCCCACTCATCTGCATTTGAATGACTCGGAAGAGATCGATATAGTTAGGTATGGTAATGGACATCGGCAGTTAGATTAGCCGAAGATTCCAATATTCATCGATGTCATTATTATAAGGACGGTATTTTCTTCTCGTATTTCTCGGATAGAAACAAAAGTGAGGCTCATGAATTCATGTTTTATGTATGTGGCGCTCGAGTATTTTCGTCAACTGCTAAGCTGATTTTGAGAAACGAAATGCCATTCGATCTGTCTCATTGTGAAGCGTAGAAATGTCGAACTAGAAACGTTACATTAACATTTTGTTTATTTACTTTTTTCATGAGTATTCCATTAGGTCTAAATCAATACTCAGCACTTAAAGAATTTTAAACATTTCTCTTTAGAGGAAATTGAAATATGGCCTTCCTACCTAGAGTAAACCACCTCCACTGTTCATAGCATTGTTACAAAATAATAAATTTTACTAGCAAAAACTATTAATTTTACTAGCAAAAACTGATTGAAAACACCGGTTTTTTTAGTAGGTACTTAAATCCGAAGCCGACTTTATTACTCCATCCATTCATTAATTATTTCGAGAAACGTCAGTTGGGTACAGTAGTTAGTCTCAAGAGTCGTCTGATAGGCTTTTTGCTGTAGTTCATTGGATCGCAGCATCCGAGAAAAACCACTAGAGATTATTCTCGATGATGGGCTTAGTACCAGGAATGAATATAAAAATATTCAAACCTAGCTTCTGCCTGCGACTTAGTCCGGTCAGACAGACAGTCTCTGGAAGTACTGATATTTGTACTAAATACCACAATACAGACAATACCACAAAACATCCTATGGTACTCAGCATTGTGTAACTTTATTTATTTAAACTTTTCGCACAAAAAAATGGTACAAAGGCGGACTTAATGCCTGAGGCATTCTCTACCAGTCAACCAAGGGTGGTGAAGAGATTAGATGGCAGGTGCTCTAATTGAGAGGAACAAAGAGAAAAAATATATAATATATCGTATTGCATTATAGATAAAACAGGTTTACAGTACATAAATAAGCTATAAACTTATGATACATATACTTACTAACTATAATAAATACTATATATATATAAAACATACAAATTCAAGGGAGAACGGTGATGACATGACTCTACTCCATTTATTTTGAAAAAAAACTCCGCAGTTTCCGCTTAAATGCATAACGACTGGTGGCCGTCCTGATATCAAGAGGAAGCGCATTCCAAAGAAGAATGGATTGAATATGAAAAGAAGAATGAACAAAGTCAGAAGTATGAGAAGGACAGAGTAGAAGAAGATTGTTAGAAGAACGCAGAGTCTTAGTGTGTGAAGAACACAGATATTGGAAGTGAACACAAGATAAGGAGGAGGAGTGGAGAGAGTTGAGAACGGAGTAAAGCGTGGTCAAAGCACGCAAACTTCTTCTTTGGCGAATGGACATCCATTTGAGCTCAGACCTATAGCTCGACACATGGTCATATTTCCTAAGGTTGAATATGAACCGGATACAGTTGTTGAGTAGTCTGTCAAGCTTGTCCAGCAAAACTGCATTCAAGTCAAAGCACACGTCACCATAGTCGATGACGGGGAAAATTAAAGTCTGCACAAGCATAGTTTTCGTCTTAGCGGGCAAAAAGTTCCTCAGACGATACAGGGATCTCAGAGTACCGCTGACCCTTTGACTAACACTAGAGACCTGGCGTTGCCAGCTAAGCGTTGAGTCCAGATGCAAACCGAGATCCTTCACAGTAGAGGTAATGGGGATGACGGTGCCATTGAAGATTAGAGGAGGAAGAGAGCTGAGCGTCACCCTACTCATCATGCGTGAGCTCCCAATTACAATGGCCTGACACTTTGAGGGGTTTACTGACACCCCAATACTATCAGACCACTTTTTGATGGCATCTAAATCTCGGTTTGCATCTGCTATAGCGTCTGACAAACCTTCAACCCGCTCAGCTGTATATAATTGAAGATGATCGGCATAAAGATGATACGAACACCGAAGACAGTGAGTTATAAAATTAATGAAGATGTAAAACAACAATGGAGAAAGAATACCGCCTTGTGGAATACCAGCATCCAGGTCACTCAACTTTCTATCAGTGAAAGAATTTTAGTACACAGATTAGTACTTCCAGCCGCACATTACAGCCGCATCGCCTTTAGGTCTATATATTATTCGTTTAGATTTGTAGATTGTTAGCTATTTATACCATATTTATCTATACAAGGTGTAGTGTTTGCGTTAGCTCCTTGAACTCATGAGTTTAGAACATTCTTATTTTGTTCTGCACGTCATCCACTTCACGAGAATATTTTGTACGCGCTGATACTTATTAATTTTAATATTTCAATATTTCTGTGAAACATTTACAAACTATCTCAAATATTTGCATTTATTGTAAACACTCGTTGAAGTATCCTTGAGCTAATAACCAATCTAATTTTATTTTTATTAGATGTGACTGATTTCAGAATCTCAAAACATTTTAGCCTAATGTTGTTAGTTATTTTAATTTTCTTGAGTAATTAAATTCTATTAATTGGATAAATATTACTTAGTGACCTACACCTAAAAAATAAATAGGTAATGTATCTAGCCAAAAACTAAAATTGAGAATTTTAACTTAACAAGCTGGGTAGCAAAATATTTTTACTCAAATATGCTTGGAAATTCGATCCTTATTTTGACAACCGTCTTCGAGGTAAATCGAAATTGCTGTACTGGTCAAAACAAGTGACGATGCGGCCGGCAATGTTACTATGAAAATCCATATTGTCGTGTTTAGCGGTCAAGTAAACTCATATCCAATCAAAAACATAAATGTGAAATGGGAGCCAAATTCAAAGTGTGGTTATCTACGCCGACAAAAGAATTGAGATCTAAATGGGTGCCAAGTTCTATAGATAATCCTGAAATTTATAAAGAACATACAACATTCTAAAATAAATTTAAAACAAAATTTGTTGTTTTTTCTGTTATAACAATGTTTGCTATTTAAAAATATAATTTCATTGAATAGTCGAATTATTTACACAAAGCACTTAGGATGAACTCAAGCTGAAAATTTTACTTGGCTAGTTTTTATCAGCACGCCAACATTTTAGAGGAGTATGATATGTTGGCCTTACAATAAAGAAACGGTAAAGATATTTCTGTATACTGTCACTTTTTGTAAATAAATTATTATTATTCGTCAAGTAAAAGTGATCCGTAAAATCTATTTTCAAATATAAATACAAATACAAATATTTTCAAATATAAGTAGTAAGATTGTGTTAGAATGTTTTTCTTTTATAACTTAATTAGTTACACTTATTCGCATTGATGTCAGATCGCTGAGCCCGGCGTTGTAGTTTGTGTTAATATATCGTTGTCGAAGTTCTATAAAAAACGTGTGCCGTCGGGGAAACTCCGTCAGGAACAAGTTCAATTCAATTGAATTCAAATCTTTATTGCATATCTCATGTGTGTACAAACTCTTAAAATGATTGTTATAAAGTTCACATGGACCCCGTCGGTTCTTTCCCCACGTATGCTTTAATTAATTAATTTTCGTAGCCACCATTTTGCATTTACATTTTGACCTCACTATCCGCTTTGATACACTCAAAAACATACGTAACGTATAAAATAAGTACGAATTTTTATATATTTTTTTTATTAATGGGCTATACATTGCCTAGGTATTGTAAAGAATACCTGAATTATACAGATTACCGGTAACATATATACGAATGAATATCGCCCACAAGGCGCACGGGCGATATGTACCGGAATCTCACCGGTGCGGGAGGCGTCGCGCCGCGATTGTTGTCGTGTGGTCCGGCTCTGGTGCGGCTCCGACATCATGTACAGGAAGCCTAAATGTCACCTCAAGATACGGATTATGACTATATTTCCAAACCCTTAAATCCCCGTGACCCTGGACGCGTCGCACTCCTGTTGCCCGCCTCGCGGAAAACTTAAACAGCCAATGATTAACCATTATTATTAATTATTGGTTGTCTCAGTCATATAAAATAATCTGGTACCTATATACAAAACGATAAAAGCGACATTTCATAATGGAACCAATACTCCTACAAAAGAAAATATTTTTGGTATTATAATTTCGAAAGGCGTTAAAAACCGATTACTTGAATTTTTTTTTTATCTTAAAAAAAATCTGTTTTCTGATTTTTTCCTTTGTATACACACATTTACCAAGCTGGACACCAAATTTCAACTTTCTAGGTCATCTGGAAGTGGGTTAGGTTTTTGATCTATAGGTAGGTTTGTCAGTCAGTGATAAAAATGTAAAGCGCTGGTCGGATGGCACGGCACGCCAGCATTAATGACATTATCCGTCGGGCTCTTGTCACCGCCGGGGTGCCAGCTGTGTTAGAACCCAACGGCTTGGCACGCGACGATGGGAAGAGGCCAGACGGAATGACCATAATGCCCTGGAAATTGGGTAGACCTTTGGTGTGGGACGCAACTTGTGTCGACACCCTCGCGCCATCCCATCTTACAGCCATCCATAGCACAGCGGGCTGTGCTGGGGCAGCTGCTACAGGAGCAGAAAACCTCAAACGGCGCAAATATAACAACCTTATTGGGAGCTATATGTTTGAGCCGTTTGGGGTTGAAACACTAGGGCCGTGGGATCCGAGTGCTCATCGAGTATTTCGGGACATCGCTAAGCGATTGGTCGACTCTTCACGTGACCAGAGGGCTGGCCTATTTTTAGCCCAAAGAATCAGCATTGCCAGTCAACGTGGCAATGCTGCCAGCCTTTTGGGCACCTTTCCCATTGACAGCGATGCGGACGAATTCTTCGATGCTCAATGAGCCCCTCCCCTTTATTTTTTCTTTTTAATATTGTTATATATATATGAAATTTTTTTTTAGTTAATTTACTATAATAAGTTACCCAATGTATATATTTGATAGGTATAGGTAATCTATTCGAAATAAATACTTCCATATAGGGTTTAAAAATGTTGATTTTTAGGCGTTGATATCTCAACAACCGTTTGAGCTGTATTTATGAAATTTGGGGTTCTAGTTAATCTAAGGAGTATTAATAAATAAACCAAGTTTCATGTGTGTATGTTAAATCGATTTTGAGTTATTGAAGGGTGAAAAGTAGCTCCAAATGGTTCGTGTAATATAACACACGGCTGCTGCGTCGCCAGTTCATTTCTTGAACTTGGCTTGACACGCGGCCGCGTGTCTAGATCTTTCGTGTTGTTTAAAAATGGAACGAACTTTTTACTTCAACTCATGACAACCAAGGAGGCAACTTATCAAAGATTTTGTTTTTGGCTTGCAAATAGAGCTGTTTAAAGTAAAGAAGAAACAAATGAACATAATGGCGCGTGAAAAATTATCACATATCACATTATCACGATTGTCCATCACGGCGCCAGCTGCAGGCCGCGACAGTAACGTACTATACCTATCACAAACTACACGTAACGTACTACACCAAATTATACAAATAACACAAATCATAAAGTTACTACTATAGATTCTACTTGTATTCATAAACCACCAGCATCTGGGAAAATAACATCATGTTCATCTTAATACTGTAATAACCCATAGAATTGTATCGCAATATGAGACAATGTACGTTTACGATCGCAGAGAGCGGTGTTATCGCGGCATTATTGCGCTCAGGCGCCGTATGTCGGCATTAACGCACTTAGGAACTACTCTGCTTCTTATAAACAGTGAGAAGTAACAATAGGCTGGTAGAAAGTCACAAAAATAATGGCTTAAGTTAACTGTTCAAGCGTAAACACAGGTGCAAATCTAGGCGGGGCTAGACGCATTAAAAACACATTACGCTCTTTTATTTTCAATTACATTGCATTTTAACTGCATTGACATAACTACCAACTGTCAATCCTGATACCTTGGCTATTGTCACACGCAAAATAACGAAAAAATAACGGTCAGCTTGATATAGAGTGAACCTTTATTCAAATCTCTTCTGTGGACACAGAATGAGCCACTCGTGTACCAGCTACAAACACGGTGTATTCTTCCCAAACAATATTTTGTAGAAAGGAACCCTTGTTATAGAACTCCTCTACAAACTACTGCTACTTATTGAATTGGTTTGGGTAAAAACTTTTCTATGTGAAATGTATCCCTTCCATAATACGTTTTATATTTGTTCGGTAGTTTCTCTGTGATTCACCGCCGTGTTTGGACACAAACGTTGTTTGAGCTGGAGTAAGTATTGACGTTTCATATTTTATTGAAATCGATTAGGAGTTCTCGTCAAAACTTTTGTAATATAATTTCAATGGTGGAGTTGTACAGACGTAAAACTTTATAATGTTAAAGTATGATTAAAGATTAACTTTACAGATTGTACCCCTAAAAAATAAACAAATTTTATTTTTAACTGTTGTAAAAGATTGCCCAAAGTCTATTATTCTTACCCAAAACTGGCCGCATAAGCCAAACATATATTCAGTCAGATTAAACCCCTTATTCAACCCGCACCTCACGTTGACACAGCCCACAACTCGACCCCAAATAAGAGAATAAAAACAACCCGTAAAAAGTGCCATTACAGTTCCTACGAGTGCACTGCTGTGTTGTGCTTTTGCGGCCTCAAAAAATGTTACACAGACTCTCAGGCCGCCTGGTCACCGGTCGCCGCTCGCCGCCGGCATACAACCTTACGCTGGCCCTATTTAGTAGGCTTTGCGTGATAATCTTTATTAATAGAGCAATGCTTGGACTTTTTGTTGAGATATAGTTTGAGGCTGTGTTAAGCTTCGTAGACTTATGTTGTGGGCTCAAATAGCTGGATAATTCCGACCTTAAATGTCAGCGAATTCGTAGTTAAAAGTTTTCGTTAGTTTAATTTAAGCAATAGATTAAACTTGTTTAATTAAGCTTGTCGAAAATACCTGGACAAGATTGAGGACAGTAAATAATGGCGTAAAAGGCAAGAGGCTTAATTGCCCTGCACAGGAGATACCGAACAATAATAGAAAGTTTAGCTAACAGTGACCTACATAAACATAGGTACCATAATATGAATACAGTACTTTATTAATGCTGAACTGAATTCAGAGCACCTTAATTTTAAACCCATTATCGAAAGTTGAACACACTGACCCGTTCCCGGGGCGACCTTAAAAACAAATGTCCCACTTAACTGAATCGGCACAGATTGTGCCGTTCATTCCATTAGGGCGCACATTTGCATAACATCTCAAATGTTAAGCGTATGCATGTCGCGTAACCTTGTTTTACCGAGATTCGTCCGGCTGTCCGGTACCGTCCGGCCACTCAGTCCGGCAGGTGGAACTTTTAAACGGCGGTCGAGCGTTGAGTTGTGAAAAACTTTTAACGAGCTTCCGGTAAGCCGTGCCGTGCTGTTTAATAATAGTTTTAAATTGCAGCACGAAAGGGCTCGCAAATAAACACAAGTTTGTACAGATGCGTGCGACTTATTGCGACCATTATTATAACGCTGTGTAACAGAACTGAGTACTGTCTACTATCGGCTACTTGTCATTCGCGCAGAATAAGTCAATGGAGGGAAAAACGGTTTATTGAAGGACGTAGACGATACTTAGGTTCGCGATATATCTAACCGAACGTATCCTATAGTCATCGCTCCTAACCACAGTTCACTGACTGCTCGGACCAGAACCCAGATAAAAACAATGAACACTTCACGGCCACCTGCACCAATCTGTTTGCGTTCCATTCCCTTGAATAAACAGATTATAACTAGTTAAGTGACAGTCGCGTCGACTGACAAAGTACACGAGAATTTCATAAACAAACTTATGCAAATACCGCCACTGAAGAAGCTCCCCTTAAACATAAATCTGTGTGCCGTTCACAGAGACAAACGTGCCCCTCGACGTCGATCCAATATCAATTTTATTGCGTGGTAGCAAGATTGATTTTAGTTTGTCACTTGTTAAAGAGATGGGATGTGGTGCTCCTGAGAGAGCGCAGTGTTTACGTGCCGGCGAAAGTCGAGTTGTTTTTTGTTCGGCAATAATTTCCGGATCGATGGTAATGTGAGAGGCTGTAATAAATGGCGAGAGCGGTGCTTGCGTACAGGCGACGGCGACTCGGTGATGTTACGTGGACGCAAACAAATGCCAGCAGAAGACCCACTTTATACGATAGACTCGAATAAAAACTTGAATTCAGTTCCATACAGTGATCTTAGCTAAAGCAATAGTATGCCTGTCGTCAACAAGCAATAATATAACAAACAGTTATCACGGGCACGTTTCCATACTAAAATCACAAAAAACACAAGTCTCTGTAAAGTTTTAACGCCATAAAAACGACTCATCTACGTAAAATCATGCATTGCATTCACCGTTTAACATTTTTAGTTACCACCTTTTGTATTAGGTACCACCTCTTAAGCAAATTAAATGACTGACTATTAACTCGTATTGTTAAGACTGGTCCTTCTGCATCAATTCTTGTCGCTTGCCTGTAATAATACATGTTCTGCATGTTTTCCTCACTCCAGATGACAGTATCGCATGTTGTCGTGACCTTGAACGTCCTTGAGTCGTGGCTGATGGAGATGTTACATAAAAACGAATGACCAAGATAACCTAACGGCGGATTTGATATTACTATTTGTAACATATTTCAAGAAAAGATGTTTAATGGAGGAATATAAGAATAGATAAACGTCACGCTTGTTATTCTTGAAATACCTAATAACAAAAGTTGCTCAGTTTAGGTTTCTTATTTATTCTCCTAAAAAACCTATAATCCAAGCTAACTATATAATAATTAAATTGCCCCAAAAAAACACAATAGCCCGACTGCCGTTAAAATGCATTGTGAACTCTAAGAGAGTCTGGCTAAACTTCAAAATTCCGACCCCTTTGGCGATCTTCCATGTATTTTATTTATTTTCCTGCCCCATCCATTTTTTTTTGTCACTTTCTTACACACCTACCCAATAATAAGTTTGATCTAAGACCACTTTAACTAATAAGGCAATTCGAATTCGTTCAGTGTAACTTTAGTCTCCCATCAACATCGCACATCCACCTCGCTTGGGTACCTACCTCACTACTTTGTTTCATGTCACACCACACTCATCGGTAGGGTTCGTGTTAACCCTTCATCACTCGACCCAGGCCGGGCGTTGTCGCTAATTACAACCGTCACGGATTTAATTGGCCATACATTCCTTTGATATTACAGCATGTTTGGGTTATTGTTTTATTCACTGCTGGGGAATTTAGTTTTGTGTTTTAACGATCACAAGGACTCTTTATTTGTGACATTCAGGTGTGAAATTCAGATTAAATTAAAATAAACCTCTATAAAAATCACACAAATAAACAGTTCAGGAAGAGAACAATTCATTTCTAGGTAAAAGTTAGTCTGTTTCTGATTGGAAACAGCTTACACAAAACGAATTTATCCTCTCCTAACTATTAAACCTCTATACAAATAAACCTCTAATATTTAAACCGCTATAATAATCAGACACCATGCCAATACTTATAAAATAATTATTCCATGACTTTTAAAACCCAATGCTCCAACAACTACATCCAAAGCCCTTTCAACGTTATCAGTAGTTGGCAGTCCGACCCCACGATTATCGCGCACGATACCATAAGCACTCGCCATCATTGCGTACGTCCCATAAAAAGGGGCCCTCGCACATAACAGATAAAACTAAACTTATTCCCGGAATGTGACTAACGGAAAACGAGGATCCAACATTACAATAATAAAAACGTTTGTGAAATGGAGTGAAAAGTCAAAGCACTGCATTAGACAACTCTACACTTGCGTCTGAATCATAGGAATGTAAACTTTATTACGGTAGTGTAAGGTAGGTTTAGGCAGCAAGTAGTTTCGTGAGGGCGGGTAGAAAGGGCGTTTCAGACTCCGGCAGAAGCAATTCATTCCACATTAAAAGGGCGAAGGGCTTTTTTATAATAATTGCGGATGCCATCACAAGATCATCGGCTGAATCCTGTAATATATGTAAATGACCCGACTGTGTTCCGTGTCGGCGATGCTCCATATAAGCGCTCTTTATGGGTCGAACATTGATTCCCTGCAGCCATCAATTTGAATTGATCGCTGTAAGTTATGGCAGATTTAAATAATCTATTAGTTTGAGTTCACAGAGTTCCTGCTGAAATTAAATGCAGTATGGAGCGGATGATATTACAAGCGGCAAAATTGCACTCTTCACCACTATTATACCTACTTGAGATATAACAGCGGTGAAGAGTGGAATTTTAGGGGGCTTTATAATGTACGACGAACTTATTGGGTTCTAAAGGTGCAAAAACAGCCTTCTTTGAATGATCCTATAAAAAAAATCTGTCAATATTAACAGAGTAGGTATAACCATATTTTATGTCAAATTTTGTTTAAATGGAATTTTCACATCCTATGATACTTTCGACTTAACCCCAAAGTACTCTTCATGAAACTCGCTAAAAAAAAGTGGTGGTGGTGGTAGCGCATCGTAAACCCACATTTTCAAGTCCTTTTCCTATATACAAAAGAGTAAATCCTTGACCTTTCGTTAAGAACAGACGTTCTGTGTAATAGGCCGATGTGCCATCACATTTATTATGTACAAGCAGCGACGTGTGAGCACTGAGCAGGCATCTGCCGCACGCGAGCCTGGCCTTCGATACATCATCGAGAGGGCTCATCAATATCTATTAGCCACTTAATTTACTCGTTTTGCTCAACTTTGTTGTTTACTTTTATATAATAGGCACGTTGTAGAGACACGAAGGTTGTGTTCATAAAATGTGCTCGCTTAATGTTCAGAAATCATACCATTGCATGGTTGTATGCAATGTCTCTTCCATGCAAAATACGTCAATCCGATTACTATTACACAATATTTTTACATATTCACTGCATAAATAGGCTCGCCGCCTAACCGCGAAATGCGGGTGTATTATAGATACACCTCTGTCCAACCCTTGGCGAATCTTTTGAATGTAAGGTTTTCGGAAACCAGAGTACAACATTCAAGTTAGAAATTACTAGGTACATAAATAGGTAACAACGTGAAATAGTTATAAATTGACGTGTCTTTTATAAAACTTTTGACTCTTAGCAGCAACGTTTGCAACTAACTAATATAAAATTAACTCTAACTATGAATTCTTCTTTTCTCTACACATATTTTTATCATAAAAATATGATATTATGAAGTGCGCTAGATACTTGGAGCGTTTCCCTCACGTCGAATATATTTTTTCCGCGTCGGTTGAGTCGCGTTCATCGCCGCGCTTCCTGCGCTTTACGTCGCTTCACTCCAGGGCTGCCTCAGGTTTCACTTGGCTAGTTGAAAAGTCGAAAGATCGTCTTGAAGTGACGGTTCCACTTTCCGGTTCTGTGAATAGGTAGAGGTATGAAATATCTTTGGTAGCTGTGAAGTTATAAGTATGATGAAATGTGGTATTTTATTTATTTATATTGCTGTATTTAGAATGTTAGTACCTAGTTAGCACTGGTCAACCAAAAAAAAGAAAGTAGTAGTTATAAAACAATACCTAGAAATTTGACCAGTTCGTCCTTTTGCCAACAAAGTCCGGTATTTCATTGTCAACCCTAGTGTGTCAGCTCCTGGGCGCCGGATGCAGCGTGTCGAATTGACGACGTTTGTTGATCGGATGCACCGCTCCGCGCCAGTCAGATCACGCCAATATATTCATGTGAGCTATTTTTCGAAATTATCTAATTCAATACAAACTAGTTTGTTTCTCGCTTTTGTTTCGATATATTTATAAACTCTTAGGCACAAATGGCTACGTTAACCGTGGTTTCAGTTCAGTGTCAGTGACAAAGACAATGGTAGCTTAATAGCTGTAGAAATAATTAAACTTGTTTTAGTTTATTTGTAAAACATAAGGTCAGTTGGAAAATACATATTTATAAACAGGTGAATCACTAAATAAAATACAAAAGTTTTGCATAATTTTTATTCCTCTCGTTAAATATCCACGTATCATAATTTCCGAACAACGTAAGATACAAATTCTTTTTACAAAAAGCTCAGCAACTTTATCCTGGCAAGCTAGAATTAAGTTAGTCGCCAGCGTCTATCGTTGCACGAGAAGAGGCAAGTCCTTGCCGCAGCCTGCAGCCGTCAGCCGTCCTGAGGGAGGCGGCGACAAGGTCGGGTTGGCTCCCTGAACCGATACATATAAAATTGCACCGACAATTTCAGGTCTCAACATTCTTGTATTTTTTTTTTGTATCAACAGATAACATAGGTACTTGTATTTAGTCTAGAAGCAAGTTAACAGATCCTAATGTCGTTGCACGGCTTTGTAAGTCCATTTATGTGTGTTTTTCTAGTTGTATTTTGTGGTCTTAAGAGACCGAATGTAATTCCCGAGCCAGTGCTGAATATTGTTGCGAAACTTAATGTCTGAACTTTTATTTTATTCGCATTGTTGCAGTGTCAAATGCGTATTTTACTCATAAAATATTTTACGTTAGTAGACGAATATTTCTTTTGAAAAAAAAAAATATGTTCATGTGATCTTAGAAAAGTCAAGTAGTTTTCTTTATAATTACCAATTTACGTTATTCTTAATGTCCCTGCCGCAAAAACATAATTAACAACATAAGTTGATTGATAAGTTAATTATCCAACATAACGTATTTCCATGATAGATTTGATGTTTGTCAATTTACAAAGTATGGCAAAATAGCTTAGGCTGCCAAACAAAATAAAAAGTTTCGTTCAATACACTGCCTGCATAATATATCCCACCTTCACTGAGCGACGCCGCGACGTCGCCACATCCGGATCCAGTACGTAACATTATTTTCCAAGATCGGATAGCGTCGACACGTGAGGAGCCATGTCGCCGCGCAGACAGATTTATCAGATGCATCACAGAGTCGCTGTAACAAGCCTGGCATCCATCATGTACACGTTACAGCAGGCTTGAGGGAATACTTGATGTCCACTCTCTGAGTGTAATCCCTGAGTCGATTTTAACTGTACCTGTAGGAAGGGGCAGGTGTATTAAGTACTTTGAACCTTATGCAATGGCTTTGTACATGATGCAATGGTTTTGTACATTCAGAAAAATCAATTCATAAGCAAATTGGCATCCTACGTCAATTTGCCGTGTTGTGACCGTTTCAAACACCGGTCGAAGAATGAGAGTTGAGATTTAAATTCCAGGACACTTTAAGTTGGTAGTCAATCTGAACAGCGTACAGAGTGATACCTATAAGAACGAATTAAATCGAGCATTATTTCCAAAAATACAGCAACAATAAAATTATGAATCCTCGAACATTTACGATAGAACTCGGTTCAATGCGATGCTTTCACGAATCGCGGTAAATCTAATTACTGTATCCTCACCACACGGACCCCAGGACCAGCTCGTAACTGTCCAATTTATTAATAAAACGAAACGGGCTCTCATTGAAACTAACGTTTATTTATTTGTTTATAAAGTGTAGTTGTTATTATTGCGTGTAAAAGTTTATTGCATGTAAAGCCACACTTTGAGTATGACCGTTAAACCGTAGGAGAGTAGGTATTTTACGATGCTTATGCATGAATTCTTTGAATGGTGTGAGTGTCTCAAAGACGTTCTACAAATAAGAAAATAGATATACGAATAGCCTTACGATCAACGATAGTGAGCGTTATCGTCCCTCACTATCGTATCAGTAATTGATTGTAAAAACTAAAATTATTTTATAAACAAATGCTTTTATACCAATAATGAAACTAGGTGAGTACAAAATTAGTCTTTTCTTTTTTTTCGTAATTCGCAATGTCAGCCATGATTATAATAATCTTACTTTATAACTTTTCCCAATAATTTCAAAAGCTAGTTATGAGGTTCGCGTATACCCCAACATGTGTAACAATTAATTAATATACTAACATCCGGCGCAGCCGCTTGTCTAACTTATCTGAACAGCGCACATTATGACCCGTTACGGGACAAACTTAACTAACACACCGCTCATTTCACTTGACAGGGGCGTCAAATGTAAATATGTTCACTGGAATATCGGTATTAGAACTCAAAGAACCTTGGTCATAAATGAAATGAAATGAAATGAAATGAAATGAAATTGTTTATTCTGTAAATAGGATATCGCAATCACTTTTACACGTCATATTATTAAAAAAATAAAATAAGCTAGATGAGGTCGGCGTTTCCTATCTGACTACTCTGAGAAGAAAGGCCGAAACAAACTCAGAGGTCGCAGTCTCTTTTAAGGTCCAGACATAATCTTGGTCAAGCCATATGAGGACCATGTAGATTAATGTCTGAAATGGTCTTTTGAGGAAAGAACCACACAGATTTGAGTGGACCTGTCCAGTCAGTGCAAGCATTTGTCAGTAACCGAGGAGCTCAACTCAGAGCTGAAGGAGCTCAACGACTCGACGAACAATACCAAAAAAAGGACATTTGGGTAGGCCGCAGAAAGTACTCAAAACTGCCAGACCATCATTAAAACAGGGAAAGAGGAGCAAAAAATAAAAAATGATCCACATAGTCCTCACATTCACAATAATCAAAACAAAATAATACTTTACAAAGTAATAATGTCATGTTGTATAAAGAATAATCAACAATGTCAATTTGTAGGTATATAAAACTGGTATAATTTAATGATTTTAGATACTAATTAAAGTTAAAATGTCAAGTTCTAGGGTTTTTTCAAGGCTTAGCAGATTGCATATTGGCAGAACAAACACAAAAAAGTGTTTTTCAAGTACTCTACGAGCCACTACACGAGCGTCCTATAGCGTAGCAGTCGTGCTACGGCGTAGCAGACGTGCTACGGCGTAGCAGTCTTTGCTACGACCGAAAGGACTTCACTCCTTTTACCTTTCAATCAAATTGAAGTGATAGTATAGATTTATAAACTCAAGACCTGCAAAAATGGTCACCCATCCTCAGACTAACCGCAGCCAGCGCAGCTTATCTTCGCAGGCTATGTTACCAGAAGTTGTCGACATCACAGTGCAGTAACATGCATTTAAAATAAACAGTAAATGGAAGGCGTACGTGTGCGCTCAGCTGCTCCACTTAATGAACACGGATATCCATGCGCCAGGCGTAGACGTGCCGTAGGAGCGCACAAGCGTAGCAAACGATCGACCTCTCTGCGCTTTAATTGGCTAAATGTCCCACTTGGCATATTGACTATCGTTTTGATGAGTTCTTTTAACGATGTTCTCATAGTTTTTAACTCAAATCTTTCCACGTGGATTGGTGGAGAAAAAATCATCAGCTGAAACCAAATTATTTGAAACATTATAAGAACGGTACCTGTTTGTAGTTTCTAAGACGCTAAATCAATACATTAACTATAAGTCTTACACTCTACAGCATGCAACAATCATACACAAGACTAGAACCTCCACACGGAGCTCTTATTTAATTAACGGAGACCATAGACAAGTTTATTGTTCATCGGGGACTGCCTCGGTTGTGACTTGTTGCCGCAGGAATGTGTCGCCGAAGTTGGCACAATAGTGTCGGTTAGTGCTGTGCTGTAGGATTGTTTGTGCACTTGAAGGCATGAATGTCATCAGGCTCTGGTCACGCCTTGCGTTATCAACTTGTACTTTCATGAAAACATGAAAGCATTGCTCTTAAAGTTCGTATTTTGTTTATGTTTCCCCTTCAGTTTCGTATTATCATTATTATACATTTGTCATATTAGTAATACAATTTTCTGAAAATAAATAGTTGTCTGGTGCTTGTATGCTGCACTTAAGAATTTAAACGCTAATAAATATTTTTAATAACTCACAAAAATAATATAAAAATTTTATTGTCACGTAAAACACTTTAAAATGTACCATTTTACCAATAAAATCATAATGTCTGTAATATGTGCTGATATCATAAACATTCAGATCAACCATTTATTCACGCAGAACATTTAAATAAAGGGTTATTAAAAGTAACCGTTAAAATAAAACTATTCGTGTGGAGCCATCTTGTCTATAGCTATGATAAGTTTTGTACGTTCTAACTTTATCCAAATGAAACTGAAAAACACGCCAAGAAAAACTTTTAAAAGTGATCATATTTTTTTTAATTTTAATTTTCAAAGGTCATGAAACTACCTCAGTTTGCAACAGACAACAATTCCACAAAGCTGTGGTTTACTTATCTTACTACCTAATCTGAAGCTGAAGTAAAGTCTTCCAAAATTACGAATATATTGACCTTAATAGGTAGTAATATTGTCTATCTATTACGCAAATATTCTTGTTATTAAAACCAATAGACTAAATTAAAGTAAACAAGAATTTCCCAATAAACTCTTCAGTATGAACTCTCAGGCAATATCGATTGAGTCTATTTTAATTTATCCTAGTTTAGGCGCACAGCGCACATGTACTTAAACATTTCTACTTATACGACCTACCTTACAAATAGAATGGCGGAAATAGTAAACAATCAAATGAATCTTATCGCCGAGTCTAATACAGCTGTCGGTCATAAACGAGAACTAATTCCGATAGTATCGCTGATGTATTGCATTGCCTATAGCTACTTACCTGCGCCTCCCCGGACCCCCCCCCTGTAGGTACCCCGCCACGTTTAGTGTTTCGTTTTATTCGAACATAAAGATTAGGCGTAAGAGGTGCGCGGCTATTCGGCCTGGTGTCGTAAACCAGCCCTCAATTCGCCAAATGAGCAATGAAACTTAACTCAGTTGAGCACCGAGCTGTATCCGAACATATCCGAATATCGACGAATGTCGCCGAGTTTGGCCGAATTAGGGCGAGCCGGACACTGGAGGCTTAATTTTTAATTTATGATCGAGGAATGGTGGGTTACGAGTCGAAATAGCAACCAAACTGTGCAATTAACCAGTATTGTGTGCAGTGAATCATAACAGATTAACTTCCTATTGTTGTTGTTCTACATTATCTTGTCTAAGTCAATCATAGTCTTTTCATCCTAGAGGTCGCACCAACTTTAGTGAGATTCACAATGCACTGATTATCACTCGTTCATTCAGCCGAATTAGTTTACACAATAGGCAAATCAATTATTCAAATCAGACTGAAAATATTTAAATTCCAATGGAACCACCCCTAACAATGTATGCAGAATTGGCGCAATTCAACCCAAAAAAATCATTTAAACAATAAACAGTAATAGTTGATTTTTTTACAAGTTAAATTATCAAGTCAAGTTTAATTACAGTATTGCTCTATTATTCGCACTCGTATACGCAACATAAACATCTCATTGTACTTATGTAACAGAATACGCTGCGCAGCGCTGCAGAGCGTTTAGTTGTGTTACTGGAATCAGCGAATAAGCCGGGATTCTTTGCTTTTTGCTTAGGAGCTGTTAATTGCTATAAATAAACAGCTGCGTTGAGAGACGCAGCCTCCACGTGTAGGGCTGGCAGGAGAATAAGATACAGCGTCTCTTCATGAAAGCAAAGTATTTTGGCTACCATGACTAGGAGGGTAGACCTTAAGATGAAGGCAATTATTCGGCTGACGATTATGATAGGTAGTATGTCATTATTTTTACCTGCCAGTAACAACAATGACAAGTTGTTTCGTTTTTCAAAGAAATATTAAAAGGGTAACAAACGAATTTCCTTAAATTATTAACTGCCAAGAAACACAATGGATAATAATGAAATAGGAAATGACGCAACACCCGAATTCCGCATGGTAACCCTAGCAGCAAGGCTCCATTTGCGAATTTAATTTTGTATTTGCTCCGTCGAAGGAATTCCTGCGCGGGCCGTCATATTTCAGTGGAGAGTAGCTCGAGCACGGTGCAGTACTCGAGCCAGTCACTCGAACCAAACGCTGACTTACTTCGACATTCAACACGTTCGACTAAATATACCAAATGTAACCAATTACAGCCAAACTAAAACATTCGATGTAAAAACTAAAGTACCATTGACTGGACATTATAATTATAAGTTTAGTCGATCCACTGAAACTCCGCGCACGTACTAGAAAGCTTTCAGTTCAACTTGGTCGTCAACTTTATTTGCCTAATTAATCCAATTTCAGTTTTTATTTGGCGAAACTGCATGCATAAATTGAATTTGCAAGAATCCCGCCGCCATTCGAGAACTTATTTAATTAAAACTTATCAAGTAGGTTTTCGAACAGTCGAGTAGTGGGTCGAGTAAAGCGCGGTGTGAACGACCCACCAAACATAAGTTTGTGCCAAACCAATAAGTTGTTCCAAGTTCCGGGTCCCGAACGACTGACGAAATTGCAATTTGTATCGATTCAACAAATTATAAATCCAAGACAATGTGACGTTTATTATTTTTTGACAAATGACTTCTACAGTTCCGAGCCCTCACTGCCGATGCCGGGGGAAAGTTTTGTTTTACAATAGCTGCTCGTATTGGGTGTTGCTTGGAGTGAGTTTTCCGGTATCGCAACTAAAGTGCGAAATTCCCTCTACAATTTCCAATAGGCACGACTAGAATCCAATATTTGCAAAATGTTTGCTGCGCTGACGTTACGTCGCGTTTGCCATTTGTAATTGCACGTACTTCGTGACGTGACCCAGGATGCACCGTTTTAATAAACGGAGCTTTGGTGCACCATGGCGTATGTACTTGTATAATGTTCACACAATGTGGTGGCTGACGGCGTGACGTCACTCTTGCACGTGCGAGTGACGTCATAATCGTGCGACGAATAACACGGAGCAATTCAATTTGTGGCGTTACAACGTCGGTTTATGGGGTGGAAAGATATTCAAGCAGGAGCGAGCGCCGCGCCGCCATCATGACGTACATCGCCGCGCCGCTAATGTCACACGGAAAACGTTTACGACGCGAGCGCGCAATGTAACGTAATCTTAATGCGAGAAAATTAATCTAAATGGGCGTTTAAAACAAGCGACAAATGTGAGCCGATTTATGAGTGGAGGGGCTCAGGGACGCCGAGGTAGCGGAGTTAGATCTTCAGCACAACTCGTAAGATGTCTCAACTCAAAATAAAATTAAAAGGTGAATGCTTTGCTTCGTGAAAGACTTTCAGCAATGTCTTAGATACACAAGTTGAGTATCAAGTTTAATAATAATGATTTAAAACTAATTTCTAGTTCAAATACTGTCATATCAGACTGCTATAAATTCTGAAATCAAAATGAAAAATCTAAACAGCGTTGATAGGTTAATTGAGTTAGACGTGACAGCTGCTCGAGCTCTTACAAACGCAATTAGTAATCATCGGGTGTTATTTCAACAAACGAGAAAGTGCTAAGTTTAGTTAAGAACAAAAATACCGCAAGATGGCGCCACGGAGCGGTGGAGCGCATTAGTGATGAAGCTGCTAGAAGTAACATCTGAAGCAAAACAACTCTAGGAAACACGGGTACTCTCAGATATCTTCAAGGTCGTACTTCGTAATCATGTTCATGGTATGTTTTCATCATCCTCTAAGGTCTCATCCTAAACACTAAACCTACCTGCCATTGCCAAGAATTCAACTAGAATCAGTTGCATGCCCGTGCATACGTGGAAACATTGGTATTCTAGCGAGTCGATTAGCTTGCATACGGTGCAAGCAAGTATCCGTCTCCGGTACACTTATTATCACACCGGGACGGGCTCCCTCGGGCCCGGCAGGGTCCCAGGCCCCGTGACCCCAACGTTCGGGGACTCACGTATGTGTTCCATTGACATAATTGCATTCGTACTCCTCGTGAATGTGTGAAAATTGCTGCAGGTGCGTTGAGGTTTTCTATTTGAAAGAATTTTAGTGGGCTTTGGGTTCTTGGAGTGAGGGAATTGAATGAAGGTAAATTTTGCTTGCATTTTTCTATGTACATAATACAGTAAATACTGCCGTAATGTATAAGAGTATTTTTTATAATGGCGCCAGTCATTTATAATAAATTGCCAAAGGAGCTAAAAAAAACATGTTAATTTGTTTAAACAAAATTATAAAACTATTCCTTGTCAAAAATGTTATTATTGTATCTCAGATTTTTTAACAGATAAATGACATCATGTATTAGGTTTATAAATACTTTTAATAATAGCTAATTGTTATAAATCTTTCTAATTGAAATTCATGACATATTTGTACAATAATTACCTATTATAATTATAATATTATGAATTTCTGACAAGCATTTATTTAGAGTGGTTCCCAACCAGTGGTCCGTGGACCACCAGTGGGCCGCAGATGCCAAAATGTGGTCCGCGAACGATTTTAAATTTAGCGGGCGGTGAGCCGTTGGTCGCCGTGCAGTGAGTGAGAAGAGCGCGGGTGGAGGGGGCGGTACGTCGGGCCGCGCCGCACCCAAATCCAAAATGACAGAAACTGCAAGGATGCTTTTGAATCTAATTCACTTGAGTCGTTTTGGTGTAAGAAAGCAATTTTATGGTTTTCTCAACAACTTATTTACGTGAACAAGGATTTTCTGCTTTTTTGGTAATTAAAAACAAGGCGAGGAATCGTTTGAAAGTAAGTGATAGAATAGAATAGAATATTTATTTAGTTATTTATTTAGTGATGTTTTATTTAGTGACAGTTATATATTTAGTGATAGAATATTTGTTTAGTGATGATTTGCGTGTAGCTTTGAGTAACAATATTAGTGCTAGGATAGCCGAACTCGTGAAGAAGTTGCAAGCACAGAAATCACATTAATACAAAATTACAGATGTTTTATCCTAAAAATATTATTATTTCTTTTATGTAATTTCCTATTAAGTTTTTAATTAAAGTTTCAGTTTGATTATTACAGTTTATTTTTATTATACCTACATAGTGGTCCCTGACCAAGAAAGGGTTGGGAACCTCTTAAGATGAAATAGATTTTTGATGAATTATTTTTCGTTATTTTTTATTTTACTGTTGACATTTTTTCCAAACGCCAATGATGCATTGGTCAAAAAATTCGCCATGATGTCTTTACTCCTCGAACATCACGACAGAATGCTTGTTGGCGACTATGTAGTTGAAACAGCTCTGCCGGTCGCCAACCAAGGACACTTCTGTCGGGGACGCGGTTAGCAACCGTGTAGCGGGCGTTTTAGAGTCGAATCTTACAACTGACGCGGTGCAAGCGGACTACGCGATCAAGCGGCTCGGCTGATGGCTGACTACGCATGCGTATGACTGTGTGTCTGTATGTTTGTATGTCTGAGTCATGTGCGGTGTGCACCAGAGCTCTGTTTGTGGAGCGTTTTGGGACTTTAACATGAGAAGAGTGGAAATGGTTTGCTTTTTATTCTTTGAACCTGTATTCTCTGTAGGTCAGTGTATAACTAATCTTGTTTACATACTCTCTTTCTGTGGCCAATCGTTTCATTCAATAATGAAATATTCGCCTGACGCCCAAAAATACTACCTTTATTTATTTCACTAGCAGTCATATTCATATTACTATACACAAAAGTAACACGTATATTATGTTCCACAAGTTTACATGAATGCTTCATCAATAAACTCCTCGGGGAGCAAATGAAACAGCATTTTGTTCGCCATACTTCTTCCCTTCGCATGGCTCTATGTATCGCAAATGCAGTGAAATTAATGTCCACGGTACCTACTGGAAAACGAGGAATTCGTAACCAATAATGTGTAGTTACGTGGAAGATTTATTTTTATATTGAAGTAAAATGAGAAGTTAAAGTTGCTCTCTCTGGCTTCTCTAAGGATAAGCTGAAGAAAATGTTTTACTACTAGAGTTGAGAACAACTATGCATTTCTAAGCATTCGTCTTAGTGCACTGCAATCACAAAAACAAATGTGTAGCATGGTTACAACTTGTTGTTGACGAGCACGTTGTGGAACTCTACTAACCTATTATGTAAATTGAATGTTAAAACCGAATAAAGTTCAGAATCAATTTGACATAAGTTCCGACGCTACCCGCAATCAGCTCTCAGACGACATCACCCCGCAGTCGGCAGACGGAGTCACTCGACGAGTAATCGACACTAGAAACATTCGATTCCGATGCAAATCGAGCGCCTTACATCCGAACTTAATTTTATTTCATCTTACACTGCCGCCGTCCCTCCTCGACGTCCGAACACAATCACTTTACATCACCCTCCCGCTGATTCAACATGATCGGACCTTTCAAAATCTGAATCCTTTATTACGCTATACATTGCGCGTTCACTAACAGATTGGCGAGATGAGGGCGGCGCGCACGGAGCGCTGGAGGAGGCGACGGCGAGAGCGTCGCGCTGGGCGCCCCGACCTGCGCGCGCCGCCAATCGATACGGCCGCAGAGTCTGTGTCGACCTGGTTCCTTGCATACATGCACTCGCCTTGTAACCTATATCAGTGTCTAAGTCTCGACTCCAACCGCCTGCCGCCTGCCGCCCAGAGTCACTGCTCGCGGACTCCGAGCTGTCGATGCCGAAATTTACCGAATACTTTTAATGGTGGAACATAAAAAGTTTTGATGTAGGAAATTGTGAAGTATCAACTCACATTTTTAAAAGAAATTTTCCTTAGGTGCGACGCTGTTGCGGAATTTTAAATTTTACTTTGTAACTTCTGTGTAGTTTTTATGGTCGTCTGGGGGTGACGCCGGAAAAATTAATTGTTCGCTGAACACAGCGAGGCAGTTCGCGTCGCGCTCAATATTCAGTTATGCGAGGCTCACGTTATCTGATATATTGTGAACGTAGTTAATATTATTTAAATAGGCACACACCATATTTTCCACGTTTTATCTGCAAGATCGATGAGAAGTTGTTTAAAATCGACTATATAATAGCTACAACTCGATTTATAGTTAACATCTACACCAGCTATATCTATCAATATTCTGCTGCCACCTTGCCGACTAGATGATAGGTATGTTTACCTCAGCATGAGTACGCTTATGTAGTAGTTGGTGCCGATACGACGGAACAGGACTGTCATATCCGTGTTTCGTTCAGTAGTTGTCAGCCTGCACTCATGCACTGCCTGCGGCTGAGAGCTATATGAAATTACACTTTTCTCTCAGTTGACTCTTGCGGTCGTCGCCGGCGGCGCGCGGAATATAACCAACTATAAGGTGTAACTAGGGTGGTATGTCTATGTATGTATGTGTTTGTACAAAGCCAATGGTGAGGATCCGAATAGTCACATTGGGATATTGTTTTGAGTCATCTTACCGACCTCTAAACAACTGGTCGGAGCGCGCGCGCAACCAATTGACTAATTAGTTATTTTAACAAAGATGTTTACTGGTTATTATTATTTGACTCCTAGTACTGATTGACGCTTTTCTGTAATCTAAAAACTTTCATTCTTATTTCCAATCCCATTCAAATGTTTCATATTAACATTTAAATGGTAAACTCGATCACGCGTCGCGCATACATCTCGCTTCTAACTCAGTTATCCAATCCTAATATAATATTTTCTCTGCTCTCCAATATATTACACGAGCGCTATTTTTCAGCGATAAACTAAATCTAGTGCTGACTACAGTCAGTCATCGATACGAATCCAATTGATATTACAATATTACATTGATATCTAGTGAATTTGTGAGTTGATTGATTGAATATATATCAAAGAAATAACGCGTCAATATTATAGTAAAGGACTTCTTTTTCCTCTTTTGGATATACTTATTTGAATACAAGAATTGATTAGCCAGTCAGAAACTTACTGCCCAAGGTGCGCAAAAAGTATTTACACTAGTAAGTATATTAGTGGATACTCTCTTAATTAAACAAGAGGGCATAAATACCTATGTATTTATGCCCTCTTGTTTAATTAAGAGTTCAATTGTCAGTTCGTATAATTAAAAGTATGGTTGGTTATTATTAAATTGTTCCCAGCACAGAGAAGCTTCCTATTATAACAAGAGTAGCTAGACAGCGTTCTAGTTTTACAGCCAGTTTCTTACATAAATACTTTTGATTTAGCAATCAGTTGAACTTTGTCACGCTCTGTGGTGGTCCCTATCCCAGACAGTGAAAAGTTACTTTTCCTACACAAATATAGAATTACGGACTACATAATAAAGATAAAGCAGCTATTACGTAAAATGGATGACTCAGTTATTCATCATCATAATTTTACGAGTGAAGGGAGTCGATTCGGCTTGCTATAAAATTTTGTTATAAACTGTCTTCTTAATAACTGCGACGTTAGGTACCTAAGGAACTCGTGTTTGAAGAATTTGTGAATCACTTTGATGATTGGCAAGTTAAAATTGTGCCGTGTGCACAAAATTACGATCTTTTACTGGAAGATAAGGAGATTATGTATGAGATTTGTCTGTCTGAATCTGTACCTAATGTAAAGCCTTTGCAAGAAAAAATGAAAAAAAATGAAAGTAGAAAACGATACAACCCTTTACTATTCAAAAACAAATGTGTAAAGATTTAAACTATTGAAACTGCCTATATCTCACGTAGAGCATTCATCTCCGGAGACCTCTAAGAAATATAAAGGACAAGAGCGAACAAATGATCAGTCCCCAGACGAACACACGAGAGAAAGAAATAAGCCATTTTATTTAAGAACTAAACTTCCAACTGCTTTTGCAAATACAGGAATATTTTTCTGAACGATATATGGATATTCCTGTTGGCTCGAAGTCTGGCTAGCTTACGTGGGTAACGCCTAGGAATATCCGCGTGAAACCATTTCGTTCGGATCCCGATGGGTTCAACATACGCGTAGCTAGCGATACTTTTAGCATCAGCGATCGGGATTGGTTTTAAAGCAGGATGCAGCGGTTGTATCGCATTTTGATTGTGTATTGATTATGCTGTAGGTATTTCTCTAGATGAGATTAAAACACACGCAATGGAATAGTAATTTTATGTTACGACCATTTATCACACAAACTGTTTGGTTTTGCTATTCTTCTTTATACTTTTAAATGATTAATTAGTCGATGCAGCATCAATACTCTGATCAAACGCGAGTCGATCCTCGCAAGCCCCGTGTGTGCGCTATATAGTACATTCGGACACAATAGTGTTCAGACTTTACGCGGCTCGCAGCTCGCGCCCACATCTCTAGGCCGTTATCGCTCTCCGCAGTCGAACAGACTTGTTGCCCAATTTCACAACACACTTGCTACACTCTCTGACTAAATAAATGACTAGCTATGTGTAAAATTGTCAACGACGTTGAGACTGAATTCGTTTGCTCAAGTGTTCAAGTTATTATTTATGGTTGAAGGCATTTGTATTTGAGCTTACTTCATTTTCAGATTTCGTTTAATTTAAATTGCAAGCTGACGTAAACTATAAAATGAATTTGTAACTTGTTTTCGTTTTAAGTAAAGTAAAATTTATTTGCACAGATTGTATGACATAAAATAAGATGCATGATGTTACAGCAAAATTGGTGATCCTTGTACAGTGTACCTTCTATTAGGCATGCAAACACTATTATTAAATGAGATAATTAATATAAAACGAGTTAGGTAATTATGACAACATAAAATTATTTTGATTAACAGTTAAAACAATAATCGGTCTGGTAGGTTCATACAATTATAATATAAAACATTCGTTTAAATATCTACTTAATAAACTTGGAATAAAATCAGATAAATCGAAACAATGTTATAATTATGTAGGTATGTCAAAATTTAATTAAGTACATTAAAGATATTTTACTTTTTATACATTGGGTAACTTATTATACTAAATTAACTAAAAAAACAATTACATATATAACAAAATTAAAAAGAAAAAATAAAGGGGAGGGGCTCATTGAGCATCAAAGAATTCGTCCGCATCGCTGTCAATGGGAAAGGTGCCCAAAAGGCTGGCAGCATTGCCACGTTGACTGGCAATGCTGATTCTTTGGGCTAAAAATAGGCCAGCCCTCTGGTCACGTGAAGAGTCGACCAATCGCTTAGCGATGTCCTGAAATACTCGATGAGCACTCGGACCCCACGGCCCTAGTGTTTCAACCCCAAACGGCTCAAACATATAGCTCCCAATAAGGTTGTTATATTTGCGCCGTTTGAGGTTTTCTGCTCCTGAAGCAGCTGCCCCAGCACAGCCCGCCGTGCTAGGAAGATGGGATGGCGCGAGGGTATCGACACAGGTTGCGTCCCACACCAAAGGTCTACCCAACTTCCAGGGCATTATGGTCATTCCGTCTGGCCTCTCCCCATCGTCGCGTGCCAAGCCGTTGGGTTCTAACACAGCTGGCACCCCGGCGGTGACAAGAGCCTGACGGATAATGTCATTAATGCTGGCGTGCCGTGCCATCCGACCAGCGCTCTTGCTGCAGGATAGGCCGTGGTGTCCGAGGCAGTCGACTCAATGAGCCCCTCCCCTTTATTTTTTCTTTTTAATTTTGTTATATATGTAATAGTTTTTTAGTTAATTTAGTATAATAAGTACATTAAATAATTCAGTACATAAGTCAGTTTTGTGAACTGTCAAGAGACTTGCAGATAATAAGACAACTAATTAAACCGTCAAAGTTTTTCGTGTTTTTCTCCATAAATATAATTATTTATATCTTTTATAAGTCTCTTAATCTCATAAGTTACACTAAAGTCATCTTCTCCAATATAACAGGTAAAGGAAATGGCCGTAACATAATAAACAATGGCGGAGCCACGATACAGTCGCATTTTACTCCATTAAAGGCTTATAAGGGATATTCAAAGTAGGCATTTGCAGATTACCAGCATAATGCAGGCATATGCAGGGATAACACTACTTCAATCTCAAAAGATAGTTAAATATGTTAGACTTTTGATAATCGCGGATAAGGTAAAAGTCAAAATGCAAATCAGCCTGTTTATCATAAATTGGTGCCAATTCTCTTGTCACAAATTCTCTAAACTAAACTAAAAATCACAAAAATTAAGTTTATTCCTGTCAAACGACGATTTCCTATTCCGAAAATAGACTAAAGTGACACAACTTAACTATAATTTAGTTTGACAGCACTAAGATGGCACTGAGTTTTAATTTAGTGAAAATGCTATTCTGAATTTGACGTTTTAACCAAAATTTTTGTTCTATATCTAAAATCCTCTAACTAACTCTGACTATTTTTAATCACGATTAAAAATGTGTGGAATAAAATTAGATTGTCATGAACTAAAATTCAAACCAACACCTCGAATTCAGTTGCAAAACGGTACTGTATCTTTTTTTTATTTTCTTTTGCTTAAGTATATCTCGAAAACGGTGTATCCTATCGCAAAAATAATGAAAATTTTGACCCCCTTTGCAATTCGCAAACCCGTAATACTCAACATGTTGGTAATTTAATTTTTTGTTTTCTCCCAAAAAGTGAAAAATTACATATAAAAATACGTCGAGAATTGTTCTAATATCACTTGAATTTAGATAAATAGGCTCTTCGATTCCATTTTTTTGTACAAACAAAATCATAAACCTGTAGTGTACCTAATAAACGGTAGGTATAGTATAACTTAAAACCAGTTAAGAACGTAACTTCCACAATTTCTTTTACACTAATCTTTACGTGAGCCACATCAATTATTATGTATGTTTATGATTATAAGCCATCCACAGTTTTGATCCGGCACTGATCGGCACATTAATGCTTTATCGTGAGCCTCCCGGGGGAAATAACGAGAGCTGATGAACTTCAGTACCTACGTAATTAAAACGACTAATGGCCGACTATTATTGGCGCGGAATTGAGGACTGCCCAATATTGGTGTGAAAAATATTGGTGTGGAAAATATAATATTAATGGTGTTCAGCAAATGTTGGCGTATTTAGTTCTGTCTTAGTTTTTTTCCTGTTTATTTTCATCAAAATGTTTCTTTCCCGTATTTTGTGAATTTGATTTCTATTTATCCGTGGTCCTAAACATACAAAGTGAAAATAAAAAACTGTACGACCGGACTGCTTCAGACAGAGTAAGCCAGATACAGCACATACGCATGCATAGGATACAAATCGTTTCAAACAGCATCTTTGGCGTGCTTGATCAAATGTTGGAACCAATATTTGGTTGTCTGATTGGCCCAACGCTAAAAGCCAATAACTGTTTAGTTGTCCAATTTTACGAATAAACCAACCATGTTATGTTGCGTGATCGTGTCAGCTTAACTAACACATGCGGTGTCACCACGCGTGTGTATATCGCTGTTTTATACGCGAGTGTACAAGACCATGTCACATGAATCTCCGAGGAATGCGGCAAATGCGGTCTACGTCAGACGCACGCATTGGGTTACAGTATTGGAATAGGTTTAGTGTAGGATACGTAAGTTATCTCTGAGTCGGAGTGTTTATTCAACAGTGACGTCAGAGGTGACTGCGTGTTGTGTCAGGTGAATAGTAGCATCTATGTGTTGTGTGCGGTGAACAGGGCCTCGAGCCGTTTAGTGTGGTTGGTGTAGGAATTACTTGGTATATCGAATGAAGATAGTGAGGAACCACATTTTCGAATTTCGGAATAACACAGCTCTGACAATAAAGACTGACTTTAACGAAGCTTCTGTTTTAAATATAAATCGAAGATATTCATTATTATGTGTAGGTACACCAAACCAACAGAATAAAATGAACACCATAAAATGTGATCTTCTTAGACATCCTATTTACAAGACGATTATAATTATTTAATTACACCGGTGAAATCACCTTCACTGGGAAAATGGGAATTAGAAAAAGACTTTCCTAACAGAAAAACCCTCTAAAGTTTCATCTACCCAGGATTTAAACTTGAGACCTCGATCTTCGCAGATATACCTACATACTGTCAGTAAACCAATGAGCAACAAAAAATATAAATCTGCGAGACTTGCGGGTTTCTTCGTTAAGGCCGGGACTTAACCAAAATTGCCTGTCTTCAATTTGATTTTTCATGAAATTGATAAGACTTAGGTGTAAAATAAAAACAGTATGAGTAACTACATAATATTTCCAAACTTTTTGTGGAACAGAAACACAAAATATTAAAATTTTCTCGATAAAAAAATATCACGAAGTTACCTCTATTTTTCACGTATTTTCGATTACTACTTAAAATGCTAATGCCTATTATGATAAAAAAATCAAGTAATAAAAACTAAAACCCAACTACGACTTAAAAGGTATAAACAAGACACCACAGACAGACAAATTAAAAATCCGGAGTCACACGTAATCTGTTCGATATATGCCCTAACACGTGTGACTCCGGATTTTTAATTTGTCTGTCTGTGGTGTCTTGTTTATACCTTTTAAGTCGTAGTTGGGTTTTAGTTTTTATTACTTGATTTTTTTTTAATTCTTTTGGGGTTATAATATATATATTTTTGAAATGTGCTCATTAAGCCCTTTCATTTGATACCCAACATGGTACGATTAAACCATATTTTTTTTTAAGTTCCTCACTTTATTTCCTCTAGAGGGCGCCATTTTTAATTGAATGTGACTTCACATAGCCTATAACCAGCGGACAATCACGACGCTTCTAACGATACCTCATTTGTCAAATTGTGATAAGTGGTTAGGAAGATAGGAGGGAACAGATGAACATACATACATACATACATACATACATACCGGTCAAAATCATAACCCTCCTTTTTTCTTCGCCGTAGTCGGGTAAAAATTAGATGATTATATGTATTAAAACAAGGCAAAAAAAATTGTGTAGGCTTTTGTTTTTATTCCTTTTATTTTTGGTTTTATTACGAATCAAAGCTTGTAGGACTTACGACGTTCTTAGTTCGTGGAAGAAGCCATCTTCCGTCGCACATTACGGGAACTTCAAGAATATTTTTGTTTCACAAATCAGTCGGCGTCGCTCTGTTGAGACGAGAGGACTACGTTCAAATTTTTAGCTGCGCTGAGATATTATTTATTTTCGTAAATAATATTTTCGTAATTTATCACATTCCACAAAAGAAACTGAGACATAGAAAACATGAAAAAAACACTAAAACCACTTCCAAAACGAATATTACCAGTGTTATTGATTGATAAATAAATAAATACCGAGTCTAAATAAACATATAAAATTCAATGTTGATATTTGAAAACTCAAGATGACATACATTTTATTTGACAGATTTTTGACTGATATAGTAGCACGGAGTATAGAAAGAAGTAGGTACAACTAGCGCCATTGCTCTGTATTGCGATGAATTTTCTTGCGGAGAAAATTTACAACATAGCCAACGAGCCCATTCCACGTTCATTTGAAAGTTCGCACTGGAGATTAAATCTTATTGCGATATACTCAGGATCCAAATTCGTTTACTCCCACTTTTTTTGACAAACTTCTTGTAAGGTGACCCTTAGACGAACAATTGGAGCGACTGACCGCCCCTAAATGAAACTTATTTAAAATAATACCTTTATTCTTCGGTTATTGGCGAACGAACTCGAACAGATTCCGTATGACTCCGGATTTTTAATTTGTCTGTCCGTGATGTCTTGTTTATATCTCTTTAGTTGACTTTTTTGTCGTAGTTGGGTTTTAGTTTTTACCTGACTACGGCGAAGCAAAAAGGAGGGTTATAATTTTGACCGGTTTCTATGTATTTATCTATGTCTGTTCCCACATATTATCTTCTAAAAGACTCATCACAATTTGACAAATGAGGTATCGTTGGAAGCTTCTTGATCGTCCGCTGGTCATAGGCTATATGAAGACACATTAAATTGAAAATGGCGCCCTCTAGGTGACATATCATGAACAACAAAAAATATTTTTTAATCATACCATGTTGGGTATCAAATGAAAGGTTTTAATTAGCACATTTCAAAAATATATATTATAACCCCAAAAAAAACTGCGACAATCAAGACGTATATTGCCATATGTTTATGTTAACGCGTGGGATGATAACTGCCGCTTCACGCGCCGCAGCACCGTAAACAGAAAAAACGTCAGACGCGCCGCGTGATGCCACACTGCACGCGACGCGCCACGTTCCGCGTCTCCGTAAATGAGGCCTAAAGTTATAATGCAACTTGGCATGTTTTCAAAGCTACAACTTCAACAGTTACAAAGAGGGACCATACTAAACTTTCTACTAAGGGACTAGTTATAACAAGCGCCCGAGACGCGCATTTTGTACGCTGCGTTTCGGGCGCTCAATAAAATTGTATGAATTCCTATGTAACGAATTATATCAAGCGCTGCAGTCTAAGCGAGCGCCCATTCCGGGCGCCGTTAGGCCTGCACATGTCGCAACTTGCCACTCTCAACTTGCATCTCCGTTGTGCGATTTACAAATAAGACTGGGAGAAGGTGTGCCGCGGGCATTGCTGCTGCGTGCGCCGCCATGATGAAACGCCGCGTGTGACGCGGCTATGCCATTCGCGGGCTCCACCGCAAAAAACGCTCCATTTCAAACAAACGCGTGTAAAATCGCGTCTCCGTAAACGCACTCATACAACGCCATATGTTTGAATTCAGTGCGAGCCGCGCCGCCCAAAGCCACGCGCGACTCCTCGCGTCTCCGTAAATGAAGCCTAACCGTGCCCTTGACGCTTGGACGCGAGTTCCTTTTTCACTATTTTTCCTTGTCATTTTCTCCGCATTAGTAATAAACTTAAAAGAAACACGGTTCAAAAGTTACAACAAAATATGGAAATCTTGTTGCGTTTGACGAGCGTCCAAAACGCGCCGGGCGCGCGCCCAAAACACAGCGCAGGTACTGAGCGCGTACCTCGGGCCTTTGTTATAATTAATCCCTTTGGTACTTTGGCACCCATTTACATAGATGAATAGATGTCAATTCTTTTAGTGGTGAAGCCGACAATCCTACATTTATTTCTTTTGTACAGAACTCGGCCTCTTTTTCACATGTTTCAAATGTTTTCGAAGGGGATTGTTCGCGTTTGGCGCAGGAAAGGTTTTCATGACACATGCCATATTCGTTGCAAAATTCATTATACGAATATTATTTTTTACTTGGGTATCACTTTGCACGATCCTCCAAAGAGAGAATTCCACGATATAGCATTATATTTATTACTTGGTAACACAGTTTTCCACAAAGACGTCATTAGGTACAAATTGTACAACGTCCTAAATAAAATTTGGTAACATTTAAATGTGAACTTTTTCACGTCAGCATTGAGTTTCTAGTTCCAAAACATGAACATGATCTATAGTTCTGAATTCAAGCTTAGCGTATCGTATAAGCAAAATAAACTACAGAAGATTGAAATTCGAATTCTATAAACGCCAGACGAAAAGTTTCTGCTGGCGGGAAGGCATTGTGTTTTGTTTTCGTCGTGTTTAATGAGAGGGGTAGGTAAGGGTTGCGCGGGTGAAATATGATCTTTTGCTGTCAAACTACTCCCCTTAAGGTGGTGAAGTTCGTGTACGTGCATTGAACGGTTGTTTTGGCCGCAAATTATATTTAGATCAACATACAACCTAATACTGACCTGCAAATTGCAAAAAACGTAAGAAAATTTGAATTTTGCGGGCTATCGTAGCGCATCAACCTTAAGTTACTTGATATTTTTGGTGTTATCGTGAGCAGTGTGCCAATAAATGTAGTTTCTTTTTTAGTTAGTTTCTTTTTCTTTACCGAAACGCAAGCAAGCAGTGAATCAGCCGTTGACGATGTTTCTCTTCAATTCCAGCGAGACAAAGAAGTACGCATACACCGTATGTATTTACAATACATACACCATGTGTGTTTGAGGTAAGCAATCTCGAAAACCGATATGCTATACTATACATATAATACCTACTCATTCGGTTTGAATTTTATTTTCTATCTCTGCATTCTGTGGAGATACATAATTTGAAATTGAAAATCTAAAATGTATACAAGTGCCCCCGACAGGTCGGGTTCAACCGTCTCACACTCAACAAGCATGTTACTGACGTTTAATATTCAAAGGATAGAAATAAAATAATTCGTATTGAATTGATGATTCTATGAATATGATTCCATTTAAAATTGCATATTGATCATAGTATTTAAGTTTTGGTGTATTAAAATTGTCGATGATTAGTAATGATTACTAACCGCTTTTAAAAAATAATTCGTAATACACTAAATATTATTAACTGACAACAATCCCTAACTTGACTCAAAGTAATCACCTTATTAGCACTTCCGGTTGTCAAGGTCGCTGTACCCACAATATTCAGTCCCGCGTTCATCAGCGGTCGACTCCTACCCACACAAATGACAGTATTATTTAGTACCTATTCCGGCATAGCATCGTCTTTTTTACGCCGACCTTATTTATGTGGCCCCCGAGCGGCTGGGGCCCATATCTGCGGCGATCCATCACGAGAACGACCGATATCGAGACACAGCACATGACAAACGATCCATGTTTCACGTAAATGTATCGCACGCAAATGTGGGCCGTGACAATAATAGGGACCACTTAACGTGTCACGGGGCGACCCCGCGGGGTGCAAATGCACTGGAATTAGATCCCACATAATTATTGTTGGAATCTATTTCTAGATTTCGGGCAAGTTGGTGAATTTAACTAGTAAATGATGAATGTGGTGGATGTGTTCGGGGCAGTTGTCTGTTACATGCAGTTGTTTGTAGACCGTATCTATACGTACAGTCACGAGCACTAATATGTATACACTTAGAAACCTTTAAAAGTGATTTTCTCCTACTGCATTGATTGTAATTTTATGTTATAACGAACATAGTATTTTGGAACCCGTATTATTATGTAATAGGTATCATCTCAAAGTTATTGATTTTTGCAAAGTGTATACATATTTTTGCTCATGACTGTACATAAATAATAAAAGGGTTGTTCTAATCCCGGTAGCACTTTCCCATGGGATATAATTCCGATATCCAAAGCCGCGGGTAAAAGTGTTAAATAGTATTTATTGAAATATCATAGAGAGAAATAGAAATGGATATTATTTATGTATGAAGTTGATTCATGTAATTTGAGACAAAATGGGACATACGGACTAACTTCTTATTTCTAATTCAATTTCAGCAGTATTTTACATAAATATGTGAACTGCGAAGAACTACAAGGTAGAAGCTCCTCTCGTGTGCTTCCTATTGAATCACGTCTTCTTTTAACTTTCTTTCCACATTATCACGCGTTCGATCTGCAGACACGTCCTGTCTCCTCGCTTGCCATCGGCGCGATCAAATTACATTCGAAAATTCTACTAGAATACTCATAGCCTTACTATTGGAACTCACTGACACATCACTCACTCTAATAGAAAATAACAATTTTATTGATTATAATATGTCAATCAGCAGTGTCCCAGCAGTGAGAACATTATTGGCTGATTATGCATATGTTAATCATAGGACTCAAGAACTTCAACATAGCACTGCGTAGGTAAGCGATTTCGCATTCATAATATAATGCTATTCAGTGACTTTTGCCCTCAATGTCCCCGTAACTTCAGAAAACGTTTAGGCATTAATTAAATCTTTTCTAACTCGTCGCTGTGAGCACGTCCTGCCAATTAGCGTGGAGTGGGGCAGGACTTTTATCGAGTGGCCATGTGTGTGTGGGTGTGTGGGCCATGCTGGTGGGAAATTGTGCCGACGTGACTCGATGGCCGACTCGATTTAATTGACTAAACGGCTGTGCCTGTGAATACTCGGAGCGTTGTCGCTTGGATTATGAGTTTTTGTAGCCATGTTTGAATGGCAATTGATTGTGGATTAAAAGGACTGTTAAATAAGTTCGATAATTTTTATTGATACACGTTTCCAGCGCTGTTGATTTTTTTCCGCTTAAACCTAACGCAAATATTAAGTTCCTGAAAGTTCTTTTAAACTCCTCAGCATCTAAAAAGACTCATAAAAGTAGTTTGTTCTAGCTAACAAATGACTAAATTACAAAGTTTCCCTTCCACTGGTTCCACTGGTAGGGCAGCTAAGTGGTGGTAGTTCGGTAGCACGCGAGTGTTTCATCTCGCGCCGAGCAGAACACGAATCGGAAACGAATCAATTTGTTCTTTGTGCGCGTTCCACTCCAGAATATTTCTGCATTAAAACTCCGCCGTTCTAATGCAAATGTTGAATTTAAAAGAGCCCGGCGAGCAGGCCCCTCGCTTTTATTATTTAATCCGCCGTCAACCGGATCGAAGTCCGCTCACAAATAAGTAACGGCGCCATTCAATTAGTCTGAAGTATCACTGCAGCGATTCTGCTATGTATTTCCATTTTTCGTTTCGCTTACGTACGAGTGACCCATTTTAACTAACGATTAGAGCGTAGAAATCAAGACAATTCAGACATTAAAAGGTTGAACAGCACTTGGATGCGGTCCAAGATTGAGTGAATGAAATAAAAAGTATCTGAGGTCGTTGAGGGTGTTTATCAAGGGGCTGTTTATCGATGCACATCGCACGGTGACGGTGAGACGTCGGTGCATTGTTTCTCCCTAACGTGCACAATTGCACTGTCCTGTGCATGGCGCACGTCTCACACGTCACGTCCTCGCTAGGAGTCGACTGCCATCATTATATTAACGCGCTGCTCACAAAATGTACAACTGGCTTGTTGAGCTTTTTCTCACGTTCCAGATTCTAGGCAATAGAGTAGGATCAATCGTCAATGGTGGTCTATAATGTAGCCTTACTTTTGTGATATTTGCGCTACCATTTCATTTACTTTAACACTACGTAGATAATAAAATTAGTTCCGGTGTCTCACCCTCCAGGAGTCGTAAAGAATCAATAAGGAAAACGGCACTTGCTAGCAGCTCGGGGACACTGAATTAAAAAAGTCTCGCGTCATACAGGTAATCATATAACCATGTGACGTCATGTTGTTGTGCATTCTATTAACTTTGTTTTTTATTTGTTCCAGGTAAGCAAATATATCTTCAGGTTTCGAAGTAGCAAAATCATCAGGTACCTAAAACGTATGCAATAATAATATTCCTACAAAAAACATTCCTCGAAACTCCAATAAAGGGAAAGTTTCACTCTATTTACCTAATAACAACTCTGCTTACATAAACAGAAATCCCGTAAAGAAAAACTTTTAAGATGCAGATCCACTGTTATTGGTCCTTTCACCCAGTTCAACGCAAACTTGCGGATCAAAGGTATCACAAATATTGGCAAATATACTGGTAACCAACATGAAAGGCTCGCCAACTATTTTGTATCGGCACAAAAGGTTCGGGAACAAGGTAACTGCGTTTATTTTTACTTACCCCTCTTTATCTTTAGTAAAAATATGTTATTTTATTATTATGGAAAGATTACCCTTTTTGTTGTAGGGTTTGTGTCGATAATGTTGATCGTTTAGGTTCGCGAAAACGATTAACTGAGCTGTTTTAGGGATAAAACTTCAGTTTTAGGGATCAAATTGTTTGCTCAGGCTTTTACATTTATTTTGCCATCGATCAAAATGTTTTGTTCTTCTACCTTAAGTTTTTGAATTAAGTCAAAAGTAGGCTAACACGTTAGGAGTCAATATAACTCACAGAGTCTCTGCAAGTCAATATTATCCGTGAGCTGTTTACGTAACGCATGTGTGACCCACATTTTGATGGGAGGTTTTTATTGAAAAACTGCGGCTAAGAGGCGAATTTAAGAGAACAAATCAATGGAAAACTTATATTTACTGAACCGCAGTGTGCCAGCTTCTAACATCTTAGCCAGAGCTTGGGACAAAGCCAGTTCACACGAACGATGGCGGTGCTGACATTCACCAACGATTTTCGTAAACTACGTAGGTACGCATGATGTTAGGTATAGATAGTTTTGTAAGTATGGTCAGCAACAAATATAGATTGAAAATTCAATGCTTAAATCGTAATTATTTAGAAAATATTCATAAAACATCTTAACTGATGTTTTATGAACCTTATAGTCTATCTATTACATGAAACCCTGAAAAGCATTTTGTATTGAATCACTTTGTATCAGTTTAGATGAAATGAAAAAGTTACAGTGTTAATGTATTGGTTGTACCAAATGTATAATAATTAAGAAACGTCTGCAAGATAAATCATAAATACTTTGCTTGGCAGTACGATTATTAGTTTAAAACTCTGATACCGTTCTTTCTCACAATGATAATCTTAGAAACAGTACCAAACCTGAACAACAGACATCGTTATTTGTAAGTACTTACAATTTAAAACAAAGATAGTCTCCTCCTAATCTCCTCTCCGCCCAACGAACTCGATTGCTTAAAATTTCCGTCGCCCGGAAACTAATAATCACTTTAGATTTCTATCGACTTCGCTAAAAAAGATGAAGTAAGGCTGAGATAGTCCCCGCGCCCCGGTGAACATTGAACTATTTCAGAGGCGCGGAACAAAAGCTTTGTCCTCCGAGACTGTTGAAGTAATTGATGGTATCTGGGATACGGATGTTTTTCACTATAACCAGGCGGTGTGGAAGTTCAGAAGGACAACAGATTAACAGATGATCGAGTTAGGTAGATTGAGGGCAATAGGTCGCGATAGAAAATAAATACGCCTATCGCCATAGAACAAAAAAAAAGTTTCATATCTGTAGACCTCTGCTTACAACACAATATAGTAATTAACGTTCAGCATTTTTGGTCTTTTGATCAAGTATCATCAGCATGTAGGCACCTATTTAGTCGGTGCTCTACCAATACCGAGTTTTCTCAGACTAATTCTGTGTGTAATCCTGTGGTCCTTCTTCACAACGCTACCGCGTGGCATTACCGACTGGTTGACAAGGGCTTTGTGCGGACGGATAGATTCTCGCCATTGTTTCTGAACGCGATTTGCATTGATTGCCGAGAGGAGAGGAGAGTAGCGCGCTAAGTAAACACCTAATGGTGCACGCTGCATATATTGACGATGGTGACTGTAGATAGAATGGACTGGATCTTGGTTTTAATTGATCGTTTTAACCCCAATATCTTTTTAACAGTTTGGAGTGTCCCTCGTCAGGGATTGTTCAGTTGAATTTAATCAACGTCGGTCTAAGTAGTGTGCTCTAGGTAATATGCATTAATCATTTTAGTGTTAGTTTAGAATATCGCGTTCCAAGATAGTAGTTACGTTGATGATAATTAATTTAGACTAATTAATTGTGAAGTTAGATCTATATAATCTGAGCTTAATTAAAATGACGCTGTCATGTGTAAAGTCCATCGTAAATGAACAAACTACAATTAATTATTAACATAAATTAATGCCGTTCTTCGTACATACATCTATAAACTAATACAAACACACTATAATAATATATTGTTGCACTCTGGAAACAGCGTGCGGTTATATTAGGACAATCCACGTGTAATTACTGACAATAGCCGTCCCCCGACACGACGACGCTTGGATCAAAATATTACCTACAACTTTTATGTTAAACTTAAAGGGGCAATACATATTATTTTTTTACTTTTTAAAAGCTTGGTTTTTGTCGGGGGTTTTTTAAATTTTTAATTAAATTTTTATTTCCAGCTTTTTAAATTTTATATTATACTAGCTGCGCCCCGCGGTTTCACTCGCATAAGTCTCGATCCCGTAAGAATATCGGGATAAAAGATATCCTATGTCCTTCTCCAGTTCATGGTCTACCTATGTGCCAAATTTCATCCAAATCCGTTCAGTTGTTCACGCGTGATGGCGTGACCAATGGAAATAGGGATTCATTTTTATAAATATAGAAATAGATTACTAGTAGAAACGCTACGATCAACACGCAGCTCGCCGAAATCTGCGAAGCTGTACGTATTTTTGCCACAGGGAAGCTTGTTACCTACTAATTTACTCTCATTTATCTTTCCTACTCCATCATCAGCCCCTGATCACCATCTATCTGTAACCTATTTGTTGAGACCTTTCCAATGAGTCCAAACACGATAGCTCTGCCTGTAAGTTGGTGAGGGAGTTGGATATCCTGCAAATTCCAGGTGACGCTGCAGCATCAGCTCAAGGTTACTGTATTCTTTTCATATCATTGAAATTATTACAGAGAATTCTAAATTTCCAATCGATTAGACCTGTGGAAGATGCTCACATCCAATCATCAACTAGAAAGGAGCTGATCATTTTCAAACGGCTCAATCGATTTTCTTGAATCATAGCTAAAAACACTCTCGATCAAGTCACATTTCAAACAAAACCAAAATAATCAAAATCGGTTCAGCCGTTTGGCAGCTACGATGGCGCAGACAGACACGAGGCATGCCTTTTAAGTTCTGTCGTTTCCATATTTCCCGGCAATTTTGAATTTGGAACTGTTCTATATTCAAATGTGTTTAAATTTGGAATCTCAAAACAGTTGAAAGTATTAGGATTAATGCTATTGTTTAGTCACAGCGTCGATTGGAATCTGTCAGGTTACGTACGAAAATGAATCTTTCTAAGGAAAATGTTCGTGCAATAATTTTCTACAACTTTAGAAGAGGCCTGACACGGCTTCAGTGTTTTGAAGAGCTAACATCTGTGTTCAGTGATGAAACCCCATGTCTGCGGACTGTCGAACGCTGGTATTTAGAATTCCAGCGTGGACATACTAGTGTTAGTGACAAATCTCGCGAAGGACGCCCAAAATCCGCCTTCATTGAAGATAACATCATTGCTGTGAAACAACTAATTCTCGAAGATCGTCATGTGACGTATCGAGAGATAGAGGCTCTATTAAGCATCTCAGGAACAACCATTTAGAAGATCTTGCATGAAGCGCTTGGTGTGAGAAAGCTAGTTTGCCGTTGGATACCGCATCTGCTTTCCGACGATCACAAGGCGGCCCGCATCAGATGGTGTAAGAAAACTCTGCAAAGGTTCAACCGAGGACATTCAAATCACGTCTACGATATCACCAGTGGTGACGAATCTTGGATCTATGCCTACGATCCTGATTCCAAACAACAATCTACAATCTGGGTCTTTCAAGACGAGCCAAAGCCGACTAAAGTTGTTCGTTCTCGAAGCACTTCAAAGAAGATGGTGGCCACGTTCGTTGGAAAAACCGGCCATGTTGTGACTATTGCAATTGAAGATCGTAGAACGGTTAACGCAGAGTGGTATACCACAGTTTGTTTACCACAAGTCATCACCGAACTTCGAAATTCTAACTCAAAGCGACGCATCATCCTGCACCACGACAACGCAAGCTCACACAGCGCTCGTCAAACGATTGAGTATTTGAAGCAGGAAAAAGTAGAAATTCTTGACCATCCTTCATACAGTCCTGACCTAAGCCCTAACGATTTCTTTACATTTCCTAAAATTAAGTAAAGTCTTCGTGGTCAAAGGTTCCAGTCCGGTGAAGAAGCAGTCGACGCTTTCAAGTCAGCCATTTTGAACACCCCACTTTAGAGTGGAATAAATGTTATAATAACTGGTTTGAGCGAATGGAAAAGTGTATTAAGCTACGTGGTGAATACTTTGAAAAACAATAAAAAGTACTATAAGGTTCTAGTTGTGTTTTTTTCTTCAAACGACAAAACTTAAAAGGCATGCTTCGTACACAGATACAAACCTTAAACTTATAACACCCCTCCGTCGGGGGTTAAAAAATAACAACAGTCAGAAATAAAACAAGATTAAACGTACCCAATACATTGAAAATACATACACATTTACAAACTGACAAATAACGTTTACGTGATATAGTTCGATGACCTGCCCGCGTTTTACCTGAACATACAGTAGTCGTATACCAAGAAAATTCAGAAGGCCTACTTCTTACAACTTTTTAATGATGATAAATGATATTTATTTCTGTAAATTGTACCATGATCGCCATAATATTTTTTTTATTTTTCATCCGTATTTTTCTGTAAAAACACTTTTATTTGCAAAAAGAAATACCTAATAATATTTTGTAAATTAGATGAGGTTGGTGTTACGGGGCAAGCATGGGGACAAATAAAAGTTGCATATCAAATCGTTGGAGATTTTTCACGTTTGCGCCTGATATCAATATAATCAGGTTTTGATAGAAGACTGCTGATATTCTTGTACAGTGGACTTTTTGTATCATTGTGTTTGTATTGTGTTGTACCACTGTTAAACAAACGGAGCGCGAATTAAATTCCGGCAGAATTACAGAGACCATCAACAGTGGATGTTGATTGAGGGGAGCAATATGAAGCGAACACAACCAGGATTACTTCCAACCCTATAGCTTTTTAAAACAATATCGTATTTTAAGGGATCTGTATCGCAGTAGGCGGTACCGGTTGTTCGCAATCTGTGCCTTATGAGGTTTTAAATAGAATTACAAAATGTTAAGAAGCTTTCTGCGAACAGGCTTTTATTCAAAACATATAAACTGTGTTATTAAAAAAAAAAAAAAAAGTACATGCTATGAACACATTTTATGCGAATACCTACCTCATCTGCTCCGAAATTAGCATTGTCTTTACACATAAAAACAATTTACAAGTCCGCAAAAAAAGGGTAGGTGTGGCTCAACTCAAAGCCGACCCCTAACACTTTTTAAAGCGCTAGCCTGATAATGATAACTAGTAGAACGCCAAACAAAAACAATAGCCAACAAGTACAGGGTGTAAATAGGCAATAAGGCGGGCGGGATGAAGTGGGCATGGTGATTATCATATGACGTAGAACTCTATAATGCCGCCGGTAATAAGCATCGAGAGGCGCATCCCGCGCCTAATGCTAATGTTACCTACTCGAGATGAGGAATAAAAACGAAAGGCTGACTGAACACATTGCGATGAACAACTCCTCTTAATGAATATGAGAGTAGAACAGTCTAATTACTCAATTGGATGGGTATGGCAACATTCAGGATCTTGATAAGCCTATTGCACCTTAATAAACTCCTTAAAAAATTTAACAGATATTGTATCTTATCTAAATAGACACTTTGAAGTTACACTCATAGAATACACCTCAACTGAAAGTCACTAAATTGCGCTAAAAGATGATCTAAGATATCTTAATTGAACTGCCTACACACCGTTTGACAATGTCTGTTTACCGATCGAAGTTACTCTATCTAGCTAGATTTACTGCTATGTGTCTATTCTGCGCGCGAGTTCGCCCTCACCCATAGCCCACACCGAATCTTGGCCAATCTCATAGAATTATAACGTTCCTATTGAAAGTTCTTATCGCCACAGAGTATAAGTGAGTCCCCTATGACACTGTTATTACTGCATTATGTATTCATTTTCCATTTCCGCGATGTTTTGAATTTGGCGTTTTAGAAATCCGTTCGGCGTTATGAGCATATCAGCTCACTTGTATATGAATAGTAAAAGTTTCTTCAAGTTACTCTTATCTTTACGTCTATTGTACGGCAGTATGAAAGCTTTTTGACCTTTCTGAGCCGTAAAGGTCAAAATAACAGAACAACTTTACATATTACACCGATAAGAAAACAATAAGACCAGCTACAAGTAACTTACGATAAGGAGATATTAAACTTGCATGACAGTTGCCAAGAAAATAACAGCTAACACGCGAATGCAAGCATTTGGCACAGTTGAGAGGGCCGTGAATACTCCCAGTATGCCATCGTCACCTTCAATTTACCTTACGATTGACATAAATCGCCACGCAGATGTATCCGAACGCGTCAACAATCCCGGGCGAGCCATTCACCTACATTTTTAACACAACCGGGTTCCGACGAAATTAGCACCAGCCCTAATGTCGCGGGGGGATCATGGATCCACTGACAATCTACAGCGGATTAATATCGGGATCCGTATAGTGGAGTCAACTGAAGATGACATAATAACCGACGGCGTTCTACACTCGGTTAAATCAGACTTAGTGGATCTAGCCAAGACGATCAGCCGTTAATACTAATTGCTTTCATTTAATATTAAAACTAAGATATTATTATCCACACACGGTGTATTGGTGAACCCATTTGATGTTCTCGGTCGCGTTGCTAAATTATTCAGACGATTTACATGCTGAATTCACTAATTGATTAATAAATATCAATATCATTCGTTGAACCGCTTATAATACATTTTAGTAGAAGACAGCTAAAATCTAGAAAGTGCCGGCTGAAAAATAAATAAGATAACGCCCTCCATGGGCCTAGAGCTAGACATGATCAATTTGAATGTTTCATTGATATGAATTTTATGATGATCTATTATTTATTGACAGTCCTTTATTTATTGTGCAACTATATACCATTTTTTAGGGTTCCGTAGTCAACAAGGAACCCTTATCGCCATGTCCGTCTGTTATTATTTTGTTAAGCACCACTGTATAAATCTTAACTATTTTATTTTATATCTTCATCATTATTTTAGACCAACACCGTAGGAGGGTCTCATTGCGCGGCTGGGTCAAGGGCTTGATTCAGAAAGTAGTACTCTTGGACACGGCACTCATAGTGAGGTTCCTTTCTCTAGGGCCCTGACCACCGACAGCTTGGAACCTATTCCTAATGCCGATGGGCCACTTTTTTATATTTTTAAATGTTTTTCAAATGTTTTGTATATAAAAATATTTAAAAATGTAAATAATATGTACATAAATGTAATAAAAGAAATAATAATGACGTTATGCCTCAGTAAAAAAAAATTTGAAAGCTATTCGTATTTCAAATGCTAACATCCAATCGAGACAACAATCGAAGTTACTCGATTGCCAATTTGCAAATGAAAGCGAAACAAAATGAAGTATGTTTTACGAAGTTTGTGTCAACTTGTACACAGTCCCCATTCGCTATCTACAAAATAATACGGCCGACATGAAGCAAACGTAAAGTTCGTTCCTTAGTGATGTCAACAAATTGTGTGGCAAGTTTGTATGATTATCGCGTTGATTACGATCTTGCATTGCGTCTTCAATGCAATGAAATGAAATTGTTTATTCTGTAAATCTGCTAACTCATCTGAAATATATCGGAATCACTTTTAAAAGTCATAATAAAAAAATAACTAGATGGAGTCAACATTTCCTATCTGACTACCCCTGACAACAAATGACGAAACAAACTCAAAGTCTCTTAAACTCCAGACATAATCTTGGTCAGATCATGTGAGGACCATGTAGATTAGTGTCTGAAATGGTATTATGAGGAAAGAACCACACAGATTTCGGTGGATCTGTCAAATCAGTGCAAGCATTTGTCAGTAATCGTGTAAGTTCAAATTAGAACTTAAGGAGCTCAACGACTCACCGAACAATAACAAAGCACATTTGGATAGGCCGCTGTAAATAAGAAATATCATTAAATATAAATAAGAAAGAAAAAACAGTCCACAAGAGGACTATGTGGAGATTTATTTTTCCTATCTTACATTCACAATAATTATAGAAATATAATACTTTACAAAATAATCATAAGTCAATGATAGATAACATTCTATGAATGACTTTTAAAGACAATGTATGTGTACGAATGTAATGTAAACACGTTTCAGGCACCATGCCACAATTTTGAAGAACACCAACATTTTTTTACAACTTGTCCGAAACAAAAGCCACGCCTGCCGAACACATAGTGAGAATGGTCCCTAATACTCGCACGTAATATTGTCGGACGCTGGACAGCGCCGGACAGTGCCGGACAGAGCGAACGGGCGGCGGAATTTCATTAGCAATGTCCACCTGAGCTATAGCCCACATATACCACACACTTGCGGATGCTAATTCGAATACGACGGTGTAAAGGGTTTGTTATTAGAACTGTTTGTGTATGCACTTATGTGGTAGGTACTTTATCCGAATGTAGTATAGCCAAAACGAAGAAATTGTATTATTATTGTACATTTGAACACTAGTCACAACCAATATTTGATCTTGATGTTCTTGATGTTCCAGCAAAGAGAAACCTAATGGTAATTCCCGTCGAATGAACCATAACAAACAGCACTTTGTGCTTTAGAGATCAACACATAGACAATCAGTGACGCTGATATAAATTAGTTAGACTACTTAAATTATCGTGTATACCAACATCCGAGATACGGTGTCCGGGTTTCAGTGCGGACACTGCGGCGAACAGCCCCAGACAGCGTCACCACGCCGGTAATCCATTGCCTACCCACTACACCTGAGATGCGGCCACTACCGGTCCGCTTGTTTGGTACCCAGAGCAAATACTGACGCTCAGAGCCAGCTGTAAATGGTGGCCATTTATGTGAACTAATTATATAACTTTCCAAAGAACCAAATAATAAAATTGATTTAATAGCAGTTATCACACGTTAGTCACCGTTTGCTAAGTTGGATTAGCTATATTGGCTGGCTGGCTGGTTGGCAAAGCACATTTAGCTGAGTTCGAGGGCTTAGCTATAATACTTGTAATGTGCTACCCGCATTGCTTGTAGTGAGCAGTAACAAAACGAATGATTTTCATTTTTTTCCAACTTACCTTCTGTTTTGTTACTGAAATAAGTTTAATTAATGGCACTGCGGAAAACAGTATTCATTAACGAAAACCTTATTTATTAATAAATATAAAGGTATAATTAAATTTTTGCCGTTGTGCCTGATTGAAATTATGTTCAACGTTTAATATTTAAGTTGGTTTCGTAGAATAAATTCATTCGTAAAACATCAGACGCACTCAACCAAAATATGAAATCGTTCAATTTCTCTCTGTGTGTTCAAATTGATTTTCATCTTTTGATATCTAGACAATTTAATTTTTCTCAATATTGGAAGCTTGATCGAGATAAAGTGATACAATAGTGTTATACCAGCCGTTTCAAGTTTACTTTCATCTCATGATTGAGAAAAACAAAAGCAGATCGATAACCGAGACGAGTACCGTGTCTTGTAAAGTCCTTTAGTTTTATTCATAGATCTTCTTCAAAGGAAAAGGTCGTAATTTTATGCAAGTGACACGATGTCAACGATCTTTGAACTATGAGACACAAACTATACAAGGTATACAGCTAAGATTTTCTGAACAATGTGTCAGTGTGTACCTTTTAATCATCCCTTCCCATAGAGTAGAGTAGAGTGGCTTCCAATTAAAATGCTCTAGCAATAAGTTATACTTCCAAATAAAAAGTAATCGTATCACAAGTTTACTACGCCAGCATGGAAATGCCTCTAATTAGGTGAATATAATTATTTGAGTACAATCACAATTATCCTAACTAAATTTTAAATGCGAAAGTGAGTTTGTTTGTTGGTTTGTTACTCTTTCACGCTAAAACGGTTGAACGGATTTGGATGAAATTTGGCACAGGGGTAGACCATGACCTGGAATAGGACTAGGTTTTATCCCGATATTCTCAGCGAATCAAGACTTACGCGGGTGAAACCGCGGGGCGCAGCTAGTGTACAATAATTATATAATTATTTGCAAAGGTCCTACTACCTGATCCCTGTGCCAGGTAGTGTCACCGAAGTGCGGTGTGCGGGGGCTCCGTCACCGCAACATGTAGCGAAGGCTTAAGCGGACGATTTCCATTTGCGACCCTTCGCTATCAGCGGAGTGTCGGCTATTGATTTATGTAACACATTTATATCGCGCTCCTTAGATAGGTAATACCTAGTGCTGAGGTGGCGGAAGGTAGTTTAACTAAGTAAGACACAATAACTAGTGCTTTCTTGGAAGTTAAACTGAGTTTCTGTCCGGTCCTGCTCTTTAGGTAATAGGTAATTGGATTTGTGCCTTTGTAGCCATGAATATTTATATTTATTCATATCTATACCTATTCTTAATTAAGTACCTTTTCGTGTCTGTCTGTGTGAGCACGTTGTTCTCCAAGAACTATGCAACAGATTTGATGCGGTTTACACCATAATTTAAGCTTACTGTCATCTGTCATCACCTTTTCTTTTTTGCCAGTTACCATAGCTTTTTTGTATTTAAAGAATTTATTCCAGAAAATTTATGTTTATAATATATTTATATTAAACTAATGCAAAATAAATAAATCTAGATGTATTGTCAAGTCGTAAAAACCGTGTAAAATAATAACGGGTCGCTAGTGTAAAGTATGTATAACAAATAATACTATCTATTTTGCAATTAAATAGATTTGAGGCACATTTTATGGTCTGACGTCTCTCAAATGTTATTAGTTCCCTGCATGTGCACTTATTTCTTCTGCCAACTGTGCTTGCAAACTTCGTTCAGATCGGAATAGTACCATTTCAGCAGAGGAACACAACTATTTCTTATGTGAATTCCTTTATAAATTTCACAAAGTTTTCATAATAAAATGGAGCTACTGACCCGAAACAGAATGAGTGAGTAATTTCAATCTACTGGTACAATCGCTTTGCTAGCTGGATGGAACACAATGGGTTCCAAGATGCGTAATCTGTGAGAGCTGAACGAGTCTAAATCAAAATATTTTGGAGAACTTGGACTTAGAAATTCATGTGATTGATTTTATTTTATCATTGATATTGCGCCCTTTGACTCGAAAAGCCAATCATGAAACCCCGTTCACCCATTGGATCGTCATATAAAGCCACTTAACCCCAGAAACTCGTTAAAACAATGTTTTAGAAATATAACACGCACAAAGTGCTAACAAGCAGCTACTTACGAGCAACATGATCGCCGCCGGCGCCGCCGGTGAATCAGCCTGTTACGAGTGTTCGTATGGTAATACATTAAACGGAATATTATCATTTTGAGTGGCGTCGTCTATCTCAGTGTATGAACATGGGAACCAATCGACTCTCATCGACTCAATGAGACAAAAATTACAGCTATTTATTAGCTGAACCGGTTTTTAGAATTTATTGAACAATTCGAATTAGCAATGCTCGGAACGTGTGAATACTGAATATGTGAGAAAAATCGTTTACTGTGTAAATAAGCGAATGATTTATGGGCGGGTGTTGGTTGTTGCTATTGAAAAGAAATGTAGGATTCTCCTAACTTGCTAACTAGCTTGGAGGTTTGAGAAAATTTTAATATTTATTTTTCTCAAACATGCTTGGAAATTCGAGCATTATTTTGACAACGTTCTTCGAGATAAATCGAAATTGCCGTACTGTTCAAAAACAAATGACGATGCGGCCGGCAAAGTAAGTATGAAAATCCATATCTGTCGTGTTTAGCGGCCAAATAAATTACTATGAAAACTCATCTGTTGTGTTATTTAAAAATGGAACGAACTTTTTACTTCAACGGATCAAAGATTTTATTTGAATTTCTATTTGGCTTGCGAATAGAGCTGTTTAAAATAAAGAAGAAACAAATGAACACTGTGAAAAATTATCGTTGTTCGTCATTGATTCTGGAAAGTATAATATTAATTTACTTAATTTAGAATTTCCGCGCATTGTTTGAGAAAAGTACTATACAAGCCTTGGCCGCAACCAGCTATTGATGGACGATCGTGAAATGATGAGTCCAAGTCAATAGGCCAGTTGCAGGCCGCGATAGTAATGTACTATATGTGACTAGCTTGTATTACGTTACGCGTAGGGAATTGTAGCATCATATTTTTCAGTCGTTCAAGAATTTACGACAAAAACTTAGCGTGGATCATGTGAGATCTAATGCAGTAAATCTTATTGTACAATACGACCGAGTGAATGTCTATGCAGAAGTCAGGCGATCGACCAACTCACACCTAAGTACTCAGTATACGACCCACATGTATCTAGCATTTGTGCTGGCACTTATTGTGTTCACAAGGCTGGGGCAAGGATATTGGCTGCGACAAGAATGGTATTAACCTCTAGTGTATGTCGCAATTTCATCAAAATATTTCGGCTGACAAATATGATATTATACATATATAAATATTTAATAGTAAAGCAGGATAAATTCACATAAAAAATTATCCCTTTTCATGCGAGTGTGTTCGCACTAAAGAAAGAAATATGACCTGAATCCTTTTAAAGGCAAGTGGATATTCGTTTTTTTAGTTTCTATGAAATTTTTAAAGGCCGAATCTCTTTGTAGTGTGAGGCTTAGTGGAGAAGCCAGCTCGCTGCTGCCTGACGCTAATGCCCACGTACCTTTGACAAACTGCGTTCACTTAAAATGTAAAACTATGCGGAGCAGGTTATCCAGTTATCCAATTTGTCGTCGAATCGCAGGAGAGTTCCTTTTATTTTACTTGCCGCCACAATATTCAGTTTTGTTTGCGCACGGCATCCAAAACAGCAGTTTAAATTTCGTTTTCCGAATATAATTTTTATTTTTTTAAATACGCCCAAGGAAATCCGAGGTGCGAAATCAGGGATTCACTTTGAAATGCTCGAGTGTATTTGGCGAGTGGTTTGGCCCTGCGGCCGGGTCCGTGTTTGGTGAAGCGCAGGCGGGGGGAGGGGCTAGGTGTCGTGTAGACAGGGGGTTGTATGCAGTCGCGCGTGCACGTCTACTAGTCGCCTGTGGCCGCGGGCCGCGCTCGGGCGCTAGGGCCGGTGCGTGCCGTGGACATCCTGTCGTGGCCGCAGCGAAAGCGTTTTCAGTAGCTGTTTGTTTCTGCCGTCCTTAACTAAGATCATTGCCGAGTTACTTCGGGTTACTAGTCGAGGAACATTTCTTAAAGATTTTTGTTACCAACAATGGAGTAGACATGAATGGATTAAAAGCACGATTGATCAAGCAGATATTTAGATATTTTATTGTAAAATAGCTTTTGGCGCACCATAACGGTCTCAGATCGTCATGACGATCTCTTATGCTCTTTTCGACGTTTCATATCTGGCGGGCGTCCCATGATGGCGTCACAATATCAATACTTCATAAAGTTATAGAAAAATTTCGGCTCAAAGTTCAGCCAATATAATCCACATCTTTTCGCTTTTTCAGTCCATTACCATCTTAAATACCTGCCATAAAAGCTGTAGAACTCTTCAAAAGACAACCGGATAGGACCAGATTTAAAAAATAATCAACAAACAGCAATCTGACAGTGCCATAATCCGGCACCATTAGTGGTGTGACACACTAAACCGGCCGACACGATAATGGTGCCACCTGCCGGGATTAGGGACCGGCGCGCGCGCGGCCGGAGCTTGCATGTGTCGACTTAAGCACGAATGAACACGGCTTTGTCTCCAGAACATGGCTAATGACGTTTGTGCAAGGATTATGCTTTCCTGTAATGTTGTTTATCAGAAAATGCTCGGTACTTTCAGCAAGAAAACGCTGCTTTCACACAGTTGTTAATAGGAAGTGTGATACAAACTGCGATTACAGTTCCAACAGAATTTAAAATTATTGTTGGAACAATTTCTTCAATGTGAACCTATTAGGTATCACATCTAGGTTACCTACTATGTGAAAGTGACTGAGTGAAACACTTTTTTTGATGGCATTCGATCCTGTTTCTTATACTTAAGGAGCAAAAAACTCTATCTGACCTACTGAGGTTTGAGTACTAGAAAAGTCAGAAATCGCAAAGAAAAATCCTATACATTTTGTAGGAACTGGGACTCCAATCTCCTATTTTACGATGGATAGACTGGCCGTTGTAAAACGGCCTTAGTGCTCGGCGACACGACGCCGCTGACGCCGCGCCCCCACCGCGCGGAGTCGGCGCGGCGCGGGCGGCGGTGCCGTGTACACAGCTTAGAAAAGCGTCGTATCGCCGAGCACTTACGATCTCCTAAAGCCGTTTTCCTGTAGCTACAACGGTTAAGGTAACTGCTCTTACTGCCCCGTCTCAAAATTGCACCCTGTATATATACAAATAAATAAAATTGAAGTGTCTGTTTCTTATGTCAAAATAACAGCTTTTAACTAAATGCTTATCAAAGTATGTACGGTAATTATAACTAACAAACAATTTTTGTCTGTCTGTCTGCTTGCTCCGGTTAATCGCCGAAACGGTTGGCCCAATTTTGACGGGACGCACTGGCAGATAGGTGATTTTATAAGCAGTAACTTAGGCTACGATTCGATTTTAGATAAATAATTGTATTAGTGCTGAATTAGAACATAACGTCACATATAAACAAATGTTTTTGAAAACAGGACACTTAAGTACAGTCACAAACATTGCATGAGCGTCTCGTTTGACTCGTGTAGCGCCCCCGGGACCAAAGTCAGCGCGTGCGTCTAAGTAAAAGTAAATCGAACGACGCGACGTACACAGAAACGCGCGCCTTCGAACAACATTACGTATAGTACACACACAAGCGGCTCCCCCGGGACGAATCTCCGCACAATATACCACTCCCAATATGACGGAACATATCTCCGCAGATGTACGGCACAAATCAAAGAAATGTGCTCCGATGACCACTTTGTGAGAAAGAAATTATTGCTCCACTGTGGCCGCTTCATAGGTTTTTTGCTCGTAACCAATATGACAGATAAGGGTCGGAATCAGATAAACATAGATCTTTGAGAACGATGAGCGCACGGAGGATTAGTCGGCAGCGGATTGGGCGGACTTACGGGACGGAGCACTAATTAGATATTAACGAACCTGACCTCGGAACGAGCGGACACGAACAAAGCAACACAACCCACCTACCGGCGCGCGGCGATGTCGACCCACGTGATGCTCCGAAATCTCTGAAAGAAAATTGGGCATTTCTGGAATGAGTTCGGAGGCAAAAATACTGCGGGAAGCGAGTTGAGTCGGCTTTCCATTGAGCAACGGCTAAAATCCCTAATTAGCAGCCGCAGCGTCGCTCCTTAAATTTTACAGCTCGTGTTTTTGGGTCATGGACTTTTTTCATTTAATACTAGTTTTGAAGTTTTCGTTTTATATTTCGTTCATGAGCTGACAATGCATGGCGCTCATCATTTTTAATCTCTGAAAAGGCAAATTCTGGTGCATATTTGCATTTTTTACAAACAAGATATTTATTACCTACTCACATGCTCTGAACCAGGACCCAAAACAGAGTAATTATAACGTCTCTTCTAGTCTGGCTTCCTAACAAAAACGGAATAATGAAGACATCGAGTGTCTATTGCCTATACAATTAACGTTAAAGAGACGATAACAATGAACCCTTTAATCATTTAGACAATTTTTTTAGACTTATAGACTTTAATTTCAACAGCACCGCACTCGTACCTCTTACCAGCTAACACTTTATGTTGGAATTACTAATGTATATATTCATTATCTTCCATTTGCTTTGCACACAATCCTGCAAGACGTATCACAGAGATTTGCGCCGGATAAGCTCCGAGTGACGCGTACAACTGGACTAACGAACTATTAGCATAACAAAACATTTCGCTTTCCATTCCCGGGTGGATGCGGGCGGGCGGCGCGAGCGGGGGAAGATAGCGCGCAATGCACGTCAAGACACTCGACGCTATTGTTGCCCAATTGTATTCACGGTAATGGGTGCGGGAATCTGAGCCGCATTGCCTGCATACTTGTTCGCACAAACGTCGCCGCGTCGCAAAGTTGTCGGTAGGGATGCTCCGTGTTCCGTGCGGCACCTACGTCCATATCGACAGTTGAACAGACTGTTGTAATATCATATGGAGCAGCAAACTGTGTCACGCAAAATATATTTTACTACCTACAATAATATTGTATAGAAATATATATTATATTCCTAACTAATATTATAAATGGGAAAGTGAGTTCGTTTGGTGGTTTGTCTTACTTAATGGATTAAGATTTTTGGCACATGGGTAGACCATTACCTTGATTAGGATATTGGATACTTTTTATCCCGATATGCCTGCGGGATCGCGACTTATGCGTGTGAAACCGCGGCGCCCAGCTGGTATTGTATAGAAGAAAGTTTTATTGTTTTGTATGTAAATAAACTTACCCTATTGTTATAGAACGTAGATGGTGCTTGTATTTCATAAAGTATATTTAGATCGTACGCAAGTAGGTACGAACGTATCAGCTTCAGTTTAATATTAACGTCGAAGTTAGTTTTCGAAATAATATCCGTTTTCAAAGCCCAAAACTCAGAAGTAAATACAGTAATCTGGTTCGTTGTTTAATATATCATTGCTATTATCCAAACACGGTAGCTAGTTGTCGCGAACACAATAGATTATGTATCCATATTGAATGGAACATCCTCCATGCATCCTGCTGACTGTATTGTCATCACGATCATAGTTAGTACATATCGCTGGCTGATCGTGTAGGTATTGTTATAGTTCCATTAGCGATAACCAATGATGTGCAGGGATTGTTAATACGACCTATGAAGCATATAGATTACATTAAACCTTCCGGTATTCGGTTAATGATTAGGTATAAAAATACTCTGTTCATTGATTATTATTAGAAACTAGCCGCGCCCCGCGGTTTCACTCGCGTAAGTCTCGGGATAAATAAATAAATAGTATAGTATGTCCTATTCCATGTCATGGTCTACCCATGTGCCAAATTTCATTCAAATCCGTTCAGCCGTTTAAGCGTGAAAGCGTAACACAAACTCACTTTCACATTTATAATACAGTGTGAGTCTTTATAATGTGCACTTAACGAAATGACCCATCTTTGCTTAATTTTATCGATGGAAAAAATATTTAAAAACATATAAATATTTTTTTACATTATTTATGGATAAAAAAAAAATTGTTCGCTACTTTGACACCAGGTGTAAACAAAACGGTGCAACTTTTAAACTAAATGATCTATCGCGATGAAACAAACTCTATAATAATTGGAAGTATTGAAAGTAGGCGTCCAAATCCCTATTTGGACGCCAAAAAAAATACATGCATATTCCCTAATATGCATGTATTTTTTTAATATTTTTATTCGATAGTTTACATGGGCAAATAATAGTTTAAAAAAATTCGACGGCAAAAAAGCAATTTGAAGTACTTAAAAAAAAAAATTAAAATATCCAACCGATCCGGGCTATTTAAACGCCCTCCATTTGGCGCGCTTGGTGTGGTGACGTCACCGTCCGTGAAAACATACAAGCAACTATCAAGTCAACGTCAAACACTCCTTTTTGTAGGAGCGTTTGACATTGACTTTACACTTGTTGATTGACTTGACATTGACATTTTGATTGTTTTCCCGGATTGTTACGTCACATCCCCTCTTAGCTTTTCAAGTATTTGAATTACCAACAGATTTTTGGGACTTTTTAAAAATTAATTTCTCGCTCAAAAAGAAATTTTATTCAAAAATATTGATGGAGGCATAATTCTGAAGTAATATAATTTATAAAAAAAAAATATTTGACCCATATTTGAATCACATGCATATTCCCTATTGTGGAAAAAAACTACCCTCAATTGAAAATGTTTTTTTTAGCAAAAAATCATTTTTTTTTTCATCAATTTTTACAATTACAATCGCATTTCTCATTATGAAATATAAAAAATAAGATATAAAAAAATATAAAAAAAAAATATTTTGATTTTTTTAAATATTTTTTCCGTTGGTAATATTAATCAATCAATCAGTCAGTGTATTTATTGTGCTTCCATTAAGCATGGATTCCTTCATTTCGATATCTGCATTACAACAACTGACGAGTATTTGTCTGTATTAGTATGAGTTTTCATTCATAATAACATACTAATACAGACAAATAAATCAAACAAACAATTACAAGACAATTTATTAGGTCATGTTTGCATGAAAGATCCAGAGGAAGAAGAAAAAGTATTACTGACTGACTCCATTTATGCAATTAAAAGTTGGTATGGAAAATTAAAACTAAGAAAAATATCGACATCACCACATCCCTATTCACAAACAAATGGAATTCTTGCTCGCATTTGGTCGCGGCACACGGTACACTCGGGCACACGGCACACGGCACGACTTGCCGCTCAGCTGTTTGCTCACAGAGAAACAGGCGACCACTCATGCGGGTAGACTGTATTTGTGCAGCGGCAAACGTTACGCAAATACACGCCACGCTTTTAATACGCAGCGGAAAGAAAGCTCACTGAGTATTGACAACAGAACTACACTTGGATGAGGTTTCTGAGTTAAAAGATTCACATCTAGCGAGAATTTTACCACACAGAAGGTATTTATGGGATATACTCATGGTTGACATTTTTAAGAAGTTCCACGTGGACTCGACCTCGTCTTCTATTGTTGCACTTGAGACCACTACAACTTAAGTTTCTTTAGTAGATGCAGCTTTCTAAGATAATCAGTATACCTACAGAACGTTTGAATGAAGAAACCTCTTCATTAGCTAATCATTTTGTATAAATCAACCAATCACATAAGATGTTTTAACAAATCTGCTTGCCACTCGACAAACACAAGATACGAGTATCAGTAGTGAGATAAGATGCTAGCTATCACGGAGACGTGTGCCGCAGGGTTCGGGGTAGCAGGGGGCAGTGACGTCACCTGTCTCCGAGACAAGACAAACGGCGCTTACGCGCGCGCCGCTCCTAGTCACGGAGGATGCCTGGTTCCATTTATACGGTTTTGGGTTTAAAGATTCTTTATTTATTGTAAAAGAATATACAATGTTCACTTTGCAAATAAATACATAACTAGGGTAAGTGTAGTCCAGTAGAAAAGTTTTTTTTATTTTGAAGCATGTTGGTAAGAATTTTAAAAATCACATTGGTAGCTACTTGCCCGGCCTAAACCTCTGGGCTATCATAACATTTTCAAATCATTCTAATGATATCATGTTATTTTCGAGCATTTTCACACCTCGTTTATGGTTGACACGATTTGACGGTTGGCGGTTGATTCGCCCTATATATTCCGACACCACGCTGAGTACTATATTATATATTTTAGATAGTACACTAGTAGTAGTTGTAGTTTTTTTTTGTATAGCAAAGGGTTAAGAGCTGTCAGTCATTTTCATTTCAAAATTGACTCCAAAAGCGACCCCAAAGTGAAAGAATACGTTTTCAAACGAAGAGTACATTATTAGTTTATTTAGATGGAGGTCACATAAATACATTACTTTCAAAAAACATTTATGCTATCCTATTTTCATCTGTAAGTATTTACATCACAGAGTTATTTCAATTAATGTTTGCATTTGTGGTGTTATCTCACCTGCAGTAGAAGAAACATCTCTTATAAATACGACATTCCAGACATTCCTGTTGAAATTGCATTTCTTAACTCAACAAAATACACGTGAGGAATCGCACCATTTCCGACCGCATATAAATTGAAAATTGTTACCTTGGAGTTACGTTGTTTTCGTCGCATGTGAGGTTCATATAACGGTGCGGTGACACATAGTTTAACACTAGAGACATTTGCTCATAGTACGCTTAATTTATTGTTTATGAATTCATCCACAGCCGCCTGATTCATTCGCTTTACATTTTAGGTGACTATACACAGCTCGTCCACCGCACACTCGTATGTTTCCACCTTGTGAAGAAGAGCGTCAGTTTAAACTACATAAATTTAAATTGTTACCTCGCAGTAGCGTTCGCAAGCGATAGTTTCGCGGCAATACATTACTTCTGTGACAGATAGTTTAGCGTGGTGTCCGCAGTTGATTTATTTTATTTGGTGTTTAGTGCAAGTGTAACTACGTGTCGGTGGCGCGGCCGCGCGTGTCGCGTCACCGTGTGTTTCTAGTTTAAATCGAGCGCTCAAGCGTGGCGACTGAAAAATTGCACTATTTTATATTATGTAGGTTCAAATTGTTGTTTTGTATGCTGCAATAGATAGTACGGTGTGAATGTAATCTGTGGCTGGTGATTTATTTGAGTTCGTGTTTTATCTATGATCGGAAAAGTAAACACAATATTTTTTTTAACACAATACTCTCGTGTATATAAAATAAGTGCAGTTTCTGTAAATGTTTTTTTTGTAAATATACACACACACGATACATAGTCACATTCCACCTTCACATTAAACACTTATTGCATATTTGCTACGACGTAGCTGAATGCTACTACGCCAGCTACTACGTCGTAGCTCGTAGCCACCAACTGCTACGCATGAAGTCTTGGACACATGGAGTGAGTTTAGTCGGTAGCTAAGTCGTGATGATTATTTCATGTTTTAAAGAGTAGTTTTACTCAATAAAAAATAAACGTACAACTCCCATACCTACTGTGCCTGTGATTTTGGTTTATCGTAGTCACAAATCTATTCGCACAGTAGGCCCAAAGACAGCGCAAGACAAAGCGTAAATATGATAGTGAACAGTTTCCCGTTGGTAAAGAGAAACAAAGCGCAGTTATAAATAGTCGGCGTCGGGCGCAGCGCTACTCAGGGCTGCCCCGCACAGGCGCACGCACTGAGCGAGTCTCGGTGAGTGACGCGGCTATTGAAAATACTGCACTATTTTATAGGTGTCAGATGAAATTACTACTAGTTACGACTTTTAATTTTACATTGTATCGCTTGTAAGCAGACGACTGCACATTAGCATAACTAGGTAACACGTATAACCCTGAAATTGAACATTTTCATACCAGAGACGCAAAACATTTTATTACAAAAATATTTATTATATTTTATTTTGCATAATATTTAGATATTCTTTGAAACCTGTCTAGCGGTGTCTAACCATTTTAAAGTATTCACGTAGATGTGTGTAGAATTATTTGTGGTAAAGAAAACACTAAGAAAGTTAGCAAAGCCAGAAGTGCCACCCCTACAACGATGGTCGCGTGCCGCCCCGGTAATCTGAGTCGGAAGCGCCGCGCGTGAGCGACCGCACTGCATCGCAGCGGATACATCGCGCGCTCGCTCAACAACCTCGTTCAATAGCCCCCAACACACCCCGCAGTGTACGAAGAAGTTTAGTTCGACGACTCACCGCATCTTTATGTAAAAGTATTTGTTGTTTTTGCTTCAGTATTTATTGCAGTAGTTCGTGTTTACACTTGGCTTAAGTTTTAATGTTATTTTTAAATTTTCACTTTTCATTATTAACAAAATTTGCATAAAGTGTGCTGTATATAAACTGAAAGCTTTCAAGTAATACGCTATTTATAAATGCATATTTTTGCACTTTTTAAAATATAATTTTGCTATTTTTATACAGTCTAGAAGGTAACACAAATATTTTAAAAAGTCATTAGTCAATATCGAACTATTAGCTGAAAATTCCGCCAATCTAGAAAAACACCAGTAACCAGATGCTGAAGCCTCTTAACCTTCACCTTTCTTACCTCCTAGTAGATATAATAAAGTACAATAACAAATTCTGATCCAATCCACTGATAAAATATGTAGGTAAAAGCTTGTGACGTCACAGTTATAGGGGGTGGGTTAACAAACACGTACATAAAGCAAAGGTAATAGTCATATTACCTATGGATAGGTAAACTGAATCGGGAAGGTAAATTAACTAAGAAGGAAGGTGGTTTGCCATGTATTTCATCGATCCTTTGTTATATTAAGGGTCTGAATGTCAGTGTTCGGATAGCGCTATCTGCCAAATAAATTAACGGGAACTTGTCCGGTAGTAGTGAAACAAGCTATAAGTAATCAATGATTGAATGTCTCAAAACGATAAACAAACAAAGTTTTAATTCTAAAAATTAGATACACCATTTTAGGAAGTAATGGTTACGAGAAATCCTCTGCAAAAACATATAAATATATTTATGTTTATTAATAACAAAATAAAATAGGTTTCTTATTCCAAGAACTGTATGGAATCAAATATAGGTGTGAGCTCGAGATCAACACGTGTCAAACATCTTATTAATATCAAGGCTTGTACGCACTAACGAACAAAACATGCAGGTGAATACAAACATCGAACACGGAACATTTGGTGCGTACGTGTGGACGTGAATTAGCACAAACACCATATGAACACAGTTCGACTTGTGTTCGCGCCCAACAAGGTCGCTCTCTTTAGTAGCCATGGATTCGAAATTGGATCACCACGAATATTTTTGAGATCACAGTGTTTGATGATCGTTAGTGTTACGCACATGCGGACAAATGTCCGATGTTCGTGTTCACCATGTTCTTGTTCGTTCGTGCGTACACGCCCTAAAATATCTGAATGAAATATAATACGAAAGTAACTCTGTCTATCTGAATGTTACCTTTTCACGCCTAAACCACTGAACGGATTTCGATAAAATTTGGCTGGGAAACAGATGTCATCCTGGGGAAGAATATAAGCTACTTTTTGGACATACCACGCGGGCGAAGCTGCGGGCGGAAGCTAGTAATAATAGGTCTTTACCTATGAAATTGCCGTTCTGCAGTACTGGCCATTTCAAATCAAAATAATTTTTGTTTGGCTAAGAATTCTAATTTCAAATTAATTTTATTTTAAAAACATGGAATTCTTTTTTCAAAAGAAGTCATTTGTTTAATGATTAGTGTTACATTTTCATCGCATTTCAATCTTTTTCGGCATCATGGATACGTTAAAAATTGAGTAATTATGGAATATGAGTACTGTAACGTCTGAGGGACGTTACCTAGATATGTGAGGGTGTGTGGTGGAGGTAATTTCAAAGAGGAGGAGGTTTTCCAAGGATTTATTAATTAGAAGACACGTTTATACATATGGAGGGTCCGGGCTGCTCTGCCCCTCACAACATAAAAAAACACACCTGTCAATATTTAAATACCGACTGCTGGAGCGTTCGCAAGTTAAGGCTGCGGTTCTACCAGCCAGCCCAACGTGAGGTTGCATATCGCATAAAACCTCTACAGTACCGTCGTGGCAGCAACGCGGCACAAGCGGCACGCAACAGCAACGACGTTTACGGAGCTAACACTACAAACCAACACACCACCTGTTATTGGTTTGCTCGCTTCCGTTCTGGAAATTTCGACCTGAAAAATGAACCTCGCGGTCGTCCGAAGACTTTGGTCGACAATGACGAATTAAAGGCGATTGTGGAAGCTGATGATACACAATCTACGGCTAAATTAGCAGCAGCTTTCGACATTAGCGTCAAAACAATATTGGTCCATTTGCGTCAAATTGGCAAGGTAAAAAAGCTTGACAAATGGGTGCCCCACGAACTCAATGATCGCCAGCGCGAAGTACGCGTCGAGGCGTGCCTTGCACTGCTCAACAGACACACAAATGAAGGAATTTTGAACCGCATTGTTACCTGCGATGAAAAATGGATTCTGTTTGATAACCGCAAGCGCTCAGCAAGTTGGTTGGATCCTGGTTCAGTACCTAAACAATGCTCTAAACGAAAACTTACCCCTAGAAAAGTGATGGTCACTGTTTGGTGGTCTAGCGCCGGTGTGATTGATCACAGCTTCTTACCAAACGGGGTGAGCATTACTGCAGATGTGTACTGTGAAGAACTGAACACAATGATAGAGAAGCTGGCACATCTCCAACCAGCATTGGTCAATCGCTCGTCTCCGCTGCTCCTGCACGACAACGCGCGACCTCATACTGCACAGCAGACGGTCTCCAAGTTGCAAGAACTGGGGTTGGAAGCTCTCCGTCGTCCGCCCTACTCACCAAACCTTGCGCCTACAGACTACTACTTTTTCCAGAATATGGATAACTTTTTGGCGGGAAAAAAAATCAATACCCGAGAGGCAGTACAAAATGCCTTTGAAGAATTTGTTGCTTCCCGTCCAGCTGATTTCTTTAAGAAGGGCATCAATAAACTGCCACTGCGTTGGCAAAGATGCATTGATTGCATGGGTGATTACTTCGATAAATACAAATAAAAAATACATGAAAAAAATTCTTTCATACTTTAAATAAAAATTTAAATTTTTAAATTTAAATTTTTTCATACAAAACGGCAATTTCATAGGTTAATATTATAAATGCGAAAGTGAGTTTGTTTATTTGTTTGTTACGCTTTCATATAAAACGGCTGAACGGATATGGATGAAATTTGGCACATGAGTAGACCATGACCTGGAATAGAACATACGCTACTTTTATCGGCATACCACGCGGGCGAAGCCGCGGGCGGAAGCTAGTAATAAATAAAGCATTTAACCACCTTCGAATAAGTTGAGGTCTAGAAGGATAAAACAAATCGTATCGTTTTCAGAGGCATCCCTGTGAAGGGCCGAGCGGCGACTTTGTGCCCGCCCTTAACCTTCACTTGTTATTTACTGCTTACTGACGACCCCAAGTTAAGTAAAAGTCTCGCTACATGATCGATTCAGAAACACGATAGCTAAACATTTGTGTTATTTGTTGCAGTGGAATGAATGTAGTGCCAGACATTCACAAAAATAAACTATTAGTCATGTAAACATGTACAGGAGCAAATAATAACCGACATTCACAAAAAACGGTGTGGAAAGTCGATGTCTTTGGTTTTCGATTTTCTATTTTATTTTTGCCACTGACTTCTGAAATTATAGTTATTTTAACTTGCTATGTAAATGTCAGTGACAGAAAGTTATGATAACATTATCAATATAGGTATGTAGACTAAGTAGAAATAATTCGTATTAATAAACTAAAGGCTCTTACATACTGGCGCGATTCGTCGCGTGACGCGAATTTTAACAAAACAATTTCTGAGAAAACTTCACGGCGGCGGCGTCGCGTCGCGCGACGAATCCCGCCAGTATGTAAGAGCCTTAACTCAAAATCAACCCAACCAAAGTTAAGAAAAAATTATGTGTCCTCCGCGCAAGATTCCTCCACCAAATGAAAATGATTTTTCAAAATCGGTCCACAATAGCGACGTTAACTAACATTTTTTTTGTTCGTCAGATTGAATAAACAAAATATTGGAGACGCATTTTTTTTTCTTTTTAACGTAATAAAAAAAATGTGGCAATACATTGAGTGAAATGAAAATGTGGCATGACGTCACTGGTCGGTAGATTTTATACTGATTTGTGACGTAGCGAGCCCCCGCTCCCCAACTTTAATCTGAAACTATCTAAATCATTTTTTATTAATATGATAAAGAAAATAATACGTGTCTAATTCTTTTTTATCATCTGACTGACGGACTATAATATAGTTTGTTTTACCCAGTCAACATCCTTATTGACGATAATATCGATGAATACAAATTAATCCTAACTAATATTATAAATGCGAAAGTGAGTTTGTTCGTTTGTTAGGTACGCTTTCACGCTAAAACGGCTGAACGGATTTAGATGTTTGGCACATGGGTAGGCCAGGATACTTTTTATTCCGGTAATACGTTCCCGTGGGATAATTTCCCAATCTCCACTCAGGCGAAGCCGCGGGCTAAAGCTAGTACAGTATTAGTTCCAGCACTGATACGCGTGACGTAAGCACATAAAATACAATGTTTTAGGTACTTACTTTTCCATTGTGTGCCTATATATGTACAAAAAAAGCTCTTTGACTTCGGAAACTCATATCAAAAGCTATAAAAACTAATATTATATAATCCTAAAGTTTTAGAATGGCACAAACATTGCAGAGGGCAAACTTTCTATTGTATTTCATGTTGTCACAAGAAAGGGTTTTACCCACCAGATAGATTATTTAAAAATAAATAATGCTTTCGAATATTCTGTACTCCTAACTAATCACAAATTCTACTAATTTTTAACTTTGTCATAAGATTTTATTTAATCGACCACTTTTCTAACAAAATACCAAAATATTAACACATATATTACTAGCTGCGCCCCGCGGTTTTACCCACGTAAGTCTCGATCCCGTGGGAGTATCGGTCCATCCAGGTCATGGTCTACCCATGTGCCAAATTTCATCCAAATCCGTTGAGCCGTTTTAGCGTGAAAGCGTAATTTAATCTATTTATGAAAACTTTATGCACAAGTAAAAAAAAGTACCGTACAAACTGTACTGTAACTGTACTTTGTATTATAGTTAGGATGATAGCTTTACAATGCAGTGCAATGGTTCCAAAAATAACTTTTCATAGTTTTCTGGTCATGAGCCTGCCACAGGCCAGTGACAAACGTTAGCCTACCATCTTTCACATATGTGAGTAATGGCAGCGACGTGTCAGCGGGCACTCCGACACTTTCACGCAAATGACCGCCGCGCCGCTAACACGCTGTGAGCACGCTGTGCACGCTGGCACGCGTTACATGTGACTAATTCACTTTTTGCGTGCACCTACTGCGACAGGGCGCAACAGTGAGGGTTGTTGACTCGGGCACGCTCCGCTACAGGCTATTCTTGTAATTGAATTTAGTCATTTACCATGTTCATGTTGCTGCACTGGTTTTGTTTCTAGCCTTTATTGTAATTGGATTACAATTCAATTAATTCGAGCAAGTATATTCGTTTTAACGGACAATAGGGTTTGAAAAATGCTTTAAGGGCGTACACTACCTCAAATAGCTTAACATAATCCTCCGTTATGCCGAAAATACAGCAGCATTCATTTTAAAATAAATATATTATGTTAAAGTTGAGGATTGATGCTAGGTCCTATGTTTGGTGAAAACACGATTACATAAAAATTTCTCTATAGAAAAAAAAACCAAAGTTATCTCTAAACAGAACTATAAACCGCTGGTATTAAAAATACTTCAAATTAGATCATGAAACTTTGCTTTATAACTGAACTATCTATAAAACAGGTCTCATGTATTTTTTATTTTAATTAAATAAAATAAATAAATAAAAACCAATAATAATTACCTTTATTTTCGCCATAAAAAGCGATTACCTAAACTTTTCGAGGCTCGAGAGCCGCTAGTGCCTCACTCCGTCTCGCTCTCACTCAGGTCACGAATAGTATGGTACGAGCAAGATAAAATCTGAGATAGGATACAGCCTTAACAAAAGAACTTAGTTACCAGTGGCATAGCAGCAAATCGCTAATAAAAAGATTCTCCATTTACCTTTTTAATTAAAAATGGGAATTCAAGTCCATTAATTTTTGCACGTTCTATGCTTTTGAACTGGTTTCCTTTATGAAAGCTTTTACCATTTGCCACTTATATCCTATATACCTACATGAAATGAGTTGCATTATTTACTTCATTTTTATCTACTTTAGTGAAACCAGTCTAACTCTCACACGCACATTTAAACTAACCTAGCAACATACAAAAAATCATAGATTTGTTTTAGGTATGTGTTAGGTCCCCTGAGAGTAGTTTATACTCAAGTTTGTAACCCTGAAACCTTGTACACACGGCTACACATCAAGCTATACATTTCCAGTTTATACTGAACTCGTATTGTATAGGATTTCCGTACAATGCGGGCTCAGTTTATACTGGAAATGTATAGGTTGATGTGCAGCCGTGTGTACTGCTCGAAAAACTGCGAATGTACCTAATGGACGCGTTTTTAGGTATCTCTGTTCAATATTTTTGTGAAGCAATTTAAAGCTACAATCTGAGCCCAACCCACTCTGGGTCTATTGGTTGCGGAGATACAGACAATCAAAGACGGGCATTCCTTTAAAAAAAATTAAAATTGTCGATTTAGGGTCATTTGCCAAAACACGTGCCGGTTGAACTCATGGTCTTAGAGAAAGTGTTTGACAAGAGAGTTGATGTTGATCCCATTACCATGTTCCAGAAGGTCTGCGTGACAAAAAACAATCAGATGAAGAATTGAAGCAGCATTTTGCGAATGCCTTGTCCTTGTTCACTGAAGAAGGAACGCCACAACAAATACAATACCTATCGCAGTTTTTCGAGAATCATGGGAGTAGCACAAGGAATTCAGGGTTGCCAACTTGGGTATTACCTACTCTCAAGGGACCTAACAACATCTAAAAAAATCGTAGTTACATGCGCGTTTGCTATGTGTGATGTTGTTATTGACTGCGCTAAGTAGGTTCACAGCGTACGTGTGTACTCATGTACTTATCTGAGTTTTGTGTTCTCACTTATTTAGGTTACGGTTTACAGAGTCGACTCAGAGTTAAATGAAAGACTCAATTCATGTAATGTTGTTAGCACTTAGTTTTGTTTGCTTGGCGAAAGAAAGCTTTAGTTTTAGCAATAAAGACGTGAGATATTGTGTACTATTTCTTTACAAAAAGTAGGCTAATAAAGCGACTCAATAAACGACGAGTACGTATAAAATTTATATGTGTTACTAGCTTTCGCCCGCGGCTTCGCCCGCGTGGATGTCGGAAATTATACCACGGAAACGGGATAAAAAGTATCCTATGTGCTAATCCAGGTTAAAGATTATCTGTGTGACAAAGTTCATCCGAACCCTATTGGAAGTATAAAATACTAATTATTAAAATACTATATTGAATTATTTACCTACTTTTTGATAGCTCAGAAATTGTGCACAACGTGTCGTGAACAGAATCCGTCTCGTATGCATGCAGCGTACTACCGACATAAAAAGTATCCTATATCGTAACACAGCACCCAAATTGCGCGACATATTTTCAATCAAAATCCGAGAGTTTTGAAGGATTACGCTAATACATTGATTCATAGGTTTAAAAAATTCATCTGATCTATAACGTAAATAGCTCAATGATCGTGGGTGAAATTTCAAAATGAAACCTTTTTTACACTTTTTACTGATACTAAGAAATAGAATCGTGCGACATTTCTCACCATTAAGATAAGTGAGTAAATGCAACAGTTACGTTGCTCCTGGCTCACGAACTCATAAATATGACCAGTTCGCGTGTCTGTCATTCACTCCACCATACTAGCCTAGTTACTGCGGCTCTCTTGTTACGCGACCGGTTCTAACTTAATCACTTTCTATTTATTGCTCGCGGTCGCACGTTACAGTTACAATCGACTAAAATAGTTGTTCAACCATATTACGAAAATTTCGAAGGACCACTAACAGGGAAAATTGACTGCGTCTATAAAGTTCTGAAGACCAGAAATCTTTAGAACTTTATAGACGCAGTCAATTCTAAAGGTGTGTCCAAACATTGAGCGGCAATCGTGCGCGGCGCGCTGTGTTTGGACGACAGCCGCGCGCGAACGCTTCTGTCTACCTGCCGCGCGCAAACATTTCTAACAATTATTCGTCAGTACGCAACCGCTTTAATTTTAGATCTGATGCCAACTGAAGTGCGCGGTGTGTCTCGGATATGCTGCGCAGTACTGCCGTGCAAACATTCGTCGGTTTAGTCCTAATCCTAACTAGAGCGCGGCAGAAATGTGTCCTGCAAGCGCCGCGTGTTGTTGCTGCGCTCTTGCCGCTCACTGTTTGGACACACCTTAAAGGCTCCCACAAACAGGCGTGATATCACGGGCGCGACAAGGGTTGCGCTGCATGTTGCGCCCGCGATATTGCGCCAGTTTCCACGAGGCTTTACACTAAAAATTACTTACGCTTGCTTTATGTTTGGTTGAACCTACCCGAATTACAAACATTATAATTATCCTCTTTAAGATAAATATTTTATATGTAGGTATAGATACATATTCTTACAACCCCTACTTAGTAATATGGATCTCACTTCTTTAAAAGTAATTAAGTTACTTTTCTTTGTAGTCTAAAAGTAAAACTAACCCATTTAGGCCTGGTGTTGGTATGTTAGTTAGACCGACACGTAATCTAGAAACCTGTTTACCTGATATGGACACAAGCAAACTTACGAAGTCTAAGAAAATAAGATTCACAACTGACTTGTGAACATTGTCAACAAAACACAAGTCTATAACTAAATAAACACAGTTACATTATTTATGGCACAGCCTTCATAAGGACGTGTATGCACGTGCCCAGGCCGGTCCGCGTCGTCTCAGGATATTATCCTAATACCGCCCTGTACTCGGCATCGTCACGTCCCACAGGAACGTCGCCTGACGAGGGCGTCGTATTCTGAGGACTTCCACCTGCTATCGTCTATTGACGACAATTTACCAAATATCTTTCGGATATGTACACGTAAGGTTTTAGAGATAGGTACTTAGGGTCCGTAGTGGCTGATTTATTTTTGTGTTTCTTCTTGCTGAAACCTAAACTGAACATAATTATATTTCACGCCTTCTTCACAGGGGGTAGACAGAAACTATAGAACGCCACCTGCTATGATACTTACATACTGCTTTTGCTTCGTTCATCGTTCAGTCGTTGAGCTCCTTAAGATCTGAGTTGAGCTACACGATTACTGACAAATGCGTGCACTGACTGGACAGGTCCACTCAAATCTGTATGGTTCTTTCCTCAAAAGACCATTTCAGACACAAATCTACATGGTCCTCAAATGATCTGACCAAGATTATTTCCGGATTTTTATATTTATATTTACATTGACATGAATATTTACTTTGTAAAGTATTATATTATTTTTAATTTATTGTGAATGTGAAGATTATGTGGATCTTTCTTTTCTTTTTTATTATTTATTTTTTCTTAATTTTAATTAATCATAGTCTGGCAGTTTGAGTAATTTATGAGGCCTAACCAAATGTCCTTTCTTTGGTATTGTTCGTCAAATCGTTGAGCTCCTTAAATTCGGAGTTGAGCTGCACGATTACTGACAAAATGCGTGCACTGACTGGGCAGGTCCACTCAATCTGTGTGGTTCTTTCCTCAAAAGACCATTTCAGACACCAATCTACATGGTCTTCACATAATCTGACCAAGATTATGTCTGGACTTTAAAAGAGACTGTGACCTCTGAGTTTGTTTCGGCCTTTCTTCTCAGAGTAGTCAGATAGGAAACGCCGACCTCATCTAGTTTAAAAAAATGTGATTGACGTGTAAAAGTGTTTGTACAAACCTACTTACAGAAATAAAATCATTTATCAATTTTCATCTGCCAGGGCTTATTTTTAATCTTATATTTTGAATTGTTTTTGATTATTTTTCATTTGACATTGTTCTCACATATAGAAGCACCAAGAATACTGTACCCAGGATTTTGTAATATCTATATCCATTTTTAAAAGAGTGTCCTTGGAGTTTCTTGCCCGTTCTTCTCCATAGAGATCTACGATTTGGAATGGGCAACTAGCTTCAACTTTTTGACTAACTGACCGATTCTTTGACAATTCAAAAGTGCCTGTAAATGGTTTAATTGAAATAAATGCTTTGAGTTTGAGTTTGAGTTTACGTTCATACATCGGTCACACACGCACGCCGGTTGCGAGTACCACCTGACCTTTCTGAAGAAAATCACCAATAAGGTCACTATGTCCTTCTAGGGCTTCCCTCGTCTAATTATAGTTACAGTTTGTAATAAACAAAGCAAATAACTGTATTATATGAACCACTATATTCTACCTAACTAACCACGTTCTTAGAATAGTTACAAACACAGGATAACGTCGTCACGTTCACCGATGGCCACCACGTACATTGTCGATGTTTCCCAGGCTAGTCCAGGCATGTGTGTACTTAGGACATAGCCTCACCACAGAGTTCCTAATGTTACGGGAACGCAACTGTCCATGTCAAAACCCTTCGTTACGTCAGCAGAAAAACACAAGATATTTTATAGTTTATCTTGATTTTTTACCGACTTCAAAAAAGGAGGAGGTACTACGTTCGGATGATTGTTTTTTTTTTTTTTTTATGTATGTTCACCGATTACTCCGCCGTTTGTGAACCGATTTTAAAAATTCTTTTTTGGTTCGAAAGGGTATACTCCCGAGATGGTCCCATATAAATTTTAGTAAGTATGCTTGCGTAGTTTTTGAGCTAGCTTCAATATTACGTATTTTTCCCACAGTCTATGTAGACGATATAATTATTAGACTCCTTCACTGTTATTTACATAGCAGGTAGTAACTTGTGTGGGATAGGTACCACCACTAAAAAGTGAAAAATAAAAACTTTTTACAAAAAAAAACAACCGACATAAAAAAAAACACTCAAAAAGTGAAAAATAACTTTAATTTCGGAAGTCGGTGGCAAAAAACGAAAATTAAAAAGCAAAGACACCGACTTCCGAAATTAAAGTTATTTTTCACTTTTTTAGTGTTTTTTTTTAAGTCGGTTGTTAGTTATAAACTTGTAAGTAAACATCTTTAGCTAAAACAGTAGGTAATAGACGTTTTAATGGACAGATCAGGCTTTAGAGCTGCCTTTTGTACATATTCTGTAATTACGGTTTATAAAAATATAGCTTACACTATTGTATATTGTTTGACTTCAAGGCTTCTGTAATTCTAGCCTATTCCTCTCCACACGGCACATCATCGCACGAATAGAGCCAGCCATTACAATAAAATATAGTCTTAGGTACAAACTGTAACATCGCCGTGCAGGAGCCGAGTGTACCCGAGTGTAACCGAGCTTACCCGAGCCTGCGCGAACAATGCCAGCCTACACAAAAGGTTACCTAAGCGAGCCCTAGAGGTTAGTCCCAGCACACAGGTTAAGAAGATCCACTCGATACAGGAATCACCATCTACAGCTTCAATTCATTGACTGCTACATAATATAATACATCCTTGCATATGCCACACCCTTTTGTTATCTACCAACCGGAACCGTACTACGATACCGTAAATTTTTACTAACCGTATTTTTAACCGACTTCTAAAAGGAGGAGGTGCTTATGCGGCTGACGATCATCCTGACGAATACTGGTGACGACTAACTGCAAACGCTGTTACCACAAAAGTGTATTTGCCGGCTCTAGATACAAGCAGTTTCACATGCACTTTTCCGAGCTACTTTCTACCTTTACCTTAGCTATAAATTCCATCTTTAATTGGTTTGGTTCGTTCTACCAAAATTGTAGCAAAGTAGTGACTGCTCAGTACTATTGCAGATATAATTTAATAACCACATAATTGATCCTTCTGTTCATCCTTACCAAGTGACAATAGGCTGACAATCACAGTTTTTATGGCGCAACCCGGCGCCCACTCCACGCAACCGTATAACGAAACCCGGCGCCCACTCCACGCAACCGTATAACGAAACCCGGCGCCCACTCCACGCAACCGTATAACGAAACCCGGCGCCCACTCCACGCAACCGTATAACGAAACCCGGCGCCCACTCCACGCAACCGTATAACGAAACCCGGCGCCCACTCCACGCAACCGTATAACGAAACCCGGCGCCCACTCCACGCAACCGTATAACGAAACCCGGCGCCCACTCCACGCAACCGTATAACGAAACCCGGCGCCCACTCCACGCAACCGTATAACGAAACCCGGCGCCCACTCCACGCAACCGTATAACGAAACCCGGCGCCCACTCCACGCAACCGTATAACTCACGAATGACGTAACTTTTTTATTGTCTATACAAATGTACGCAACATCTGGGTGTGCTGAGACTGTGACTGGGTTTTGCAAATCTGTGTCCTGTATCTCAGTTACTCATTATTACTTAGAACCAGTATGTAGTAATGTTTTCGAATATCTCATTCAATCAAAATCTATTTCGTAGTTCATGAGATGACGATTTTCATGATAATTTTCATAATATGAAATATTTTCCTAAACTAAAACCTTAAGCAAAACATTCTTTGTTTCCAAAAAAACACATGAATCGTAATAAAGCCATAGAAATAAAGACAGCCAAAAATGATAATTATTAAATATTACCTACGGAATGTAACGCCAAAAAGTTGATTCACGATTCCTGTGAATACTTGCTTACCAACAAGATATCACAGGTTAACGTTCGACTATAATAATATATGTCGAAGGTATAAACAGACAGACACTGTTGCCATCCTCAGTAATGGCATTAGGATTAAGTTGTTTATAAGTGATTTTTTGTTTTTAAAGTTAAACTACCGAACTGATTTAACAGAGAATTTGTTTGGCATCTGACCAAGGATATCACGATGTCCATAACCATCTATAGTTATTGAAAATATTACACCTTAGTCACCCTACCTGTATTCTCGACGGCTGCTTCCATTTCCCGATGTGATCCGAAAATGTATAAATTTTCTCGCAGGTGGAGCGAGGGTCACTAGGTACTAGTACCAAATATAGCCTCCCTTCAATTGCGTTCATATAAGGTTTCCTTTGAGAAACAGCTTGAAGCCTATCTCGTTATTTGAATACCTACTTATGTATATTATTATTTCCCAACCCGTGCCCTATTTACTGCGGAACTAATACAAATAACTTGTCTACGTTACTTCATGTATATAGAATGAGAATTAGGTTGTGTCCCGGGTTTGTATCAATTTGGTAATTCTACTTGATTTTGATATTGTTGAATATTGCGTAGTCTTGTTAAATTGATAACTTGCTTAAATATATCATATATTTATTAAGATTATGTAACATTGAACTAGATTCAATATATTAACATACTTGGCCGCTTTATTTGGGCTTAAAAAAAATTAGAATAAACGATTCATCGACACTACGTGGCAGTGATTGCGATATGTCTGCCCAGTCTCTCATAATCGCTCGTCAATTTCAAGACATGACAAGAGCGGGCGTGGCCCACCACGATCTTAAGAACTAGACAGTGTAAATAAAATACTGCCTAAAACAACGCAAACCTCAACTATTACTCCGTTTTAAATCGGAAAGCCTACGATTCCCCGCGAACAGAGCGCGGAATATCCGCAGAATGGAGTGCCTCACAAAAAGCGATACTTCCTGCATGCGAGGCTATAATTAAGCGATAAGTAACAAGCGCGCCGCGCGGGGCCGCCCGCCATTTGTCACGCGCACAAAAACGCGCGCGCTAATCGCAGGCGCTCCGTCTTCGAGGGAATTCTTCATTAACTTCGAATATGCTCGCTGGGTAGTGTGGAGTTGTGGGCTGACCGCTAGTTAACATACCGACCGACTGCTTCCGTTGTACATTGGACGGGATCGTTTGTCTTTTGTTGTTGTGGTCATGTGAAGTAGCTATAACGACCAACGCCTAGGTTTTTGTATGCATTTAAAATATAAGAGCGAGTTTAAAATCTCATTAGCTTGAAATTATGCCGGTGTACCTCTTACCTAAAACAGCAATGCTGCTTTGCTGCACAAATAAAAGTAGTTAGTTACTAAAACTATTTTGGTACACAAACTAAAATAACAACTTTAATTTAGGAAGACTAAAATAAGTGACCTCAAACAGAATGAACAGAAATATCATCACTATATTTAAGGTGCTGCACTAGGTAATTAAATCCCTCATCATAAAGTTGATACTATGTATATTTAATAATATCATGTGCATTTTAACATGGCATTTATATGCATATCATGGAGCGGCGCAAACGAGACCGAATTAAAGCGAGTTTCGACCGAGCTGACCACGTCACTCCGACTTACTTGCCGAGGCTGGGCCCCGGGCCCCTGGGCCCCGAGTGGGGCTGCCCGGGAGTGAACACAGACCTAGATGTCACAACACTAATCCCGGGAATATTTGGGTGACAGCAAGGAGAGGTGCAGAAGGTTCAACTTTTTTGATACGCGGTAGCAAGATCCAGCAAACCTACGAAACAAAAATATCTAATTAAAGCGAATTGAGTACTTTTAATAGATTAGAAAAAAATACAATAACCGGACCTCTATAACCGTTTTTTAAACCCGTCCCGTGTCAACTATAAGTAGTGTAGCAATTATTGACCGTCGCCTCTTTCGTCAAACAATAAAAATAGTCCTTCTGCGTTGCCTTTCTTTTACATCTTATATTGCGTGTCAGACTCTCCCCGTGACGTTATAAGGAAATAAATTCGTTTTCCAAGTCCACCCAGAGCCCGGCTCTACAGAATGATATTAAAACTGCAAGTAAGTTCGTGCGAACACCTTCATAATTTTGTCGAGAGAACGTAATAATGTTTACGAAAATTACATACGGCATACGGAGGTGCTAGCAGAGCCTGGCTAGCTTTTAGTTAGTGTTGAGTTTACGTAGTTACAGCTGGGATTTATGTTTGAACATTTCTATGATAATTTAGCTTATGTTTGAACTTTAATTTTGCGACGTTTCTTTGAAAACTATTTTAAATAATCTTGTATTTGCAAAATATTATTCGTTTGTCGATTATTTCATGAAGAAGTTTTTTCAGAAACTGAAGATTTCTCGTTTCGAAACGTAAACAAAAACTTAATGACCTACACGGACGTTACGACAAATTAAAACGGTAAATTGTAATTAATGGCATTATTTAATGTTGGTGGTAAACAAAGCGGAGGCCGCCCCCCGGCGCGGGTCCGGGCCAGTCGCACAAAACAAGTTAGAAAGTTAATTTTTTCACGACAACATCACAAGCAGGCGCGACGCTTCATTGTCGCTGCCAAAATAACAACTTGGGACACGTTTATAACATAATTCAGAAATACAACTCTGAATAAGATGCGATTAGATCTTGCAGAAAGAGATAAATATTTGATTAAATCATTATTTAGCTGTCAATCTGTAATGATAATTATTTATGTAAATTAGTTTAAAAGAAACACTTTTCACGTCAAAATTGAATTAAGTTTTAAAACTAGATGAGGTCGTTGTTTCCTTACTGAACTGTTCAGTCAGTGTACGCATTTGTCAGTAATCGTGTAGCTCAACTCAGAACTTAAGAAGCTCAACTTTCTTTGCTCAACTGTCTTTCCGTTATCAGTTGATACTTTATTCAAAACTAGCGTCGGGCCCATGCTTCACACATTGTGTTATCCACGTATTAAAGTGACGACATGTCAAACATCAAGATTTCTTTGCTACGTATATCTATATATTAACGTATTATACACATAAAACTTCATTAGTCAATTTTCAAAACTTTATGGTGAAAACCGCATTAAAATACATTGTGTAATTTAGAAGAACTAAGCGATCACACAGACCGATACAAAAAGCGACTTATTTTGTACTATTTAATGTAGATCAGTGTAGGACCAGTAGCAGGACTGTGAATCTTTCGCAAAGGTCATTATAACGTGATTGATTGATTTTACTTAACACAATATGTATCACGCGTATCACTGGTAACCTTCAATTCAGGTGCATGCTCTGTAATAGGTGTGAGGGGTGGTTTCAAACACATAACCTTTCGACGCCCAGTCCAATCTATCTCCATAGAAAGAGCTCTATCCACTTTTATTCAAAGCCAGACCATTTATTTCAATTAAACCAATGTAACAGGCACCTTTGAATTGTATACGAGTCGGTCAGTCCGAAAGATGAAGCTAGTAGCCCAATACAAAACCTAGTAGCTTTCCCTATGGAGAATAACGGGAAATCTCTGGAAAATAACTCAAGTAACACTCTGAATCAAAAATATTGTTATCAAGTAGCGCATCCTGGTCCTTCTGCCCTTTATTGTTACGTTACGGTTTCCTTATCCCCATCTCTCGCCCATCCCTGTTGGTCTTTGTCGCTCTTTCATTACACAGCCGCGAGTCGAGGGCGGATTAAATACTTTGATGCTGGTGTTAGCCGCTGAGATTTGACGGTACAGCTCCTCACTGGCAGTTACTGGCGCGACTGGTATTTATTAAATATATATATATATATATGCTCTTTTTCTATGGATGCATTCAGATTAAAAATGTGAATATTGGAGACGTTTTCAATTACTTAGCCTATATAAAATATACATTACAATGTTGTGTCACTTCCATTATCATATTACATAACAAGTAACACAATATTGTAATGTTCTTGCAATCCCGATGACAGTATGACTGAAATTCTCCAAAAAATCTCATCACTAAGTAATTGAAAACGTCTCCAATATTCACATTATTTAATATTAATTATCCTTGGTTAACAAACACATTACGTTTGCTAAAAGCCCGTATATAGTACGTGACGTAAATTCATAGAATTTCTTCATAAACAAGATGCTTTGAATTCCATTGATTATTCGTACAAACCAAAGTTCTACAATGCAATTGAGAGAGCTCTCTCTCTACTTCCGTCTTTGACTATCCTAAATAACCCAATTGCGCATTTTGTCAGAATTAAGCTGAGAGTAATATCTCCGCACCTCAGTGATTAATCCATCAGCAGCTCGGTCCATTACCGCCGCCCTCACATAGATCAACTCATATTTTAATCATAATTAGCAGTCCATACCAGCACAATACAATTTCAACCCTATCTTCACGAAAACAGAGTTCGTTCTCGCACTTCGTGTGAACTGGATTGAGTGATTGTATAATCCTTCCCAGTGCTTACCTTAGACACAAACAGATACGTTGGATTAAGTCCTGTCACGCGATAATAGACACTAACCGCTTCAATTAGGAGTGATAACCGCGAGAATAGTTTATAGTGTAGTATGACTTGACCATCAGTGGTAACTTTTAATTCATATGAGTGATGTGATGATAGTATATTACACTTGAGTGAAGTGTGAAGACTCAACTCATTGACGAACATTTAGACTGAAAAGCACAGGTTGATACCGTATGCAATAAAATAAATAAATTTGTTTTTGCTTTGAGACAAATAAATAAAGTCACTAATATAACAACGGCTGTGATGTCATACCGCGCATAATATATGTGTTGAGTCTTCACTACGGTATGGACTAATTAGTTAGCGTCTAGATGGAGGGACCAAGCCTTGGATTCCAAATCAGCTGAGTGGGGAAATAGTACTGACCATAATAGAGCATTTGACGCCCAAAAGAAATGTTTACGAGCTATATACGAGATCCCATCTGACGAGTCATGTCAACCAATATTTAAGGAGCTTGGTTTGCTACCTTGACCTTCATTATATATATATAAAGCATGCATGTTTGTTCGAAAACACAAAGAACTATTTAAAACAGCAGAGGAAATAAGGTCTCGAAGTCGGCGTGACCAATACAGACTAGTACTGGATGTGCTGCCTAGATCAGCGAAATATAATAAAAACACTCAGGCTATGTGGGTACGTCTATATAATAAATTACCAATTATGTTAAAAACATTACATTGTAAAGTATTATTTAAAATCCAATTATATAAATGGCTGGATAGTAATAATGTCTATAGTATTAACGATTTTTTAAAGTAAACAATGTAATATATTTCAATGCCATAATTTACCTTTTGTAAGTAAGTTTGCATTCTTTAGTTTTAAGCAAAACATGTTTGATCTAATATTTTTAATAACACCTTGTATACCATGTTTTATGCAAATAAAAATCTTATCATATCTTATCAACATTAAGTAACACATTTCAGTTCAAGAGACGAACTGTATTGAGCTGTTCATAATATTTAAGTTTTCATTTGAAATATTACTTCATAAACGCCTCTGACAGGTCGCAGTAGACATGTAAATAAAACGAAACTTCATTTATGATTTACAATATAACTTTATGCATCGCTGAAATCTGAACAACTTAAATATTAATTATATTTGGAGAAAACTCAACACCAATAAACCTTTTATTTTATAAACATTAGGTATGTTTAATATTTCAATTTTCATTACCTACACATTACATTCAACATTGTCCCAGTTCTATTGGACGCCCACCCCAACCTAGTTGGAACAAATTGATTTTATTTTGATTCATCATCATCATCATTTCAGCCGAAAGACGTCCACTGCTGGACATAGGCCTCCCCCAAGCACCGCCACTTCGACCGGTTCTGTGCTTCTCGCATCCAGCGGATTCCTGCGGCCTTCACAAGGTCATCAGTCCACCTTGGAAAGCCCCCCGCTTTCCAACGCTACATCCTCCGGTACGCGGTCGCCACTCCAGAACCTTTCGGCCCCATCGGCGATCTGTTCTGCGAGCATGTGCCCTGCCCACTGCCACTTAAGTTTGTCAATACTTCGGGCTACGTCGGTTACTTTGGTCCTCCTGCGGATATCCTCATTCGATCTCGCAGGGAAACTCCGAGCATAGCGATTGCCCTTTGGGTGACTTCCAGCCTCCTAATAAGGCCCATTGTGAGCGACCACGTTTCAGTGCAACACACTGGTTTAGTTCACATTCAACCCCTAGAATCTCAACCCCTGTCCACTTTTAATTTTGAATGTTTTTAATCCACGTTCAACCCTCAATGGACTGGAAAACACAAAAGTACCAACCATAACTAGCTGCCCGCCCCGGCTTCGCTCGGGTAGCACTAAGTACTTATCTACGGTGCACCTACCAACCTACCTACACCTACCTCCCTACCTACACGAAGTCAAAACTACACATACATACATACACATAATATTTTTGAAAAAAGTAATTGCTGCGAGGTCAGGGATCGATCCTAATTAGTGATGTGCCGTTACCAGTAATTGACTCCAGTCGAGTATTTTCCCAGTAGCGTCACCAGTAACATTCTACAAAAATAGTAATTTAGGCTAACGGGGAAAAAAATTTTTTTTCTTAAATTTAATTTGCGATTATGAGTGGTCCGATAAGACTTCTACCACTTCTAGTTTAAATGCAACCAAAATTTGAATATTATATACTATTTTCTCAATATTCCTAGTAACTTACCGCGTAAGTTTCGAGAAACTTACTGAGTAATTTCCCATACAGTAACTTTCTGGCTATTTTCTTATTGTTTCTATCAAGTGACTTAGTAAAGGAAATGACCAGTTCCAGCCTTCCAATTTGGGAACATGTGCACTATGTGCAGGATTACAGTTTATACACTAAGATTTTATTTCAAGCTTTTTAGTTTTATTGATTGATATATTTGGAATTAACTCATTACTAGCTTTTATTTGATACCAATATGTATGTAATTTTTTTTTAAACTTTCCCCTTTCTCTTTTTTTGTTTGCAAATGAAATAGATAAAAAAAATTATAGCCTAGGTCACTCCCACAATTAAGACAAACCTAACGACACCTCATTATTATGTTAAAATCCATCAAGCCGTTTAGGCTACAGAGCGTGCCAAAGAAATAGACATACATACATACATAGAAACAAACATACATATATACTCTCGAAAAACATTACCCTCCTTCTGGGGCAGTCGGGTAATAAATACACTTCTGCTCTCATAATGTCATTATTAGTTACCTAGCAACAAGGGGTCGAATATGGACAAAGAAAAGATGACCAATGTATTGAAATCCAGATTCAACCCCCAGGGGTTGAACGTGGACAACGTTTAGGGGTTGAACGTGGACAGGGGTTAAGATTGTAGGGGTTGAATGTGGACTAATCCAACACACTCTGGTCAAAAACTGTTGTCTTGACACAGTGTGGTGTATGAGACTATATATATAATACGTTGTATATTTTGATGGATGTCTTATAACAACAATATTTTCTATTAATAAAAAACACACGCACACACACACACAAATACGCACAAACACTTTTCCAGTTGAGTGACGTCACGGTATGCGTCGCCGCACAATTTCGTCAATTTTCCTCATCGGCTCACAACCGGCAGGGTCCTTTGAGTACAGAACTTTACGGTTTGTGAATGTTATTGTGTCATCAATTGTTGGGACTTGGTATCCGAGTCATGGTCGCTGTGGCACTTGGTGGTGACTGTTCGTTTCTGCTGGTAGCCTGGAAGTCACCATTGCCAAATGAGAGTAACATTAGAGTAACATAGGTTTTAACCAAATGATAAAGTAATAATTGAAATTGCATGATATAACTACCATGTTAACAATTCACACGTTACATGGTTATTAATTATCTTTATAGACTATCACTATTTCATATCACAGTGCATCTATTTACACAAATGACTGAGCGATGTTACTATGTATTGTGTACGTTTGAACCGATGTCCGTCAGTTAACGTGAATACCCAACAAACATTTTTGTCATATAATCAAACTTTTATATGACCTTAAGTCTTTTTAAAGTTATTTTATAGTCATTATTTTAACTCTTCGTCATGTACTGGTGTATTATATGTCCGAATAGTCATAAACATTTTTTGTCGTATAATAATGTCATATGACGTTATTTCGACATTTATAAAACTTACTTATACAACTTTTCGTCCTCTAAACGTTTTCGTAGTATAAACGTCATAAAACTGTACATTTTGTCATATAATTACCTTTTAAACATCTGCTAAACGGATAATAATTGTATACACGTAGTATTTGTTACCATTATATATAAGTCGAATAAGTATTACGAGTGCGACCTGTATACATCCTAAAGTATCACAAACATGATAATACGACCGCTACTTAATTAATACTCATATTAAAGGTTTATAATTACCTTGTATACAATTTTCGCGTACTTTAATACAAAGTAATAGAGCTCAAGCTGAGAGTGAGCAAAATAAGAAAGGTTCCGTATCACATTTAAATGCAAATTTAACTAATTTAATGCGGATACATTAAATATCGTTTATTACAATAAACTTAGGTACTAGAAATACACAAACAAACTTATAACATCGCGAGAGTCGCGGAGGATGCGTGGTATATAGTACGTGGGCACGTCTTTAGGTCTATTCCCGTCGGTGATCAGAACTTAAACTTCCGCTAGCAACAGTGACGGGCCATTTATAATGCCTCGAAAGTAGGTACTTCCACAGATTCGTTACTTTTGGTGTTGTAGCCTGACAACGTGATGTCCAACATCCCCCACCCGACCAACGAACCAATGGGCGGTTTTCTTATCTCGCGAGCGGTCTCCATAAGTAGGTGAGACAATGGGAGCGAGCGAGATAGAGAGTATTAGAGAGTCGTGCTCTTTCTGCCTAGAAAGAGCACGACTGGTGGTGGGTTACCACCGCCTGGTGGTAAGGCTCGGGGAACAACTTTATTTAATTAATTTATTTTCTTCAAGTTCTCGCGTTACACTAATCAATTTAACCAAAATACTACAAGTGTGCCCCGCAGTTCATTTTCCAAAGTTCAGGACTCTTGTTGATTTTTCGAAGTTGAAGTCATCCGAAAATGAAGATAATGTTGATAAAGAAGACACTTCAACCAACAATGATGACTTCAGAGACGATGAAAAAAGTGGGCTATTGATTTTAATATTCCACAAGTTGCATTAAAGCCAAATAAATCTATATGAAGGAGGTAATAAAAAAAGGCGGTCAAGTCAGGTCAAGTCAGGTCAAGTCAGGTCAAGTCAGGTCAAGTCAGGTCAAGTCAGGTCAAGTCAGGTCAAGTCAGGTCAAGTCAGGTCAAGTCAGGTCAAGTCAGGTCAAGTCAGGTCAAGTCAGGTCAAGTCAGGTCAAGTCAGGTCAAGTCAGGTCAAGTCAGGTCAAGTCAGGTCAAGTCAGGTCAAGTCAGGTCAAGTCAGGTCAAGTCAGGTCAAGTCAGGTCAAGTCAGGTCAAGTCAGGTCAAGTCAGGTCAAGTCAGGTCAAGTCAGGTCAAGTCAGGTCAAGTCAGGTCAAGTCAGGTCAAGTCAGGTCAAGTCAGGCCAAGTCAGGTCAAGTCAGGTCAAGTCAGGTCAAGTCAGGTCAAGTCAGGTCAAGTCAGGTCAAGTCAGGTCACGTCAGGTCAAGTCAAGGCATTTTAAACGGTTTTTATCCATTTTTATTAACCAGTCAGGTCAAGTCAGGTCTGTCAGTGATTAATGATAACATTACCACAGATATTATAATACTACACAGATAACATTACTATGTAGTTGAAAGAAAAAATTGTTTCATTTTTTTAATTATCCCAGGAACGTAATTAACATTTCAAGTTTTCCATTTCAAATGTGCGCATATCATTTCAATGACGTCCATCTTTGATAAAAACTTATCAACATCCGCATAATTAGAGATCACTGTGGGGTTTACCTAAAACAAAAATATTATTTAGACTTAACCGCTTGAGTCCTAATGATGCACGCGATGCATCAATCGGAAATATCCTTCAAGCCCCACTGATGAATAAAATGCATCAGTCGATACCACGCAACTTAGGTCTCTATTTCTACTGAAATACGGGTTAATAGTGTCTATGGGCAGTAGCACTCTAGAGTTGGATGATATTCACGTCAAATTAATCTACTAAATGCTTAATCTGTGCATGGAACGTTTGACAGTGTCATCTGTCAGAGCGCCTGCGTGGGTGTGCGCGGACGGTCCCCGTGCATATTTTAATAATTATTTCGTGTTTTTACTGCCGTAATCGTCGTGAAGTGATATTAAATCAAATTAATAATAGTTTATACATCGTGTGTGATAATAATATTACCAAAATACATAAGTTGAGTGTGCAAAATTAGCGTATCATAAAAATGCCGTGAAAGTACTGAGTGTGGTGGTGATTATATGAATAGTGTTTGTTTTATGATGTTTACAGCGTGGGAAGCTACTATAAAATATTAATTAGTGTAATTGAATCAATTTGTAAGTGATTTTCACTACTATAACGTCATAATAACAACATTTTGTCGTCAAAACACGGTCCTTGAAATCAAGGTCAAGATGACCTCTAGTTACGTAATAATTTTGTTTTTTATTTTCTGTTATTATCTCAAACTGTTATTTTTTTTAGATTCGTTATCTATTCATAATACTGCCTGTAAAATTTTATAACAATAGAAACAGTATTTTTAACAGAAATCGTCAAAACATAAGAACAAATAAACTACCACGCACTTTACGATAATATTGTAAATCCTATTGTATTCATCCGTTCACCGTATATAGATAAGTATGTGGTCTGTTTATTCAAGAATCCAAATTACTTTACGTTATCGAGCTACGATAAGTATAACTCAAGATATTGAGGTTTTACCCGGAGCCGCTGACACGCGGCGGGCCTCCGGGGCGCGATGTCGGGCGAGCAGCGGGCTCTAAAAGAATTACGCGGTCCAGCAAGGAACCTGAGTTAACTAAGTTATAAGTCACGCAAACAAATATTCTATTTTTTTAATATAATTTTTTTGAACTAAGTTAGCTAAGCGTTTTTAATTTTATCACTGATCCCTAAATCAACTGTAATGGCGTAAACATTTACAATGAACACGCAGTTTATAGGTCGGGAAGTTATGTAGTTGTCATTTAACGCAGTCACTTAATAAAATTATTAATAAAATATGTGAAAACGTTAGAGTTTTAAAAGCGCATAAAAAATTGTTCCTAACCTACCTCACATTAATCAGTAAACTTGATTGCACAGTGGTTTACGACTGATGAAATGGTTTTATCACCTCAAATAACAAAGAAAAAATGCAATATTAACTCAGCTGTCAAAAACACCGCCATATTAAATTAACGTGATATAATCTGTTACAATATAATTTCGTTCAATATGAGCATCATCTTTAAATGACAATAACACAACGATTACATTATATAAAAGTCGTATTGTGTACCATAAGTCGACCCGAAGTCGAATACACGCCGCGACAGCTATCATTACATGATATTTAGTCAAATCGCCGACGTGTATATGACTACTATGCGACTAAGTAGGTATTTATATGACTGTTACACGAAACTCTTAGCAACTTAAGTTGAATAAAATGGGCCCTAATGCCGTAGAGTAAACGTCCTTATGACATTTATACGATTATACTGAATAACATTAAGTTGCCACCAAAACGTCTACTCAACGTCGTAAATGTTTGTTGGGTACCCTCGATGTGATGAAAAGACGCAACTTTCAACGCGATGCCGAGATACGCTATCTTTTGTGAGGACCAGGAGGGAGAAGTGGGGTGACTGGAGAGGGAGGGGCAGTAGATTAGGAAGGCTCTAGTTTAGCAAAAAAGGTTAACATTCGCCGAGTTATCTGGAGTTTTAGACGTAACGACCCTTAGTTGTATAATTCTAAGAATAATTGAAAAGAAAGAAAGAAAAATGCGTTTATTGCAGAAAAATACACCTTTAAACTATAAAAACAGAAAACAATCATTATAATGCCAAAAGGGCCTTGTTTTTTATAGAAAACAGCACAAAATTAAGCGGTTAGCTTTTATTGTGCGCTCAAGTATTTAAATGAATACCAAGCCACAGTAACCGTCACACAATACGTTGTCAATTACTAAATGCAAGTGATCTCACAACGTAACTAAATACATTAACAAGCGTTGTTTATCGAACACTAACTCGTCGTGCGGTTATTTAAAACGCTTATTAGAATTACTGCGGCCTGTGTACACAACCGCACTTTTGTTGCTACGCCGCTACGAGCAACACAAGCGCTACGCACGCTACGTCGTAGCAGCGGCAGCGTAGCAAAGCTTTGCGTTACTCACTAATTAATCCTTCAGTAACTTATTCATTTCGAAATCAGGCCAGCAGTTTTATAAGTTACGACTCATTTTATTTATATTCATGAACCGCTTCATGGCGTTTCACTCGGCTTAGTTTTGCAAACAATTTGCTGAGACGTGTATCTGCGGGGTGTTGTCGCTCCCTGTACTACATGGTACAGTCGGCCGCGTGAACATGTGCCGAGCTGCGATATCGCGACCAATTAATCTTGTTGACGCGAGAGACGAGCTTACAAAAAGCAATCCGCTGACCTCCGCGTAACGTACACAGATAACTTATCTGGGGTCGCCGGGATAGTAATTTGAGATGAATTGCATGTTATGGTTAGATTAGGGAAGCTGCGAGCTGACGCGTGCGATCTTTACATCTCGTATAAACATTCTATGGCGGTGCTCGCTTTGGTTACAGCTGCGATATGTTTCATACGTGCTGATGAATGCGGCTCAATGTCACGATACAAACACAGGGCGCCGACGTGACCGAAATGCGTTTTTATGACCGCACAGTGACGTCACTTGATATATCCGCGGGCGGCGCTAATAGGTACGTTATTACCTACACACGCGAAATGTCTCTTAAATTTTTGAAAAGGCATTTTTTTTTTGAGGATAATAATATGATATAACGCAATTTCTTTATTACTTAATCGCATTACAAGATGGCGTACTTATTAGTTCGTACAATACAAGCATCGCTTTGATAACTAGTAAAAAGTGAATCCTTTTTAGTATAGTAACAATAGGAATCCCACTCCGCCGTCAAAGGGTTAAGTAGAGTTTAAAAGAAAAAAGGAAAGGTTGAAATGTTAGCATTATGTGGTGTACAACAATAGAGCAGCGAGCCACGAGCCACGAGTCATGAACCACGAGCAGGGCTACTGCGATGGCGGATTATTTACATAAAATATTGTACAGTTTTCAACTGAGAACGAAGATAAATGTTTTCATTTTTGACTTTACTGCCCAAAGTGGTTAAAATTCGTTTAAAAACTCTTTATTCATAAACGGTGTACGTTATTTTCACATAAATGAAATGAAAAGACAATGGAGCTTATCAGTCGAGTATTACTATGGTTTTGACAAACCCTATATATTTAATATGTTATTACACACTGCTATTTATAGCAGTGACTGGGTAAGTACATAATTACCAATCATACTTCACTTCATGATAGAACACAGTAATTACCGATCATAATTGGAATAAGATCACATTATACACATACAAAATTACACACCCAAACATAGAGTTACCTTTACACAAATAGACACCATATAGGTTACCAGTAGTCCAGCTTAACTCATCCACCATCACAAATGAAGACAGATCTCATTTCGGCTCATGAGCAGGATGTGTCATTAATCCGTGTGTAGGTAGTGGGGGACGTGGACGGCAGTTTTTGCGTCTGACAAATGACGCTCGCGCACCTTGTGATTATGAGGTAATCGTCCTAGCGATGGTGGAAGACAGCTCACCATCCGAATAGCGATTACACAGATGGTAAGGGAATTATCTAGGACATCAATAAGGACAAAAGTGAGGGGGACTGGAAGAAGTAAAAGTAATGGTGTTAGTTCAACAGTTAAATACGGGTCAAACGAGGTAGATATGTCGTTCGGTATCTGTGGCAACTTGATGATAGTGAAACTAAAGGTACCTATCAGTGAGGCCCCAGTTCCGACACAGTACCGGTACAGTGCAAAATATTCTTTCAGCACCGCGCATCTCAGCGTACTTTGACACGTGTCAACACTCGCACTGAAATTATACCATTCCGTGAGGAAAATAAGTTCGATAATAGTTAAAAAGTGCGCGCGTCACGTCGCGGTCTAAACTTAGATATGAAGTACTATATAATCAAAAACCTCTATACTGTATAGACAAGACTAAGCAAAAATATTTAAACAACGCGAACATTGACCCGCCAATCTCAAGAAAAAAACATAAAGATGCCAAATAAACACCTTGAATAAAATACTGTTTTACAAAGAGAGTTTTTGTTTACCGGAACAGGGTTGAAACTCGCAGTGTTCCCGAAAAACGGAAAATAATATCATAAATCTGAAACAAATCGCACATCATCAATATTTCACGCGTTCCGGAGTGAACGGATACATAACATAATACCGTCTTTACCCGACGCTGACAAACTATAGCACATAACATAACGAAGTGGAATATGCACAATATGTTCCATCGAATATCGAAAGCCTATTTATTAAGCCCCGTCTCGAAGCTCTTTGTAGAAACAGTCGCTTCCGACGTTTTGTCTTCTTACGGTCAGGTGTAACCGTTGAAAACATCTACGCAGATACAGGAGACAAACAGCGTAAGAGTCTGTGCGTTTTAAGGGGGGTTTCACGGGTCAAGGTTACACACAATGGAAGAAGGATCGCTTTATACGCTCGTATAGTGATGGTAAACAGTGTTTTACTTACGATGCTAGAGTGATATTTTTATACTCTTATATAATACTAGCTGCGCCCCGCGGTTTCACCCGCGTGAGTCTCGATCCCGTGGGAATATCGGGATAAAAAGTATCCTATGTGTTAATCCAGGTTATAAGCTATCTGTTTGCCAAATTTCATCCAAATCCATTCAGCCGTTTTTGCTTGATTGAGTAACAAACATCCAAACACACAAACTTTCACATTTATAATATTAGTAGGAAGTAGGATAGCAAGATCAAGCAAATACAGAAAATTTTAAAGTATAATACAGAATATGAGAATGATTATAAAGTCGATTGCATACTGTGTCGTGATTACAAACTTGATGTAATGTTAAATGTGTCAAAATGTTATTATATTGTGTTAAGTATACGATGAAACAACGAAAAAATATACGATGAATGAACGTAAATATAGAAATCTATATTTACGTTCGAACTAATAAATACCATACCATCCATGCCAACTCATCTCTTAATAAAACTGGCCAAGTGCGTGTCGAACCACGCACAATGAAGGGTTCCGTAGTTGGGATGAATTTATCCCAAGAACAAACTTAACATTGTAGTTGAAAAAATTACTCGGTTACTTGTAGAGCCTACTTAGCTGTGCCAGTTTTCCTTTTAATTTCGTTATTATATCATATACTGCCGTGAATTTTTTCACATAATTATCCAGAACCAACCATTTCGCTGGCAGGGGGACACTTAACTCTAAGAAAACTTAGCACTTTGAAGCTTAATATTTCGCAAACGGATCCCTGAATCCAAAAATTGCTTTCACAAAACTCATAATTTTTACGTTACGTGTAGAGGAAGTATCCTAAAAAAAGTTTGTTTCATGATTTTATTTTACCAATTTGTCGGGGTGACTTTTATGTATATCCCTACCAAATTACAACTTTCTAGTACTAAGAGTCTCAGACAGACGAAACTATGAGGCTTCCTTGTTGACTACAGAACCCTAAAACAGAGCACAAAACATGATGGATACCGTCAGGCAGCTAATTAATAAGTTCCCTGGCGAGTAATCAGGGGTCCTCTCTTCTCTTCCGGCACGGGCTCGTCTCGCGGGGACATTACTCACTTTGTTCTGTTCCAATGATATTATATTATGGCCTCGGCACACCTCATGACTTTTACGAAAGGTGTGCTCATAAATTACCTATAAGTACCTGCTAATGAATCGTTTTGTCACAATTTGAAGTCGTTTTGTTTGTAAGGTTTACGCAATAGAATCTGTAAGTAAGGTTCTGGATTTGTTACTTTTAATTTTAAACTTAAACTATACTCCTCTGGCTTACAGTTAAGGAAAACATCTGTGCGAAAATCTGGACTTCAACAGCCTGAAATCGAAAACAAATTATAATTTTTCACATACTGATAATTTCGTACATGAATTAAATGTCCCGAAAATATATAACCGACCACTCTACTCTAGTGTTAGGTAGGTATTCGGGACCACTAATGGCGGGCGGCGTGTGTCCGTATGAGCTCGCCGCGCGCCGGTTTGATCGTTACGTCAGGATTGTGAGTGTCTAAACGGACGCGTACTGACTGCCGACGAATTAACCTGCCCACTGCTGGCTGTTATTACTGTCATATAGTTTGATTGGCTGTTCATTTAGTAACCAAAGTTTTGGGGAGATACTCGCGGATTAGATAATGGTTGTCGAGCGAGAAGTTACGGATTCACTTCCAGGAAAAAAAATGACTTTTCAGCTTCCAGTTACAAAGGGTATTGACACTTTTATTAACAAAGTAGCGAAGACTCGAATCATTTTAGTTTTAAAGTAATCTTCTAAAAGGGAAATAACTTCAGACATTTCACATAAACAGCTAAAACTTAATACTTTCTAGTCTAAAAATTCGTTGAGTTCAACTTTTACATTTTTTGTTAAGTAAAAAACAAGAAAAGCATTACTCTTTAGCATTACGTAAGAAATTCGGTGGTTTTATGAGAAAACTACAAATTGAAACGTTTTAGTGTTCCGAAAATAAAAGCAAGTAAGCGCTAGTTTATTAGACGCAGTATTATGAAGCGTCAACCTTGACCCATGTTTGTAGTTTTTGGTATATTTCGAACAGTTTCGTACAAAATACCTGTTCAGTAATAAAACTCAAGCAATTTTAGCATTATTTCAGTGGATCAGGCATACATAGCATAATATTTTCCAGGTATTAGTGTGCAATACTAAAATATTTCTAAAGGAAAGAATTATGAACATTCAGTCTCTCACGACGGCTCCGATACTGAAACAACTTGTGAAATATATTTATTGAAACGAGGAGCTGCGGGTACCGAGAGGCGAAGTTATTTCCAATTCGCATAGTGAGAAATAATTTCGAAATGTAAGACAAAGGAAGGGTGTAAAGAGCTATGGTTTGGGGGTTCGATCCTCGGTGTCGCGATTTGTGGATTAAGTAGGTACCTACTTGAATGGCTAACAGATTGTTGATGCAGTTTCGGGTGCTTATTGTAACACACTAGGTAGGTATGCAAGATAATGAAGTAGTAAGGTTTGAGTGTCATTGATATACAAGATTCTACTAAATACCTATCTAGTTATTATTCTACGTGTGAGAATAATACAATCGTCTCGTATGGCGATTTATTTATTTAATTAAAACGGTTGTGTTACAACACTTACAACCAAATTATAGTAAATAAAATTATATAAAAAAAGCGATGATCCATCAAACTCACACGAATAGGTACCTGCATATAAACCCAAGACCTACTCGTATTCATATTTCTTATTCAACAGTTTTATAGCACTTTTCACACGAAATAACGTTAGGACTTATTTCTTTCTGAAAATATTTCTCACCTCACGTATGGAAAATGTGTGAAAAAAATGTCGGTACCTCTAGAGAGGGATAGTTGTCGAAGTGCGGAGAACTAGTGAGGTGTAAGCGCGGGATCCCGCGGGACGGCCGGGATCACGGCGCGTCACTACGTACTTGAGACAAATGTCCCCGTACACGTGCTCTCATAAGTTCTATTGGAGGCTATAAACATGACAAAGGTGAACGAACTTTGTGGCTTGTGTGTGTTCAGTGTACAGTAGTTAAAACATTTATTTTGTTTAAAGTTAATTCCTTGTTGTGGATATCAATATACATTGTGTTTATGCATTCATTCAATGGATTGGTGATATTTTATTTCTTCTTTATAATTATTTTCCACATACAGACGTATCTAACGTGGATCGAAGTCTATGTAATCAAGCACATAATTATGGTATTTTATTATGTGTGCAATGAGAAAGAGAAGAAAGAAAGAAAGAAGAGTTCACTGCCATTTCTCGTGAATGATAAAGCAGAGTCGCGAAGAACAAACACACAGGATCCACTTCCACTGCCGCTGAACTTTCTTGAACTACTTTATTTGCCAATACTTCTCTGTATGTTTGTGCCTTTATTTTATAAGAACTTTGAGAAAAAATACCAATCGGATGCATCTAGATTGAAAAGACAAAGAAGTATTATTGTATTAGATTCGAAGAAAATTGGTACTGACAAATGTATCTTCGACAGAATACCAAACTCTTTAACCTAGACTATAATTGAGATGAGTTTACCTACAACGTGACAGCCAACTTGCGAGTTAAGGCGAAGTGGGACTGATGGGAGCCGAGGGGGGTGGTATGTCCCCGTCCGCGCGCAACTAAGTTTACAAATATTTAATTTTAAAATTTTATTTGTGTTTATATAGAAAAATAAGGCCATAATCCCCTAAAGTATTTAATAGTGAACACGCAGACAAAATTTTATAACAATTGCTTTGATAACAATCGAATGGAATAGGTTTTTCTCTTTAAAAAGCAGATTTTAAGGAAACTTTGCGGTTTTTTTGTATCGAGTTTTGTCAATCGTGTTTCGGGCCTCATACTTCACTAAAGACACTCTTCAATATTCGTAATCATAAAAAAAAAATACGCAAATACGTTGTTTTTGTGAGAGAAAAATTGATTTTGCGTGAAGTCGAAACGCATCAAAACATCTGCTTTGGAACCACTTCACCTTAAAGCTGTCAAAAGGAATATTTCATTTCTTTCTATATTTTTCTTGACTATATTTTCTGCGGCTACAGTATACTCGTAAGTAATAGAATAGAATAGTGGGCGATTTGTCAAGAGCTTACAAAGAGAATTATGAACATTAGGTTGAAGGTGCACATTTCAGCACTTTCTACATCTCAATTTGAATAAAAGTCTTTTGTTCGCGTAGATATATAAAGGGGTACGTTTATTTTAATAAAATTAAATGGGTCCTAAAGAAAAAATGCAATGACACATTACGTAACTATGGTATGGCACGTAGTGCATGCTGTGCTTTCTATATGGCGCTTACTATATAAGCGCCTTAGTTTGCAACGTACAAATTGTAAAGTAATCATGTACTCATTGTTAAAGAGCCTAATATTATAATTATACATAATAACTTAATACAAAGCACTATTTAAGAGTTTAGTGAGTTTTTACCCACATTCTAACTTACCCTAATGAAGGCAAATTTTTGACAGCTGCAATAAACAAATGTTTAAAGACTAAACGTACCCACCAATTACAAATAGTTTGTTATGAAACATTTCCATTACAAATAGGAGTCTATTTTTACTTAAAAATTTAACGCACAAGGTATCTGAAACACGTGCCGAGGTAACTGATGCCCTTCAACAGAATTGTTCGAAAAACTTCAAAATGTTCCCCCGAGTGAGGGAAACGGGCACGTGCAGGAAATAATTAAGAAAAACACGCAATTAGTAAAGTAACTTTAACTTGAGGTTCCTGCGTGGAAACAAGAATAAACATAATTTTTATTTCTTTTTACTTCGACACATGGCAACCAAGGAGGTAACATAACAAAGATTTTATTTTTGGTTTGGGTTGCAAATAGAACTTAGTAAAGTAAAAAAGTAATAATTGAACATAAAGGCGCGTGAATAATTTTCTTTTTTCGTCATTGATTCGGGCATGTTCTAATTAATATAGGTACTTAGTTTGACTTTCCGAGCATTATTTAAGAAAAGTACCTGCTAATCAAGCCTTGGCCGCAACCAGACATACGACAGTAATGTACTAATGTTTTAAAACTAGATGAGTTCGGTATTTTCTGACTACTTTGAGATGAAAAATCGAAACAAACTCTGTGGTCACAGGTTCTTTTAGATAGATAGATAGATAAAACGTTTATTTAGTGCTTTTTTGTGCACACTTTTGTGTGACAGCACAACATACAAAAACAAGGTTAAATAATAACTAATTGCATTAATAAATATATTCGAGGTGTCAATATACAAAAAAAATATATTAAAAACAATAAAAGAAAACTAGACTCAGTGATAATATTGTCTATGACTATGACACACTTTAAAAAATAACGAAAGATGCAAGGTGCGGTGTGCGTCTCAACGTTGCACCAAATGGGAGTCCAACTCAGCATGTGTCAGGCGAATATACCTGACGCTGATATTCTGCTGGATCCCTGCAGTGACATACGGACGTCGAGCAGACCTATATATGAAATTAAAATGTGAATATTTGGTTATGTGAAAAGTGGAATCCCAACAAAAACATAAATGTGAAATTGGGAGCCAAGTTCAATATTAGGAATAGGTGGTTGATGACTTCGCACACAAAAGAATTGAGATCTAAATGGGTGCCAAATTCTGTAGATAATCCTGAAATTGATTTATAAGAACAAACAACATTCTTAAATAACTACCATAACAGTGTTTGCTCTATAAAAATATGTGCTCAATAAGATTTTTTTTTTTAATTTCGTTAAAAAAAAAATCGTTTGGCATATTCGCTTTCGGACATCATTACAATAAAAAAAACAGTAATGGTCGGCGATTTTGAACACAAATTGAGTAGTGGTAATGACTATCACGTGTTACTGGACCTGTGTTTGTATTATGTTAAGATCTGGGCAATGTCTAGTTGTTTATAATATTTTCAATAATATTTGTCACATTTTAAATCGTATACATGTATATGAGTGATATTCGTGAAAAGTAAAAATGATAACACGCATGATTGGCGCGAAACTTCGATTTTGGATAACACAAAACTTCATTACCACTATATAATTAACTTGAACATTGGATGAATTCGTCATATAATTAAATGATGTATTATTCACAGCCCCAGTGGTGGAGTTTGGATGTTTGAAATCACCATTTTTTATGTTTTTTAGCCTCGACCACCACTGTCATCAAAATGGTGATTATCGTATTTACAGTCTTGAATTTTATAGGTAAAGATAAATTAATTAACTTGCGTGCTAAATAAGAAAGATTTAATGGCGTAAAATAATGAGTTTTTTATCGAAATCTCTTAATTAGCGAACATTCTAAGATTGGATGGGGTAGTAGCATATTAAATATTATACTTAATCAAGTTAGGGTGTCATATGTCATCATTCTGGCGCACCACCGCTAATGCCGCACCATGTGATTTGACATTTTCATTCTGAGATGTTCTGATATTTTTTCATCTTACGGTCCCGCGCCGCTGCGGCTCCGGCGGAGTCATGAACAGGAAGCCTAAATGTCACCTTAAGATACGGACTATGACTATATTTCCAAATTTCCAATCCCTTAGATACCCGCGACCCCGCGCGCGCCGCATTCCTGTTGCCCGCCCCGCGCACCTCGCACCGTGAAAAGGCTCTTACATACTGGCGCGATACGTCGCGCGACGCGAATTTGAACAAAACAATTTCTGAGAAAACTTCACGGCGAACAATGCGGCGGCGTCACGTCACGCGACGAATCGCGCCAGTATGTAAGAGCCTTAACTCTAAGAAAATGTTGCGAATCGGTATTTCTCCTGGCACCTGCTTACTTACACAAACCATCACCCTTTCATTTAGGTAGGTAAGTACAATAAGTTAAGCAAATACGGTAGGTAAATAAGGTGTACCTACGAATGTGCCGGAAGACTAAGTGTTTCCAACAATTTGCATTGCTTGCGTTCATATAAAATTATTAGGTATGCTGATGAATCCTTTCCTTTTTTGTAGTAATTATGTACATTTTTAAAATGTTACATATTAAACGTTTATAAATAGACATCAGGAATCGAATCTGGGCTCTTATAAAAATCACAGACTTTTAAGTAACTAGCACGATTGTGTAAGAATGTAGGTATATTTGGTTCGTAACACAATTGTTATAATCTCAATGATGTCAAAACGTTGAGCCGGCGTTGCCAGTTGCAGTTTGTATTTTTATTGGTTGTCTAAGTTTTTAAACGATGAAAGCGACCTTTCATCATGGAACCAATTCTCCTGCGAAAGAAAAAGTTTTGCTATGATAATTTTGAAAGGCGCTAGGTATGAATAAAAATCGATTACTCGGAAAATATTTCAAATCGTAAAAATTTGCCGTTTTCGGATTTTTTCCTTTGTATACACACAATTATCAGGCTGAATACCAAATTTCAACTTTCTAGGTCATCTAGAAGTGGGTTAGGTTTTTGATCTATAGGTAGGTCAGTCAGTGATAAAAATGCCGATTTTTAAACGTTAATATCTAAATAACCGTTTGAGCTGTATTTATGAATTTTGGGGGTTGGGTTAGTCTAAGGGGTTATAATAAATTAACCAAATTTCATGTGTATAAGTAAAAAAGATTTTGAGATATTGAGGGGTCAAAAGTGTCTCCAAATGGTTCGTGTAATATAACACACGGCTGCTGTCTTTTTTTTAACTTTGACACGCTACCGCGTGTCTAGATATATGGAGCAGAATTACGTAAGTACCCGCAATTTAAATAATCTATTCTATTGTAAAGTTTAGTATCAGGAAACGTTGTTGTTCGATGATGAATGTCTATTTATTATCTTGATTATTTAGATAGATAAATGTATAGCGTATAAATTAATAATCATATAGTGGCGTGGGATTAAATAAAGTAATGGATTTGATTAAAAACTGGTTTCAATAAATAAATATAGGTAAATAAGGATATTATGTATTATAACTGTTGCCTAACAATAGATCCAAAAATTACATTTTTAAAGTCCAGACATAATCATAGTCAGGCCGGATGAGGACCATGTAATGACCATATAATTAATTGTCTGAGATGGTCTTTTGAGAAAAGAACCATACAGATTTGAGTGGACCTGTCCAGTGTCCAATCAGTGCACGAATTTGTCAGTGATCGTGTAGCTCAACTCAGCTGCCGATTATTATCCTATGCTTATGCTTAGAGTTATAACGAATCAATAAATTCCACCAGCATTATGCTGCAGATAAATCAATAGTGACTTACCCACCAGTCTGCCCACACACACATGCTCATTACGATTGCTTGTAGTCACCGCCGAACTTCCCCGTTATTCATAGATTGTCAGTCTGTCAGTATCGTCCAGACGGCACTAACGAGTGTACGTACACGTCCGCAACTTATCTAATTCCGAGGAACTTGTTCACAGATGGATCAGAACATGCTACAACACAAACTACATAACATTACAATCAATTTTTCTGTAGACTGATGTTACATCTAAGAAACTGTTTCTGGTAAATGGTTTAATATTTTCCACTTGTTCAGTAAAATAATGATAGTGTACTTGTATAAAATAGGAGAAACTGGACTGTTTCCCAGTAACTGACACAACCATCCTCCGCTCTCATCTCATGACCACAGGAACTAACAACTTCTTAACTAAAAATAATCATTTTTCCGTGAAAACTTAATTATGTCAGCGTTGGTTTTTCTGTTTCCAAGAGTTGTAGAAGAAAACTCGTTAGTTTTAATAATTACCTTTACCAACTTGACCTAAGTGCGTAGGCGCTGGTATTTATCATATTATTATTATCTTTATACCTATTTAACAGTAATTGTTTCGGGCTCACGGCAAACGGGCAGCGATTAAGAATGTATTCTGAAAATGAGAGTTAAATATTTCAGGCTCGTAAATATTAAAGCTTCGATTAAAAAGGGAAATGGCTCGTCTCGTGGAGTCTACCGGCGTGGTGCTACCGGCCGCCTGCGTGTTTCTCTTTATCTCTTCATATTGCTACCTCTATGTAATTTTTATTATAATTACCAGGAAACTGGGACAATTTTCCTGGTTTCTGTTTCATTTTTCAAGCCATTGATCGCGTGCACTTTTTATATTGATACAATATTTGACGTTCAGCACACAATAATCAGACTATAATGTTCCCACTGCTGGGACACAGGCCTCCTTTCTGTGAGAGGGAGTGTGCCATAATCTACCACGCGGGCCCCGTGCGGGTTGGTGGGTATCACCATGTCTTTGGATTTTTAGTTCTAGGACATGCTGGTTTCCTCACGATGTTTTCCTTCGCCGTTTTGAGAACAGTGGTGATGAAATAATTTACACAAAGTAAAGTGCCCGCTTGGGTTCGAACCTAGGAGCGACAACTCGTAAGTCGCGGCCGTTTCTACTAGGCAACCGCTGCTCTCTAGTCTCTGCAGTACACAATCATCTGCCTAGCCTTTTCCCAACCATGTTGGGGTCGGCTTACAGTCTAACCGGATGCAGCTGAATACCTGTTTTTTCATGGAGTGACTGCCTACCTCTGCTGTACACAATGCTGAACGTAAATTCAACGATTCAGTCTAACCATTTATTCTTTAAACAATAAACTTTTAATTTATAAACCTTTAGACCAATTACCTTTCCTTGTCGTTTTATTGTCAATTAAGTAAGAGAACAATTAATAAACTATAGGAGAGTGTCACGGAATGACTTTGTTGTTCTATGTTATAATAGCAAGTTATGACCATAGCAATACGTGGCAAACAATAGTTAATATTGGGAGGTCGTAAAAATCAAAGCTTGCGCCTGCGCCTGTCTCACTGACCTACTGAGAGTCATTACTACTTCCTTCCATGGTATACGTATCCTTATATTGAAGCTTATTTTCTGTTCAAGTTTACTGTCTTCAAATCGTATCGCATCAAGTTTGATATTTTGTGTTATTTTTCAACACTTTTTGTTGATTAAGGAACTAGGTAAAAGATTATCATCAGGAATGAACCACATTTTAACATTCTTTGTTATGGCTATTTGATTTGTGTATTTATTGTACTTAACTCAATATTCAATACTTGTATTGCATTCCACACGAAGGTATTCTTAGGTGGTAAACTTATAATTAGATCATAATCGTCGGGCACAGCAAAATAAGTGAGTTAGGAGAGAGGTAGCACTTGTTAATTTCTTTTTCTGGGATAAACTAATATAATAATAATTGTTCTAGGTTGAATGTTGTTTTGACACCAATTATAATATACAACCTACATTTTTATATAGGTCACAGTCACAAGCAACAATGACCCCCAACTTACTGGAGCCACAGCCAAATTAGCATAACATCGCATCCAATCTCATCTAAACAACGTCTCCTTGTCAACAAACATCACTCACGATTAAAAAGCATCCACAACAAAGGGATGGAGATTAATGTCCCGCTGACCACAACCCGTCCGACCCCCCCCCCTCCCCCCCAAGGTCAGTAGTAACTCAAGTTCGGGAGGAGGGAGGGGGGGGGGGGGTAACGGCCCGTTAAAAGTTGTAGCTCGGTGTCTTCACGCGTTACGCGGGGATGGAGGGTCGACGGACATTAATTAAAAGGGGATTACCGACGTGTTACTACGAGTTGTATCGTGACGCGGGGAGGTGCCGAAGTTTTCAAGTCCACATTTTGAAGACAAAATCAAAAAAAATTAATAAAAAAACAACAAAAAAAACTTTTAATTAATTTTATTGCGGTACCTGAACCTGGAGCAGTGGTGGCCCAGTGGTAACGGCCGCGACTTACGAGTTGCAGGTCTTAGGTTCGAACCTTGACAGGCACTATACTTTGTGTAAATTATTTCATCACCACTGCTCTCAAAACGGTAAAGGAAAACATCGTGAGGAAACCGGCATGGCCTAGAACCAAAAATTCGAAGACCTGTGGCTTCTACCAACCCGCACTGGGCCCGCGTGGTGGATTACGGCCCACTCCCTCTCACAGAGAGGGGGCTTGTGTCCCAGCAATGGGTACATTATAGGCTGATTATGCTATCAAGACATTTTTGGCTTCTCGGTCTTTGGGTTGGCTGAGCGCGTATCTTCTTCTTAAATATTCACAACAGATCAAAAAGGGATATTGCTTTATACACGTTACGGTTATTTCGGTATTTGATGGTTTACCACAACTTTAGATACCTTTTACCGATAAGAAGTTTGAGATACAGTTGTAATGAGACCATAAACCATGTATAGATATTATAGAACGTAACAGATAGATATTTATTTTTAATAATATATTCATAAAACCCTCAAAACAGAATAACTTCAGTGAATAATTACGAGTCTGTGACGTGAAAATAATGAGGGCAGTTCAGGTGAACAAATCATTGCTGATAGCTGATGGATATCAAAGAGCTCTGCTTCGTTAGGCGAGCCATTCGCGCGAGCACTCCGGCGCACTAAGGAGACACAGGCTACTCAATTATGTTGTTTGATTTGGTGTAAAAAATTTAAAGTCCAAAGCTTATTATTTTATAACGCACAACTGTGTCTCTTTCCACCTTTTTCAGCTAACTTCATCCACAACACTTTCTTAATAAACAAAGTGGCATATTTGATTGCTTGGTCCGTCAATTACCAAGTGCATACACAGCAGCTACATTTTAAACGATGAAAACTATAAACAATCCAGAAAACTGATAGGTCATAATATGTTACACTCGTATCACAAGGTTGAAATAAGACAATATGGCAATGATATAGCCTTACATTAAGAATAACGAGGCGCCTATTACTTCGCCCGTCGGTTTAATGTGGCGTTCACATTCACATGTAACGGCGCCTGAGCATAGCTTGAACCATACTAACTAATTACTTCATTAGATGAGGTTCCAGGAGCGGGTCATGGACTAGACGTCATGAGGCTCCCAGAATAATTATAACGATGAATGTAATTATTACATTTATCGTAAAAATTCTAAATGATATAAACACCGTCTGCAGTCTCTAGTATGAAAAAAATTATCTAAAATGGTCAACACCGATATATCGTACGAGTAATTAGCAACTAAAGTAAATAATATTTTGTGGCGGCATCTACATCGCCACATGCATACTACGCATTAAAGACCTGATGACACACAAAATCCTGCATCGTGCAATTAGAGTTTACTGCGCGATCAACATATACAAGATTCCAACATCGATCGTTGGGCAGTTGCCCGCCAGACACAACACCCGTCTGGTTGCAGGATCCTCCCTCCCTTTTCTATAGAGGATGAGTGAACTTTACAGTTCCTCATACCTCTAAATTTTAATCATTATAAATAATTATCAATCTTATTTTCTGCTCAGTGTTTTTTAAATCCTATCATTAGTATACAATCATTGTCATATTAGCGTTTTTACAAGTAAGTATTAGTGTAAAAAAAAGAAAAATTTCAAACTATTTATTATATACAACAACTATTAAAAAAAAATGATACGAAATGATGATGTGATCGGCTTCTTAGGTAATCAGATGTTACTCATCAATATTTCAGTACTTTATGTGAAGAAATTACTATGTATATTCTCTACACTACCCGGGGCCGCTTAAAAGCCTGACAGCCTGAGGTTAGATAGTGCGTTTAGCCGGGAAACGGCGACGGTCGCAGTCATTGACCCCGCCGCCCCGAGTACCACCGTTCCGCACTGTGCTTTAAAGCTCTTTATTCAGCGGCTAGAGTCCTTGCTGACACGGCATTAATATATTTAAGGGCAGAGAGATTAGTAGTGTTGAAAACATGAACGGAAGAACAATAGGTGCATCCTATACAAACCTATCCTGGTACAAACTAGACACAACCATCGATGCACGGTTGCACACCTCTGTTCACCTTTATATGATTATCATACGTTTATTCGTTGACGTAACTATATTCTGTTCCGAAAATAATTGATGAATTTGAAAACAAATGAAGCATGAAAATGTACCTGCTAATCTCATAGCTACCAGAGCTTATTTTAATTGGGGTGACCACTGAGAATCAGCGCTATGCTGTGGGTCCCCATAGCACAGCATCATGTTGAGTGAAAGCTTTCTCGTCACGATGATGATACTCGTAACTTCAACATGAATGATGTAACCAATATTTGACTCTGACTGACCCCCCTTGAATGTTCAAAAGTGCATGTCTTTTAAGAATAAATACGGTGATTTATTAACGGTTTATTTAAAATAAATGTTTAGAGTTTGAGTTTGACTATTTGATTTATTCAGTATTTTTTACATTTTAGATATTCATTGTTTTTTGTATTTTTGTCTTTCTATTTATTCATAAACAAATTATTTTATTATTTATTTTCAGGATCAGAATTAGAATCATTTTCAAACAATGCAGGTGATTTAGGTGTAGATGTTACAGGCACTTCATAATTAACACTAACTCGATAGCAAACCAACATTGTGCTTAGCAGTGCCCGGAGAAGGTTCATGTACGAAAACCGACATTTATTTAATCTATTGTAAAATGTACATGTATGATGTGCATGAGAGCAAATAAATAAAAGATATTCTACCGTATGGCATGCAAATTAACTTTCAATTCAATTTTCTGTTTTTTTTTTCACTTTTATCATGTATCCATGTTGCTACACTAACAAGCAGTGAAAGTGTTCATTACGTTGTTTATTTAATTTGAGCGAAATTGAACAGCAAAAAATTAAACACTTTTAACGTTGTGTTTGATTAACAAAATAAATTAAAGTTAACTTTTATTTAATTTACAAAGAATAAATTGTGTGTAAATCGTACCACATACCACATCTATCTCTTTGAAACACGATTAATGATTCAATGTAATTCTTAAACTTAATAAAAAGTCTAATAATAAATAAGTCTGCTCGTAATTATATCGAAGACGATTACAATACGTTTCGTTTAAGTAATGGACTATTAACTTCTATCTTGTATTCATGTTTCTACTTTGCTCTTATTTAAATGTGGTTGTCTGTTGTATAATTTATAAATGCTGTAATTACCAGTGTTTTGTCTAGAAATGACATCAATTAGTGAGTTACCAAGAAAAACGTGATTACGAGCAAACTTCAGACCTCAGTTTGAATAATTATGATGTTTCCACTGTAGTACCATCCGAGCAAAAACTAACTTGAATACCGCGTAACAAACAAGCCCACAGAGTATGGCACAGTACTCCACAAGATAAAGCTAAGCATTGCCATCTATTTCACAAGGCTACATCAATTTCATCACGACTTTCGTAGCAGCTACGTGGCTCCGCAGCTTTGACGTTGCAGAGACGCTACGAGTCGCAATCAAGCGGCGATGCGGTCGCTGTACTCAGCAAGCGGTGACTTGCTTCGCTTCAAACCCGCGTGCTTTCCCACGGGCACGACATTCCGGGATTGTTCCAACATTAGTTCATTATAGCTTAATTAATCTGGCAGTGCTTTCGCACAGTTTCTGTTAATTTTGTGGGACTTTGGAATTGTTTGACCTGTAAATTTAGCTCACATATTATTCGTGCTAATTTTCAATCTCTAAAACATTTCTATATAATATTCTCTTAAAAGTCTATTTAATGGTCTTAGATAGAACTACTCCGATCGAAATTATAAAACTAATAGCTTCTATTTTTATTTCCCACAACCCTACCACACATTACCGAACCATGAACCGTGGCACTGTGCGCGCACGCGACCCCTGCTTACTATTTGCATCACAATTGCGAGCCTCTCATTTAATTTATTGCCGAAGCTTCAGGACTTAAAGCTGCAACATGACGCATTGTGCGATGTACTGATACGACGCCGGGATTGGACGAAAACTCAACAGATTTTTGGGAAGAACCAATTGCCCTCGACTACAACTCCCCTACGACCTGATATGTACTGAAGGTATCCGGAGTTTTGTCAGAAGCGCTGACTTTGAGCGTGAGTCCTTTGATTTGTTTCACAGGTTGAGCGAAATGTTGTTGAGGTTATGTTAATATGGCAGATTTTATTCTATTTTAAAGAAGTTTTATCCGAAATGTCACATAAATACAGGACATTTAAACAGTAATTTCATTTTTTTATTTAATCCTTTAGGCATTACCTGGCTTTACCTTTTAACTGCTGTCAGCATCCATTTACGCTTTACAGCACTAATCCAGCTGCCAAAAACAATTAGGTACGAATTTAATCATTTTCGATTGTCGATGTTGTTAGTAAACGAAATAGATTCAAAGCTAATTCAATTTCTGAGAAATGACAACTCTCGAAGAAAATAAATACGTCTGAAATCTCTCGCTATTTCTAGGGCACTTATATTAATCACTCTTACAACACTATCTAAGTTGGTAACTAATAAATTTGAAACTGCTAGTACGTCCTAGATTTATTACTAATTCCTAACACATTCCATACCGTGGACCCCCTCCCCCCAACCCTCTCCCCGCTAACCTCAGAGGGCTCTCTCGTCTTACTACTGAAGCAGTTAGAACAAAGCGGTTTCTGACATATTCAGCTACCTTTTTCACTGGAGGTAGTTGCCTATCCACAATCGCATCACTGTGAAACGCTTGGGATTAAAATATGCGGAGATTAAGATAAACGTTTCTTTTAGGTTAGGATTACGAATTTGTACTTGGTTTATGAACATGTTATAATAATTAGCAGCTAGTGTAATACATAATTGAGTGGAATAGGATTTTGTAAAGAATCTGGGAGCACGGCAGTGCTGCTGCCAAGTCGAGGAAAACAAACCAACAAAGGCACGGCCGTACGTATCTTTTCTCGAAGCTATTCAGAACATTTTCGACCCCCTGTAACTTCGACGCGGATAAAGCTAGAAAGCTAAATTTTCAGTGACCAAGAGAACTTAGTATAACTAGGTATATTCCCAAATTACATTCAACTTGAACCTATAGTTTAAGAACTATTGCTGGTCAAAGTTCCTTAATTTTGTCACTGACATACTCACCGATCATCAAGATTCTAAGAACTACTTCTAGCAGACACACAAGCTTCAAATTTTGAACACAATTTTATTATTGTTTAGCTTACAAAACAAGGAAAAATTAAAATATACCCTAATTTCAGTTCCGTTTTCTATATAACTGCAGAAGTAACTTTGTAATCCTAATCTTAACTAATATTATAAATGTGAAAGTGAGTTTGTTTGTTTCAAACAAACCGCACAAGCCGTTTTAACGGCTGAACGGATTTAGATGAAATTTGGTACATGGGTAGACCATGTTCTGCAAAAGGACATAGGATACTTTTTATCCCGATATTACCACGGGATCGACACTTATGCGGGTGAAACCGCGGGGTGCAGCTAGTCCTATATAAATAACTAGCTTCCGCCCGCAGGTTCGCCCGCGTGCTATGTCTATAAAAAGTAGCCCATGTCCTT